>JARHVA010000972.1:3172500-3752500 GCA_037957365.1 Torreya grandis
ACAAAAAAATAAATTATTTTAAATAAGTATATGAAACAATTTAAAATTCTTTATCATAGTGGTTCATATGTGATTCAACTCTTAAAATACTCAATAACATCTACTACCAAACAAATTGACCCAAACCCCCCTATAAACCTACTAAGCCTACTGATGCTCTAGTAGGTCCAAACCCAATCTATATTTAATTTAGGACTATAAACATATAAAATAGGTATATTTAAGTTATTCAATTTTTATTGAATTCTTATAAAAGGGTTTGACTTTCCACTTCAAGTATTTCACACTAAAACTCCCAAAATCTTGTTTTAGTATACTAGACCCGATTGCCCTTTAGTAGCTCCAATAGGTCAAAACCTAATGTATGACCTTAAAAATTCAAATAAATCCTTTATAAGGTCTATAATTTAATACATAATGTGTTCCCACCTTTTAATTCCTTTTTATAGGCTGTAATTTTAAGTTTCTATACCAATCTCTCTCCTCATCAACGAAACATAGAAAATAGGGTTTAGAGTGCACACAGTCAACTTGTACAATCTCCATACACTTATTACATAATTAAAATTACTTAAATATGTTTTTAAACCATATTTAAAAAAAAATTCACAAAGTTTTGAATTTTTTTAGGGTTATAACTGATTTTATAGCCCTTTTTGTTCATATAACATTGTAACTAGGGTTTTTCTGAGTTTAGAGAACTTGAGAGGCCTTTAATGATTTTCCATATATTATTTAGGATATTAAAAATAAATAGTGATTTTAAAAAACTATTTACTCCTAATACCTTTCCAATTATTTTTATTGACCATGTGCACACTTTAATACATGATTTGAGTTGACTGTATATGACTGTAGAGGAAACAAAGTTTTATGGATTTTGAGATTGGAATGTCAAAATCAACCCAAGAGAGACTTATAATATATTAAAATCAGACTATTTAGAACATAAAAAAACTCAATAACATTGATCAAATAATATTCAACATTTTTTAATGAGAAATGACTCTTTTTATAATACAAACCCTACTCAGTCATGGCAAACTATTCCTCTCTGCCTAAAATGGTACAAATATTAATATTATATGATTTTCTCCATCTTATTCATCCCTAAAATGATGTATTAAATATTATCATGTTTATTATAATGTTATACAAGCTTTTAAAGTCAAATTTTGATTGAATATTCTTCTCAACTACTTAGCCTTAAGCTAGTAAAAGGCCTAATATAAGAGATTTGATAATTACATTTGCTCTTTTTGACCTTGAATATTACTATGACACTTAATAAGGTCTAACATATTCCTAAACACATTTAATACCTCATAAATAACCTATATAACTCTTGATATAACATAAAATTTATAATTTAAGCACATATTTACATAAATACATTTAAAATTTTGAATTATCTTTTAGAGGGAAACTTCCAAAAGACTCTTATTCAATTAACTATCATTTCCTATACCCTAAAATTGACTTTAAAAGTTTAAAATGTATCCTATAATCCCTTTAAGACCCTTAAATAGAACACATATACATATTTTGGTGATGTTCCTACATCCGACATGATGATGGAGATTGATACTGAGGTCAAAAGGTTGAAAGTTCCTTTTGTCAATGACAGGGATCAAGGTGGAAATATTGTTTTAGTTGAAACTATGATCTAATAATTTGAAAATAAATATCAATAAATTTTTAATACCATATCTACATTTGATCATGAAAACCTTCATCAGTTAGACAAATACCAAGTCTATGTTGATAATCTTGACTTGAAAGTGAATAAACTCCAAAACAAGTTTTAGGAGATGAGAGAATTAGACTACTCAGTAGACATTGCTTACAGGTATATGGATGGACTAGATGAAGATTTTATAAGGTTTTTTCTCCAAATATTCAATTATTTTTTTAAAGAGAAAAATTTGATAATGAAGCATCAAGAATATTTAATTTGTTCTCAGCATTCAAATATGTTCTTCTCATATTTATTTTGCACCTAGATTGTATTGTCACATTATATTTCCCCTTGAAAATGTATGTTGTCACTTTTTCAAATATTCTTTTGTAATTTTTCCAACTTATCTTTTTAGGTTGTGAAATTTGATAATGTATTTTTTCAAGTAGTGTAAAAACACTGAATGTTTTTTCAAGTGGTGTCAAGTGCTCAAAAAACTTTTACACCCTTTCAAGTTGTAATTTATCATTGATGTTTTTCTAACTCTATAAAAAATAAAAATAGGTGGTTTTTCACCATAAACACCAATTTTGGCTTATAAATACTTGGTATGCCCTCATAATAAAGGTTTTGAATAGAAGGATTATGCGTAAAGCTTTGTAAAGGGATATTGGATACTCCACTTCAAGAAGATCAATACAAAGAGGTATTTTTGAAATTTATGTTAGAAAATATTTTATATTATGTCTTTTTTGCTTAATTAAATATATTATATCCTCATTTCTATTGCTATCATCTTTAAATTGTTAAGACCAATAAATTAGGTTACAATTTTTATCTAGAATTTTGATTTATATTTAAATATATAAGTTTAATGTTAGGTTGTGGAGCTAAAAGCTTCACTAATGCAGACATGGAGGAGGTTGCAAAAGGATTGCAGAGTGTCACAGACACCGGCGTCGGTCAGGCCAACCGACATCAGCAGGGAGGAGATGGAAGGCAACCGACATCGGTCAGAAGTCGGCTGGCATTGGCACCCCCCAGGTAGATAGGAACTGACGTCAGTCACCTGTGTGGTTCCAGCTGAGTGTTTTACGGGCAGTTAGTTGATGAACCAAGTGTTTGCATGTTGAGAGCCAATTTTAGACTAAGATCTGCAGATCTAATTATTGTAATTAGATGTCTAATTATTGTTTGCATGAGATCTATTTAAGAGACTCATTGGTTGTATTGTAAACTTGTTCTAGAGAGTAAGAGAGCAATAATATAAGCTCTTTATGTGTGTGAGGTGAGCATGGTGTGTTCCTCCTAGTGCCACAGTACCAAGTGTGGGTGCTAGATTGGAGAATCAGCAAGGTTCTTCATGTATGTATGATCTTGGTCATCAGGTGAGCATGGCTACGATAAGAGATCTGCATGGGTAAGTAAGATCATTGATTTGCAGGTGTATGTGTGTGCAAGGTCAAGGTTCACAGGTGTGTAGAACTAGATTGATTTGAAGGTGTGCAACATCAGATAGGACAGCAACACAACAGGGAGCAGAATTAGGTGGGATCTACTTGGAGTATAGTGTGTACTCAGATAGAGCAAAGAGGAAGGCAAGGAAGATCCTTCCATAAGTAAGATCAGATTGAGGTGCAGGTTGTTGCAAGTTCAGGGGAGATCTACTTGGAGTACATTGAGTACTTGTGGAGTGCGTGGAGCACTTGTGGTGTGCATGGAGCATAGGTGTAAGGTGAACACCAACTCTGTGTTTGAGTTGGGTGTTGGGACCTAAGAGAGAGAGCTTTGAGGGAAGATTTACTATTTATGCCCTGGAGGTGTGGGAGCCCTAGAGGTGTGTAAGGAAGAAGAATTGTGGCAGCCTTCTTTGTTGTATTTCTTTCTGAAAGAGTTTTAATACAAGTTGTGTATTGTCTCTCATATCATGTGTTATTTTTGGATTCTAGTTACTTGTGTATTCTAGTTAATTTCCGCATGTTAAGTTGCTTGGTAATCAATTGTGTGCTTCTGTTATTTTATCCCAACACGTGGTATCAGAGCTAAGGTTGCAGGGAGTAGGTTTTGTGTTTGGTTACAGGTCACTCTCAGGGGTTTCTGATTGAGTGAGAGTAGAGCAATGGCAGATGAAAGTAAGATAATAATGGAGGAGTTGAAAATCATAGATGGTCACTTATAGTCCTATGGAAATAAAGAGTAGGTAAAAGAATATTGTTGGTTGGTAGTAGATCAGCATGAAGGAACTGAAGATGCAGATGTTGCAAGTGTTATTGCACAAGATGCTTTGGGAGGTTTCTTGGATAAAGTTGAATCTTGGTTAACAGATTATGTTGCCTCTTTCCATGTAGCCCTAGGGAGAGGAGCTAGTGAGCCTTGCCAAAAAATTGGCAAAGGGGAAGTGAAGCTGAAATTGTAGGTGGTCAACACATGGGTGTTAAAGCAGGTCATGCAGGTCCCAGGTTTGGAGATGTGGCTAATTTCTTCCAAAAATTTGGGTGATGAGAGATGCACAAGAACTCTCACAATGGATGCACTTGAATTAGCTGGTGGTAATAAAATAGGTACTCTTTATCTACTTGTTTATATTATTGATTCTTCTTCTATTACGGAGACATGGCTTTGTAGGCTTGGTCACAAGAGCAGGAAGGAGATGCATGTTCTTAAGTGGAAGACTGATATATTTGATAGGCTTAAGAATTGGAAAGCCTTAGTGTTTATGGAGGAAATGGTGGATAGAGACCAGTGGATGGGGCTGGATACTTTTGAGCAGGGCATTTTGGACATGGGTTTTGATTCAAAGGAGCTCGCCGGTAAAAAATCATCACTCACAGGAAAACATAGGTACCAGCATCGATAGGAAAACTGACATCAACAGCATGTAAGACTGACATCGGTCAGGAGGACCAATGTCAGTAGTAGGAGGACACTGACATCGGTAGGGTTAGTAGTCAGGACAGGAGCAGGAACCAATGTTGGCTAGATGCAGACTGTGTGGTGACTGCGGTCGGTCACTGTAACAGATTTTGGGTGGATAGCATGTTGTCAAGGAGTCTCAAATGCCCATATGGAGGACTAAAGGTGGTAAGTAAGCCTCAAATTTGTTGTTCCTCTTCTTTATACTAGTTGTTGACTGTAGAGCAAGAAGGATCCAAGAAACAGTGGGAGCATGGCATGGAGAGATTGCAGAATCAAGCAAAGATTTGGTAGGGTTTCCAGTAAGTATGAAAAGCATAGAGATGAATGGATACCTTAGTTGAAGAATAGAGAAAATGGACACGTGAGATGGAAGACTAGGGCATATGGTCTCGAGGAAGCTGCAAGACAATGGTACAGGGTTTGACAGGTGGAGGATGAAGCATGGCTTCAGCCAATGTCATGGTAACTACTGTGGTTTGTCTTACCAGGGGGATGGTGATTGCAACATCATTTTGTTGCTATATGTGGATGGTATGCTAGCTATCAGGTTTGTACATACAGGGTTTTGTTGAGCTAAGAGTAAGATTAGTTTAGTGGTTTGCTATGAAGAATTTGGAGCAATGAAATTATTTAGCATGGGAGACATGGGAGATCACAGGTTGATTTTGTCTCCAGTGGGAGCTGATGTGAATCAGGTGTTGGTGAGGTTCATTATGTAGGATGCAAAACTAGAGTGCACTAAGGGCTAGATAGTTCAGTGTCTGAAATCACATGAGGTCTAGTATAGACCTGAGTTTGCCCAAGCAGTGGGTGTTGTTAGAGAATTAGGAGCCAATTCAGAGAAGTGGGTTCTCAGGGATTTGAGAGGGACCAGCAGTAGGGATTCATGCTATTCAGGGTCAGGACTTCACTACATGGGTTTGTAGGTTTAGATTTGGTAGGGTACTTGAATGATAGGAGGTGCACCACAATTTGTGTGGTGGGTTGTCTTCAAGATTGAGCTTGAAGAGGGATACAAGCCAGGAAACAGATTAGAGGGGGTACATGTATAGGTATAGTGTAGCTATTTATCTCCAAGTGGGAGATTGTTAGGTTGTGGAGCTAAAAGCTTCACTGATGCAGACATGGAGGAGGATATAGAAGGGTTGCAAAGTGTCACAGATGCCAGCGTCAGTCAGGCTAACCAATGTTGGCAGGGAGGAGATAGAAGGTAGTCGATGTCGGTCAGAAGTCGGCTAGCGTTGGCACCCCCTAGGCAGACAGGGACTGACGTCAATCACCTATGTTGTTCCAGCTGAGTGTTTTATGGGCAGTTAGTTGATGAACCAAGTGTTTGCATGTTGAGAGCCAATTTTAGACTAAGAGCTGCAGAACTAATTATTGTAATTAGATGTCTAATTATTGTTTACATGAGATCTATTTAAGAGACTCATTGGTTATATTGTAAACTTGTGCTAGAGAGTAAGAGAGAAATAATATAAGCTCCTTTTCTGTGTGAGGTGAGCATGGTGTGTTCCTCCTAGTGCCACAGTACCAAGTGTGGGTGCTGGATTGGAGAATCAGCAGGGTTCTTCATGTATGTATGATCTTGGTCATCAGGTGAGCATGGCTACGATAGGAGATCTGCATGGGTAAGTAAGATCATTGATTTGTAGGTGTATGTGTGTGCAAGGTCAAGGTTCACAGGTGTGTAGAACTAGATTGATTTGCAGGTGTGCAAGATCAGATAGGACATCAACACAATAGGGAGCAGAATCAGGTGGGATCCACTTGGAGTACAGTGTGTACTCAGATAGAGCAAAGAGGAAGGCAAGGAAGATCCTTCCATAAGTAAGATCAAATTGAGGTGCAAGTTGTTGCATGTTCAAGGGAGATATACTTGGAGTATGTTGAGTACTTGTGGAGTGCGTGGAGCACTTGTGGTGTGCGTGGAGCACAGGTGTAAGGTGAACACCAACTCTGTGTTTGAGTTGGGTGTTAGGACCTAAGAGAGAGAACTTTGAGGGAAGATTTACTGTTTATGCCCTAGAGGTGTGGGAGCCCTAGACGTGTGTAAGGAAGAAGAACTGTGGCAGCCTTCTTTGTTTTATTTCCTTCTGAAAGAGTTTTAATACAAGTTGTGTATTGTCTCTCATATCATGTGTTATTTCTAGATTCTAGTTACTTGTGTATTCTGGTTAATTTCTACATGTTAAGTTGCTTGGTAATCAATTGTGTGCTTTCGTTATTTTATCCCAACATTTAATATCAATGGGAATACAAATGATATATTTATTGTTTCTATTATAAAATATAGAGGGTTTCTCATCTTTTTTTATTAGAGCTGTGTAGCTTTCTGGTGTGTTTTTCATATTCCTAAAAATGTGAATATGTGTTTTCAACTAATTAAATATTTTCATTGATAGTGATATTTTCATTGAGATAAAATTGATAATCCTCTTCCACTGATCTTTGTGAAAACAAACTAATTTCATCTTGAATGTTAAACCTCAAGCCTTTCATACACCTTGTTATTTTTTCAACATCTTCTTTTACATGATTGACTTTGATTGTAAGGTTATAAAAATATTCATTGTATTCCTTTACACTCATGTATTTATACTTCAATATTTAGAGTTTATTAAATAAGTTTGCTTAGCATTCTACATGTATTACTTTTGACTTGAATTTAGCTATCATTCTATCCCATCACTTGATTTTCTCTTTACTTCTTTTCCTTATTTCATCTTGGACACTATTCCACCAAATAAATACATGTCCCTTCAACCTATTACAAGCAAAATTGATATTATTATCTTCTTCTATTCCTTCATAATCAATATATTTATCCATTGTAGTTATCAAATCCACAAGTTCTTCAACATTTATACTACTTCCATATACTAGAACCTCTAATTTAGGCTTCAAACATGCTCTTATGATTGATTTTAAGATTATTTATTCTATTATTTCTTCCTCATCTTCTTTTAAAACCTATTTTTTTGGTTATTCCTCCTTATCACTCACATATCCTATCATAACACCTCTTATTTGAGTAGTTTCTATTGTCTCCAAATGTGCAAGTAAATTTCTCATCTCTTCCAACAATACATCTCTTAGTTATCTTCTTAGACTTTCTTTGTCACCACCTATGGCTGCTCCTCTAAGTTCCATTTTACACTTATTTAAATTTTCTATTTCAAAACCTACTCTTCACTCTTCTTAATTAAATATCCTTCTTAGGTCACTTTTGAAGTACAACCAAACTCTTCTTTGATACCAAAAATGATGTAGGGGTTAAGGAAGATCAGGCCTACAACATTATTGAGAGAAAATTGTAACTAAAAAATTAGTGTTATGCTATAATATCCTCTTATATATTCATTATATTTTATTTCAACTCGCCATGTTGATTTATACTTGTGATTCAAATTAAAAATGCAAGAAAATAAGAAAATAATGTTTCTAGCCCTTCTAATTAGTCCTACAAACTAAGAAACTTAGATAACTTACCTTGTAGATGATAAAAAAACATTGAAACCAAATTAAAAAATTATAAAAAATCCTAACACACCTTTCCATAAAAATTCATGAATTTTGGCTAAATTAGATTTGGAGTTATAGAAATTTTAGTGTTTCAAAACCCTAGTTCAGGGTTTTGTGACTGTATATAGGTTGAAAGCATAAACTTTCTTGAAATTCAAATTTTAAAATATGTTTTTTGAATATTTATTACGTTAAAATTTTCTCCACATATATATCCTAAATTTTCACACACTATTTGCATCTAACCAATGTCAAAACATTATGAAAATTAACTTTCTTTGACTATAGAAAACAATTTGTTTGACTATTAAAACCCTATATTGAATTATCATACTTGCAACTTGAATGAACACTCAAAAAAAATATGATTAAAATATAATAATAACATTAAATTAAATTAACCCTTAGATTTAAATTTAATAATGGAACTCATTAATGCATTATTTCATAGTTTTAGGTGCAAATATGATACTACAACACTATCAAAAAGACCTTATTTTTATACTTCTTCTTTTTCACTAGAATATTGGTATTCTAAAATTTATCTCCTTGTTTTTTTATCACATTACCCTATCTATCCTAATTATCTTCCCTTCATTATAAACTCCTAAACTATCTAACTAACTCCCTAAACTCCACCTAAGTCTTGACCTTGATTGAGTTTTACATGGTCAATTATGAGTTAAGAGATTAGGACTATTCAAAATACATCCTAACATCTTCTTTGACTCATCCATGAGGTATAATAATCAAATAAATCATTATGATATGATCAAATCTTCAAAAAAAATTAAAACTAATTCAAAAATTTTAATTTCAAGTTTTGGCAGAAAATTTTTAAAAAGCCAAAATGGATAATACTAAAAGTATTTGTGCCAAGAACATTTATAAATAACATTAAAAGTGAAAAAATGAAAATAATAAAGAATTTAAGTTGTCTCTAAAGTTGTAAACCATAATTTGAGACAATATTTTAAAGTGGGAAACCAAACGTATCAGATAAAAAGCCATATGATCTTATTAAAAGGCTTGTAACCAAAATCTCTACACATACAAGATTGAATTAAGAGCATAAGACAACAAGAGAGAGATATATATGATTCTAATGAGGAAAATATGAGAGGAAGGGATCTTTTATAAATTTAAAGGAGGAAAATGAGAGTTATATGGAATCACATTATTATCTTACAAGCCTCCTATGTGTATTCCACTTGTGTCATATTCCCTTAGAGAGTGGAGGGAAGTGTGTGCCATGTGGGGAAGGGAGAGTTGCGTATAAGTAACTACAAATCTAACAAGTGGATTAAGGAGGTGAGTGACACCTCATAAAAGGTAAGAATAAAATGTATTTATAAATATAATAAATGCATACATAACTAAGACTTGAGATAAGACTATAAACCTAGGAAGGACCCAAGTAAGGTTGATTCTCTAACAAATACAAAGCAAAGTTTTGTATGTAAAAGCTTCAAAAATACAAGATATGACCTCCTAAACCTATTTAAGACCAAAATTTTAAGAAATAAACACTAAAATCTAATGTTCCTATATCACAACCCCATATTTTGAGGTGAGGGGAATGGAATTTGGTAGTTACCTTACCTCAAAAGATAAAATAACTATATAATATATGTATGAATCATGTGGAATATAAGAATAGCATGTCTTAGTAGATATAAATGAAACTTATAGTATTTAATCACAATAAGACCTAATATACATGATATGGATCATGTTTTAGATACTAAAACTAAGTATTTATAGCATCTTAGTCTTATACATTTGAAAAATAATAATCAAGGCTCTACCTTCAGTTCTAGACCTTCCTGTTGTCAAAAAGCTTACATTCACCATCTCAGTATGTTTAAATTCTTATCTCTTATTTCAATTTATATCATTCTAATGACCTAGGTATAGTTTACTACATAGCAATCTTAAAATTTGATAAACATCCTTCACTGTAAGATTCATATTCATACCTATTTTCTATCCCTTTAGACACTACAAGCCATAGAGGGACACTATCATTGATGGTAGTGTCTAGATCCTTATCTATTGTCCAGTTTCTAAAAGTCATCCCAATTAAAAATGATTTAAAACCTATTTGGCCTATTTTTATTATTGATCCTTATTGTGAGATATTTTTAAAAAGTTGGTATAAATATTATTGATAATTGGGGTGTCTTCTCAACCTTGACAAGTCAGGACACTATTCATGAGACACTATTCACGTGACGCTATTCATGAGATACTATTCATAGTCACTATTCATGTGATGAGATGGCAATTATGAGTTGGAAATTATTTTGAAGATAATATGGTAAGTGATGTAGGTAGTGATGAAAGTTTTGATGTTTCTTGTGATGAATTGACATGGCCTATGGAGGAATCTAAATGATGTAAGTGCATGTGATAGAGTGGGGATTACCACTCCACTATGAGATATTTTTGTTAATTTTAAATTCACATGATTTTTATAGTATAATACATGGAAAAATGTGGAAGACATTGGCATATGTGGGAGATCTTTGGCACATGTGGGAAAATTCAAAAGTTATGAAATCTTAACTCATGTGTGTGCACATGGGATAGTGGGGAATAAGTTAATATTCTAGATTATAAGCACATGTGAAAGTGGACCATAGTTTTGGAGGATTGTGAGAGTGTAAGATGATGTGTCGCAAGTGGAGGGTCCATTTTTTACCAAAGAATAGGACTACAAGAATTTTATTATTGCTAAATAGTGGTGCCACAAAAGGGTGGCAAATTTCCTTGACTTGCTCATGAAGTTTTCTCAATTGCATTCTTATTTGTAATTTCTATAACTGAGATATGTTCTCCTTTGTTTATATGAATAAGCTAGTAGGATTTTGGTTAATATTTGTAATCTTGAGAGTTGTGAAAAGGTGTTGAAGCTTCATGAAATCAATTCTACTCCTATTTAGTATATTAATGGTGCTCTTGTGAAGGTTCGCTCTACATGTGTGTTGTAATCTTGGCAATTTATATAATAGATTGAGTTGTTTTTTAGTATGGTTTTTTTTTCAAAATGCTTTTCCCCATGTAATCATTATGTCTAGTATATTATTGTTTTCAATTATATGCGTTTTCTTTAATTTTGTAATAAGTTTAAATTAGTTTACATATTCTCCTCTCAAGATTTGGTATAAAGGAATTATTTCTGATATCTGTATATTCCTTTCAAGTGGTATCAGAGATTGGCCAATTTGGTTCTAGATGTGGGTTTATTATATTTTTTGAACTAATCTAGTTTTGAGTGGAGCTTGTGAAAGATAAATTTAGAGTTATTTATTATAGGAATTTCAAGATGGTAAGTACATCAGGGAGATTGGAGGTTGAGAAAATTATAGGCAATAATTTTGAGATGTGGAAGCTAAATATGGAAGATCTTTTGATTGACTCTAATCTATAGGATGTCATTATTGAAAGTATTTAGATACCTATAGATCTAGATGAAGCAACTAAGTATGAATTGATGGCCCAAAAATCTAAAAATCTCATCAGATTGTGCTTGGTAGATTCTGTACTGATTAATGTCCATGAAGAGATCATAACAAAGAATTTGTGGGTGAAACTAGGTGAGATATACCAAGCTAAGTATTTTACTAATAATATTTTATTAAAAAAATTATATTCTTCAAGAATGGAAGGACAAATTGTAGACCACCTGGAAGCCTTTAATATGTTGGTGGATCAATTAGTATTTATTGGTGTTAAAATAGATGAAGAAGAGAGATGTCAAATTTTTCTTTGTTCTTTTCCTAACTCATGAGATTCTCTTTTTATGGATATAGGATGTACTTATATAACCTTGAAATTTGAGGATATTGTAGGTTCTTTGCTTTCTAAATAAATGAGAAGGAAAATTTTTGTTTGTGACAAAGAGGCCCTTCATGTTCGAGGAAGATCTAAATAAAGAGGCAAGAATAATGAGAAGCATGAAAATTATAAAGCCAAGTTTAAGGGGGGATCCAAAGAAAGCCTAAAGTGGGATGCTAGAATTATTGAAAGCATGGCTACTACTAATCAGAGTGTAAAAAGGAATGTTTCTACGCTAATTTCACTTTCACATTCAAAAGATAGAAATGAGAAACTAAGAGATGGTCTAGGGTTAGAAGATACCTGGATATAGTCGTGCGCACTGAAATCAGATGTTGGAAGGTACTCCTCTTTGGCTGTGGAGGAATGACACCTGCAAAGAAAAAGAGACTAAACATGAAAAAATGTTAGATGAAGAGATGGTGGGCTGCCAAGCAAACGCTTGATCCCTGAAGTACAAAGACTTCCTTAAGGGATATCAACCCACTAATAAAAAGCAAAATATTTGAATGAAGTAGAAATAATGAAAGACAAAATGAAATCAAATAAAAGACAAAAATCAAAATGCATACCTGATATGTAGCAAACTACTATGCACAGTCACCAGTGTCGGTCTCTATGCCGGCATCGGTCAGGGAAGGGAGCCGACGTCGGTTAAAGTGCCAACGTCGGTAGGGGTAATGACCGGCGTCGATCGGGGCAATAATTTTGGACAGGGTCTGGTCGGGTCTGGACAGGGTCTTAGGATTTGCAGAAAGGTCAGATGTTTTTGTGTGAGGGTTTGGGAAGCCGGTTTAGGAGTCAGAGGGATTGTTTAGGGGTTTATGTGCAAGGGGTATGGGTAGAGTTACAGACTATATATTCTGCAGAGGGTGGATAGAGGTGATATGAGTGGAAGTAAGGTCGGGGCTATAGTCTGAATCTAAATTTGGGTAATGATAGCAATTAAAAACAATAACCAGAGATCAGAATAAAAACACAGAACAAATGCTTACCTATTATGCGTTGAAGATAAAAGTTAGAGACATGATTGATGTTGTCGTTGTGTCACAAAAGTTTGATGTAGCAGACCTCTAGCAAGATGACTAAAGTAGAATACCTGTACCAGAGAGAGAATGTGAGAGATTGATTGTAGATTGGTTGGATGCAAGAATTGGTTGATCGTAAGAGTTGGTTTGCTGATTGATATAAAGGAAGGTCTGATAACTGATCGAGAAACGGATTGGAAACTGAATAGATAATAGATAATAGATAACGGTTCTTGTGTTCGGGTCGAGAATACAGTGTTAAAGATAACCGATGTCAGTAAGACTGCCGACGTTGGTCGATAAGTGACTGACGTCGGCGATGTCGGCCGGGTTATGACCGTCGTCGGCAGATGCAGAATGGGGACAAAGGCTAACTTTAGCTCTCTACTCATTTTTACATGCTGCCAAGGTTAAGGCTTGTGGGAAAATGGTCGACAGGGGTTAAAATAGGCGTGAAAAATTAAAATGGGGGTTAAGGGGAGGACGACAAGGGTTAGACATAATTGTGGTGTCTACATTTGCCCCTTTTTGTCTTATTGGTTGTTCTGGGCGAACTACAAGACAAAAATAGGAGTTGGTTGCCCCAGGTGTGGGATAAGGTCGATTCCGTCTTGTTGTTTGTTCAAGTGAACTACAAGACAAAAATAGGAGTTGGTTACCCTGATTATGGATGAGGTATTCCCCCTCAAAGCAGGAGTCGAGAGAAGGGAACCTAGAATCGGGTGTTGATTTGACAAAGATTGGATGAAAAAGGGGTGAAGATAGAGTGAGAATGCTGCAAAAGTCATGATTGCACGTACACCACTTCATGAGGATGGTCAGGTCAAATTGTCACAGGTCGAGGGTTAAGGAGTGTCAAAAATGAAATAACCGACCCCCAACATTTAGTCGTCTACTGATTGGGTTATTCAATCTAAGCTGAAGCTCCAATGGTCATCGTGTTCCAGGTATCCCAGGCTCAGGAAGTGCTCCTAAAAACATGAAAATGTCACAAGTAGTGGGGATCAACCGGCTTGCGATCCTATACTTGTGAAGGTTAAAAGTGTGCGCACAATTTTGCTAACCAATCATGAGGTAGCATACATGCAAAAACAACCAAGGCAAAATCACTTTGGAAGTAGTCACGGTTAGAGGAGATGGTCATGATCTCCAAGGTTTGGTGGTCGATGGATGGAGGCAAAAGTGATCTCAAGTGTGCCCCAAGGGGCCAAAATGACTTATACTGGAGGGCTGACTGATTAAGGGCATGATTTTGGGGCAACGTGATGAAAAAAGGGGATTGGAACATTGCCAATGTCGGTGATAAAACTGATGTTAGAGACATAAAGGGACCGACATCAGTAGGATATCAACCAACGTCGACGGTATAGGGCACGCTTATGCTGACATCGGGGGCTTGTCAAATCTGAAAAAACCAGATTGGCGGCTGACCAGAAGTCATTTGTGATTTAGTTGACTGAGAGAAAAGAGCTCTGGAGCCAAGTGAGTGAAAGTGACACTAGGTTGACCGAGGAGCAGTGTGAGGTGTCAAAGAAGCATTGGTGGAGAGAGAGAGAGACGCATGGAGAGAAATTGGAGGCTACAGAGACGCGTGTGGGCCAGGAGAAGCTTGACGCAGAAGTGATGGCAGAGGGCAGTAGAGGACCCATGGGAGGTTTGCCACTAGTAGCACCCATCGTGCCACCACGTCGGTGATGTTGAGATGAGGTAAGAGGGTCTCGAAGCCCTATTTAGTTAGATGTTTGTTTTTATTTGTTTTTTAAAATTTTTGTGAATTTAGGCAGAAATTGAGGGGGGAGGGTAACTAAGAAGGTGGGGGAGGGATCTAGGATAGGTTGGGAGGTAATGAGAGGGTTTTGGGAGGTGTTGGGGGGGAGAAATGGGAAAGCCCTAAATTTAGGGCTTGCCCCATTTGGCCCTAGGGCCAAACCAGTCACCAACGTCAGCGTGTTCGCCAGCGTCGACTGACCAATGATCGGCATCAGTCACTAATATGCTAATGTCAGTCACTAAGTGATCGACGTCGATTAGGTGAGTGCCATCACTGGCATGCTAACTGATGTCAGTGGCTGCCTGATCAAAAGAGGGATGAAAAATGGTCAAGTCAAGGGGTCGAAGCTACACCAATGGTTTCCTCGAGGTCAGGTTAGGCATAGATGGTTAAATAAGTTGGTTAAAATAGAAAGAGAAGGGAAATTTTTAACATGAGATTGACTTGGGTGGATGCAGGCAAGGCAGACTCTGATGCTGTGAGATCGATTACTGACATTGCTTATGCAGATGCGTCAGGACATCACAAGGGAGGAGTGGACGTAGATGAGCATAGTAGGACTAGGTGGGCTATGAAGCTACTATCGGGTGGCGAGGGATGTGAGCCTAATGGTGGCTCTGATCAAGCAGTGGGATCATTCCACCAACACCTTCCACTTGCTGATAGGAGAGATGACAGTGATTGTGGAGGATGTATACCAGATTTTGTGGCTATTGATACACGAAGCAGACTTATATGCATGCTCGAGAGAGGTGAATGATATTCAGATGGTGACATTATTTAGAGAGCATGCTGCTAAGGCAAGTTATCACTCAGCCAATTTTGTGTATGAGCCCCTTTATGATACGAACGAGGATGCACATCAGCTAGTGATCATGATGATGATAGGCATCATGGTTTATTCATTGCCAGATGTAGAGGGAGGCAAGTTTCTAGTTGCTATGACCAGAGTTTTGATAGATATGATAGAGTGGCAGACAGTGTTTGCCTGGGCACCAGTCTTTTTGGCCTAGGTGTATAGAGAGCTATGGGTCATTAGCAGGCAGTGGCAGTATAGCTTGTGTGTCAGCCACCTCCTGCATTGCTAGGCTTACGAGCACATCGTGGTCACACGACCTCTCAGCCTCCCAGTGGTGATATAGGTCAGCTTCAGGGTCAGATTCAAGTGATGGCATGAGGTGATGGTGCAGACATGGGTGAATGGAGTGGTCAGGGATATTGACCACTATTGAGGGGTACTAGAGGCCCTGATCCCTGCAGATATCATCTAGAGACCATATATGGTGTATCTAGCATTCAGAGATCAGGGAGAGCAGCTGGTCGGGACTCACAGCATGTGATGGGTCAGAGGTAGGTGAGTTGGTGAGCTCGAGAGGATCCCAGTAGAGAGAGTACAGTGCCAGTACAGGCTGCTATAGGGTGTACCTCCCACGTTCTTATAGTATAGGTGGGATGATATAGAGGCAGCGCTCCCACTACCAGAGGAGACAGAGGGGCCAAATTTTGAGGAGTTGCTGGTAGGACCTAGGATAGCTAACCTAGGATGTTTAGAGGCCTACTCGACATGGTGGGCAGGTAAGTATATAGGGGTACAGGTAGGACCATAGATTGATCTACAAGCAGTGGTTAGGGAGAGGGATGTGGCCCGATAGGAGAGAGATGCTACCATCTAAGAGAGGGATGCAGCACGAGGATGAGTGACCATTTTGGAGAGTCAGGTCATAGGTTTGCAGGGGGAGATGGCAGGGTTGATAGGTTGAGTGGCTACTTTGACAGGGCAAATCACTATTTTGTAGAGTCAGTTGGTCGTAGCTCAGGCACAGGCATCGGCAGGATAGGGGTTGAGAGGACAGGGCTTGATGCAGTATCCACCTCAACAGCCAGCTCAGCAACCCACACAGTTAGTGTCAGTGCAGCAAGAGTTTTCACAGCTGCAGGGTTCAGTGCAGGGCATGACAGCAGGTTTGATGGGTCCACCGTAAACCGTATCTCTAGTTAGATATAGTGATGTGCTATATGAGATCGTGTATTATGAGAGGGCCATCAGGGGGTTCCCTCAGATATAGCGATACTCTAAGATGAGGGCAGAGCAGAGTAGACAGAGATCTATGTCTCGAGCGACAGCTTTTGGGTCTCGCAGATGACACAGATCAGAGGGGGGAGAGGATACAGCATCTTCCCGACCACCGCCACCACCACCACAGCCACAGCCTTGAGGGCAGATTATGATTTTATTTTTGATGTATATACCGGCCTATGAGCCGTTGATGCGAGATGTATGAGAGAGAGATAGAGGCACATATTTTGCGATTGTATAAAACATTGTTATATATATATATATATATATATATATATATATATATATATATATATATATATATATATATATATATATATATATATATATATATATATATGATGTGATTTTGATCATGGATGTGTTATGAAAAATGTTATGGATGCGTTTATATGTTATTTTGATTTGATATATGTTTTGATATTAGGTTTAGGATTATGATGCTGAGATTATGGTGTTTATATGATGATGGATGTATGATTAGGATTAATGATTAATGATATGGATGAAAATAATTAATGTTAATGGTTATGAAAATATGTCATTGTTTGTGATGTGATTGGCAGGTGATGAAAGAACGTGATGGAAGAAATGTGATGAAGGAATGGCTGAGCTAACCCCAGAAGACCCCATGTCAATTGGGTGTTGCCTACATAGCCCCTATCGTTAGGGCCTCAGGCCAATGTAGTTCTCCCTTCTAGGGAGGAAGGGTCAAAGGGATGGAATTGGTCTTGGTTGAGGGCAAGGTCATAGTCAAAAGGAGGAAAGAAGGTTTGTCCATCAGAGAGATGAACAAATGAAGGTGATTGAGCTAACCCCAAAAGATATCGTATCATCTGAGTGCTGCCTACATAGCCCTTATGTGAAGGGCCTCAGACCAATGTAGTTCGAAACTAGGAGTCTGAGTGGTAGACAGGTGGTGAAAGTGGTCGATAGACTGGTCTTGGTCAAGGTCGAAATGATGAGGAGAAAAAAGATGTTACAGCCTTTTCCAAATGGTGTATTCTGTAACATTGGTGATGTGGTCTTTCATCCCTAGCAATTTTCCATAGTCATGATGGACGTATGCTAAGAATGAATTGAGGTCTATTTATGCTTCAGCAAGTATTGGTTTATGCTTAATATAAATTGCGTCTGATCGATAGTTTCCATGTGTATTGGTGTCCATAGAAACTAGTGTGAATAGGTTATGATGATGTGACAGGTCTAAAAATGTTGGGTTGGCTTGGTTGGGTTTGACAAGTGATGAAGTTGAATGTGACCAAAGTGTATAAAAAGTGAAAGGCATATTGCTCTTTCATTGACAAGGACCAGAAATGACAGCATAGATAGGGGTTATTAGAACCAAGAGCCCCATTCATGCAAGACGTTGTTGACCATATGTTGTGTTAGAGTGGTAATCGAATCACTTTGACATTAAAGTGAGCTTGAAGTCCCTTGAGCCGGTGATAGGAGGAGGATAGGGTAACCCGTTTTAGAGCAGAGATAACTTTTCCCCTTTTATAGGAGACCCTGAGACAACTACAAGCCAAGTCCATGATTTTTATTTTTTTTTTGGTGCAGACTGATCAATGCAGGAAGTCTACATAGATATGTCATTTGCTTGGTGGTCATTTTCAAAGCTGATCAATGTGGGAAGCTGCTAAGAAATATTTTTATTGGTAGCAAGAGTTAATCATAGCCATCCTTCGAGGGAGTAGTCTATATTTTGCTTTATATATAAGGGCTTTGAATAGCTGTCCTTCGAGGGAGCAGTCTATTAGCTACAGCAATGATAGTATAGTTGTCCTTCGAGGGAGCATTCTGCCTTTTGATGTGATTTGGTGACCTTGGATATTTTTGACATCTTGATTTGTTTTGATAGAAATGTGAGTCATGGACCAGACTATAGAAGGTCATGGGTTCCCTTTTATTAGGACAAAGCATCCATACTGTATAAAAGGGATATATAGAATTTGTTAAGGGGAGTAGGGTTGAAAGGAATGAGGACTAAGAGGATGGGGATTGCTCAAGGGACGAGCTCAAGATAAATGTCAAGTGGATGAGTACTCAACTAACAGTAGAATGGTCACAGATGCAATGCATTAAGAGGCTTAGGTTCTGGTCGTCCATCGAGAGAAGACAAATGATACGTCCCTGATCCATACTTGTGTGTGATAATGAAAGGTCCGAGCCAATTAGGGGCAAACTTGCCTCGTTTACTTCCCTCCATATTGGTCACGTGCTGATTCTCTTTGAGGATGAGGTCTCCGATATTGAAATCTCATTCTCACAGATTTTTGTCATAGGCTCACTTGATGCGATGTTGATAGACATGGAGATGCTTGAGGGCAGCAAGATGACGCTCGTCAAGTAACTCAAGTTAAGCTAAGTGATCTTGATGAAATTCATCGTTAGAAATAATGTCATGTAGAGAGATGCGGAGAGATGGGATCTGTACTTTGAGAGGTAGGATAGCCTCTATTCCATACACAAGAGAGAAAGGGGTAGCACCCGTGGAGGTTTGAATGCTAGTGCGGTAAGCCCACAAAGTGAAGGGAATGTGAATATGCCAATCCCTTCTAGTGTCGCTGACCACCTTCATGAGAATTTTAGTCAAGATTTTGTTGGAAGCCTCAGCCTGCCCATTTGCTTGTGGGTAGTAAGGCGAAGAGAAACTGAGCTTGATGCTAAATGAGTCACAGAGTTTTTGGACAGTCTTGTTTTTGAAGGACTTGCCATTGTCGGTGATGATTTTACGAGGGACACTGAAGCGGCAGATGATGTGGCTACTGATGAAATCGACAATCTTGTCAGCTTTTGTGGAGATGAGAGGAATGGCTTCCACCCAGTTGGTGAAATACTCAGTGGCAGTGATGATGGATTGATGACGAAGAGACGAATGAGGGTTAATCTCACCGATGAGATCTATGCCCCACTGAGAAAAAGGCTAGAAATCTTGAGTGACTTGTAAGGCATGACTAAGAAGATGAAGCAAGTTAGAGTGCTGCTGATACTTGATGCAATGCCAAACATAGTCGCTACAGTCTTGATGAAGGGTGGGCCAATAATATCCCAGATGAAGGATGCACTTGGCAACCGAATTCCCGCTAAAATGTCCCCCACAAATCCTATCATGGACTTGCTTAATGGCCTGAGATGCTTTAGTGGAGGTGAGACAGCGAAGAAGGAGACCGTCGAAGCCTCGCTTATAGAGAAGACCCCCTAGCATGGTATAGCGAGTGGTACGCTTGATAAAAGCTTGCCGTGCATTGTTAGAGAGGTTGGGAGGAATGACAGACAAAGATAAGAAGTCCACAAGTTGCTTATACCAAACATCTCGTGGGCTAGAGTCTATGGTGTTGACATGATTAATGTTAGGAGAGATATAGGAAGGCAATGGCACATGATGCATCGTGACAAAAAGTCTAGATGCAGATGAGGAAGATGGGATATGGGAAGCGAGAGAAGCCATGGTGTCAGGAAACTTATTTTTGGATCGAGGAATAGTCTGCAAAAGGTAATGGTTAAAAGATGCAAGGAAAATGTTAGCATGGTTTTTGTACCTTTGCAAAATTTCATTTTTACAGAGGTATGAACCGTTGACCTGATTGATGACAAGCTGCGAGTCATCGAAGATGTTGATGGACTTGATGCTGAGAGAGAGGGTAGTCTGAAGTCCCAAAATTAAGGCCTCATATTCAGCCATATTATTGGTACAATTAAAGTCGAGCTTGAAAGACAAAGGCATGGGCTCACCATCGAGTGGGATGAGAATGAATCCCGCACCCCCACCAAGTTGACATTTGGAGCCATCGAAGAACATGGTCATTTGGTAGACAGTGTCATCGATGGAAAGCATAGTGATAGACTCGTCAGGAAACTCACACTATGAAGGTTGATTGTTGGGAAGAGGGGCATCTACCAGTTGATTAGTGATAGTTTGCCCCTTGATAGATTTCTGCTGGATGAATTCGAGGTCGAACTCAGCAAGCAGCATGAGCCACCGAGCTATACGTTGATGTTGATATGGCTTGGAGTGCATAAACTTAAGAGGGTCAGTGTGAGTGATGACAAAGGTTTTGTGGTTAAGAAGATAGTGGCAGAGCTTGGTAGTGGCAAAGACTAATGCCTAACAGAGTTTCTCGGTATGAGTATACCAAGTTTCATAGTCAACCAATGTTTGGCTGATATAGTAGACCGCTTGCTCACGGTGATGCTCATCTCGGTGCGTGATCATGGCACCTAACGAATGGTTAGTGACAGAGATATAAAGGTAGAAGGGTTGATCATCTTTAGGTGGAATGAGGACTAGTGGAGAGATTAGATAGCGTTTAAGGGCTTCAAAAGCCTCTTGACAATCCTTATCCCATGTAAAAGAGACGTCCTTCTTAAGGAGATGATGAAAAGGTTGGCAGCAGTCAGAAAGCTGCGAGATGAAATGGTAAATGGACTGGAGCTTCCCTTATAGACTACGAAGCTGCTTGAGATTGGTCAGGGGTGGCATCTCGAGGATAGCGCAGATCTTGGTGGGATCTATCTCGATGCCACAGAAAGAAATGATAAAACTGAGAAGCTTGTCGGAGAGGACCCCAAAGACACATTTATTGGGGTTAAGGCAGACATTGTATTGAAGAAGGTGAGAGAAGATAATTTTGAGAATGGTCAAATGGTCACAGCAAAGCTTGGACTTGCCGAGAAGGTCATCCACATAGTCCTCCATGACTTTATGGAGGAGATCATGGAAAATGTAGGTCATGGCACACTGATATGTGGCACCTGCATTCTTCAAGCTGAAAGGCATGACTCAATAGCAAAAAGTCCCCCATGGGGTAATGAAAGTGGTCTTGTGCTGATCTTCTAGAGCAATTAGGATTTGATTGTATCCTGAAAACCCATCCATGAGAGATAGCATCTCATGGCCGGCTATGAGATCAACAAGCTGGTCAATGTTAGGAAGAGGAAAGTCATCTTTGGGACAGGCTAGGTTAAGGTCGCGATAGTCTGTGCAGATCCAGATCCCCCTAGTCACCTTGGTGACTGGGATGATGTTAGAGACCCACTACGGATAATCGATGGGCTGGATGAAGGAGACAGAAAGGAGGCGCTGAAGCTCCTCTTTGACAAGGAGGGCAACGTGAGGATGCATCTTTTGAAGCTTTTGCCTAATAGGCTTAGCCTCTGGTTTGGTGACAATGTTATGGGTAGCAATGGTGGGGTCGATGCCAGGCATGTCACGGTAGGTCCAGGCAAATGCCTTGCTATGGTCTAAGAGGAACTGGGTATAGTCAAGCTACTCCTGAGCGTCTAAAGATTGTCTAATCTTTAAGACGTGAGGAACATCAGAAGAAGGGAGGTTGATGTCAATGGTTGATTCATTTAACATAACCTGGGTCTCAAAAGGGAGAGAGCATTAGATGAAAGAGTCATCGGCACCCATGTAGGAAAGAATGGCATCATCGTTAATGCAGTGGACAGTGTGAATGTTTTCTGACTCATCTTCTACCATGATAAGAAAAATGAGAGGGAGAGACCTAGACACCCCATTGAGCTGATAAGTCAAGGGTTCCAGGCGGATGGTGTTTATGAAAAAAAAACTAGGAGGGATGGAAACCACCGACTCCGTAGGTGAAGGAGGAGGGATGGGTGAGCTTGGAGGAGATTGGTCAATGGTTGGTTCGGGACAAAGGTCTGTAGGGGTCTGAGTGGGTTCATGATATCCCAGGCCATACCATTTCTTGGCATTGTCATCATTGAGTAGTTTGATGGGCTGATGGGAGCCCTGCTCATAGTGCCCGAAGCCAAAACCCTTCTATGCACACCTGTAAAGGTAAATGTGTGTAAAGGTAGGGTTACCAAGAAATGAGAATTCTGATGTGAAAGGTTGAGGTGAAGAAAGAGGATTGCAATCAGTAGGAGCTTGATCAAGCCCCCCATAGACAAGGTTGGTTCGGAGGTGAGGAGGACCATAAGGCACGATCATCCCAATCCGATGGTCGTAACTAGGGCTGTGATGAAGGCGTCCATACTCTTATGGAGTTTGGAACATGTCTAAGGCTATCAAGCGATATTCCCCCAATGAAAGTCTTTGGAAGATGTCTTCCATGGGATCTGTGGTTGTCGCTTGAAGGGGAGGTGTGAGGGCGACCACTGGTTGCAAACTGGTTGAAGCTTCTGTGGATGGAGATGGTGTCGGGGTTGATGGCTTGATAGGAATGAGAACGTCATTTGGATGGTAGGTGGTGTTACAAGTTTTGAAGGGTGAAGGGTCAGTGGGAATGGTATGGACTTGCCCATCATGCTCAAATTTCACACAACGGTGCAAGGTGGAGGGGACATAGGCCAGGCGTGGATCCAGGGTCGGCCTAGCAAGATGTTGTATTGAAACTCTCCTTCAATGATATAGAAGAGCTCCGGGACTATGCATGGACCAACACGAATGTGAAGGACAACTATGCCAATGGTTGTGGTAGTGGTGTCATTAAAAGAATGCAAGATTGCATCAGTTTTGGAGACGCAATTCTTGGGAAGAGCCAACTGTTCAAAGGCATGGGTGGAGATAATGTTGATGCTGGTGCCTCCATCAATCATAACATGTTTAATGCGTGTCTAATCAACATAGGCAGTGATGAAGAGGGCGGCATCTTGATCTTCCATGTTGGATGTGGGAATCTTAGAATCGTTGAATGTGATGGAGGTAACAGGGGCTAAAGAGTGGACAAGGGCGGCAAGTGGTTGGGGGTCCTCAGGTTGAACCTCCGCTACCTGCAGGGCTCTAATGAGGGCTTGACGATGCTGGGGCGAGGTTTGGATGAGGTCATAAAGGGACATCTTCACAGGCATCTGGTGAAGCTGTTTCAACATAGAGTCATGAATTGCCCCTGAAGAGGAAGAAGAAGAGGGTTGAGGCACGCCAAGGATAGAAATCTTAGGCTTGGGCGGTTGAGGTGGCTGGACGAAAGGGTAAGTCCAAGGAATGGTGGCTTTTTCCTTCGCCTTGTCCTTTTGTGACCTGGTGGTTATGTGAATGGCATTGATTTCGAAGATAGGGGTGAAGGAGATGAAGGGATCGTGGTCTGCTGATGAGATGTTGATGGGTCTGAAGAGGTCAGAGGGTTATGAGAAGGAGTTAGGGGTCAGTCGAGAGTGTCCTCAAATAGAAGAGTGTCTTTCTCCAGATAGTGGCGAATGATGGTCTTGAGGGCACAGCAAGTCTCGGTATCGTGTCCTGGCATATGATGATATAAGCAAATCTTTGTGTCGTCGAACCAAGAGGGCTTAGACCTGAGAGGTTGGAAAGGCCTGATGGGCGGAAGGGTTATGTTGGAAGTCTACAAAATTTGATGCAAGATCAAAGAGTACAAGCCCACTAAAGTGTCTATGCTCGTTGATGTGTGCGATACTGGTGACTTTTTCTTGGGCAGAGTCGGAGGAGGCTTTCGTACCACCTTTTGGATTGACAGTGTGGCGACAGGTGGAGATGGTACTTTCTTCATGAGAGGTACCACCCTTTTGGGAGAGGGTAGGCTAGCGGTAGGCAAAGGAAGCAAAGGAGGCAACTGGTTTTGATTAAAAGTCAGAGTGGGAAGGACTCTGGTCAGGGTCGAAGGATGGGGGCCCAAAATGGAGGGCAATGATGATAGAGGAGGAGGCATTTGCCTCTGTGGTTTAGCAGTCTTCTGTAACTTGGGTTGAAGACTACTATTGGTCGAGGTCTGTTCTAGGTCCACCTTCACTTGCAGATGAGTGAGGTTGGAGACAGGGTGAACGCCAAGTAACTTGATAGGTTTAGATGGGGTAGATGCAGGTTTTGGTTTTGATGGGGTCGGTTGAGGCTTAGAAATGGGAGTCTAGTTTTTGTTAAAGGTCTTAGGATATTTCACCATGGGAGGATTAGCTACATGAGACGAGAGGGCACGGGCATGTTGAAGAGCTATGAGACGCTCCCACAATCCCTGATGCTCCACTTTCCTAGAAGAGAGAAGTTTGATTTTCTCCACTAGTCAGGAAAATGGTTGAGAAAATGTGGGATGAGGTTTGGGTTCTTGAGAAGATGTGGATGGTTGTGGGGTTGAAGATGAAACTAGTGTAGCAGTCTCAGACCCAAGGCATGATGGATTCATGATAGGTTCGTCTGTGGTTGGAGATGAAGGAGAGGTAGGTTCTTCCTTAGGTGGAGAAGAAATCAGAGAATGAGGCTCCTCAAGTGGGTAAAGAACAGGGATGATTGTGCCCTCCACTTTCAGTCGAGGAGTAAGAAGGGTTAGGTCCTCCATGGGCAGCAGGAAGGAGGATGGTGAAACTGGCAGTGCTGGTAAGGTCAAGGCATCCTCCAAAATGAGAGAGGTTGACGGAGAACTAACCGGAGTAAGAGGTTCGTCCACATATGATGGACTGATGGATGGACTCACCTCTTGAGGTTGGTTGGAAATGAAGGGCGAGACCATATTGACTATTCGTATATTGTGTTCGTGAATGTTTTCAGTCAAGGTCTAGATATTGTTCTAAGTTGGTGGATGATTGGGGAATGGTTGCTTGAAGATGTCAATGCCCTGATTAGGTGGCGCATTAGGATTGTCAAGGATGAGGTCACCCTTTTCTAGCATGTCTTGGATGATGTTTTTAAGGGTTTTACAGTTGCCTGTGTCATGTCCATTAACACGGTGGTAGTTACAGAAGTCATTTTCCCTATACCACACAGGGATGGCACGTGAGGGATCAAATTATGGAGGTGGTCAGATCTGGGGGAGATTGAGGACCCCTTGTTTGATGAGTTTTTCTAGCACAGACGTGTATGATTCTCTGAGTGGAGTATACTGTCATTGTATGTATCTCTACTGAAATTGGTGGGTGGCATTCTAAGATGTGGATGGCTCAGGCTAATTAGTTGAAGGTGAAGAGGAGGAAGATCTAACGACCACAATGTTTGCTGAAGCTTTAGATTTAGGATTGGATGAGGAAGGCTTAGAAGAGGGGTCATTGGTCTTGGAGTTGGGATTCTTGTTCTGCAACTTGACTTTATTCTCCTCGATGGCACGTAACTCAAGTTTATGGGCCATCGTGAAGGCTTCATCAAAAGTGTAGAAGGTCTAAACCCTTAAGGTGGAAGAAATATGTCTGGCGCAGGCTTGGGAGAAAAGTTCAATAAGTTCAAGTTGGGGTAAAGAAAAGGAGAGTTGATTGATAAGGCCCCTCCATCGAGCAACAAAATCAGCAATGGATTTGTCCTCGAATTGGAAGATAGAATAGAGATCTGTGATTGAGACCTTCTTGGTGATGTTGATAGAGAAATGATCAAGGAAGAGCTGGGCCAGCTGAGTGAACGTGAAGAGGGAATGGCTGGCAAGGGAGCTGTACCAATCAAGCGCAGCACTTGAGAGAGACATAGGAAACATGCGTAAAAGCAACACATCATCATGGGTGATAAGGTAACAGGCATGTCTGAATGCCCGTAAGTGCTGTTGTGGGTCTTCCTTGCTTTGAAAATGAGAAAACTTAGGAAGTTCCCACTGGCTAGGATATGGTCAGATCGGGATGGAAGGATGGATGGGCTCGTTGTAAATTTGTTCATATGAGAGAGTGTTGTGTGAGCCAAAAATGGAGGTCTATAGGCTGGACATCTTGTCCATCAGCATTTTGATGATATCTACTGACAGATTGGAGGGTGGAGCGCCCCCTAGATTGTAAGGCGCTTGAAAGAGGCTAGAAGAGGCATACGACGTAGTCGGTTGTACTAGTAAGGGCGCAACGTACGGATGACTAGTCGTAGGGATAGAAGAGAAGACTAAGGATGGTTGGGTAGAAGGCACAGCTAGGCTTGATGTTGCCACGGGGGGTTGGTTAGTGGTAACATGGGCCAATGGATAGGTAGCCACCCTTGTGTTGATAGGGGCCAGGGTAGGTGGAATAGAGACGACCAGATTCTGAAAGGGGGTAGAAAGTGGTTGAGTGGGCTGAGGTTGATAGGGGGCCGAAACCCTGGTGGAAGTGGGCCCAAAGATGGAGGGAGAGGCCACACTTGGATGGTTGCTCAAAGGCTAGTCATTGGTTGAGGCAATAGCCTGGGTGTCAAAAGGTTAAACTACGGATGTTGTTGATACGGCTACAATTTCGAGAAGAGAGGTTGGCATTCTGTAGATTGGATTACCCAAGGAGTCTCGCATTTGGCTATTTGTGAGATAGTGTTGCAAGGCTTTGACGTTGAGGTCTAATAATCATGCAAAATCTTGGTCCCCTTCTGGGACAATAGGCGTCTGGGTCGGGGATGGTCTAGTAGGAGTTCTTTCAGTCTCTGAGTGGAACTCCATTATAGGATGGTTATGGATGGGGTAGATGGAAGCGGGTGATGCCTCGCGTGATCGACTAGAGCCTTGGTTTGACTACGAGTCAGAACCATTCAAGGCAAGAAAGAACATCCTCACAAGCTCAAACAAGCAAATAAGAACAGAAAAGATGAAGAACACAAGCAGATCCTAAAACCTTAGGAGTAAATTATTAAGATTATAGTGGCTTATGCCTTAGAATGTGTGTAGAGGAAGATTGGCTTTTGAGTCGGGTCCTAGAAGAAGTATTCTATGGATGGTTTTGGGTTAGTTATGGTGCTCAAGAAGTCTATGTTAGGTTTCGTACAAGGCCTGGTGCTAAGAGCAAGCTCCCCTCACTTCACAAGTCCAATGATAAGCTGGGCCCGCTTAGCCAAAATATACTTCCCCTAGAGATTAGACTCTGCCAGAGAACAGAGTGGGCTTTCCCCTTGGTGATGAAATCCAAGTAGGATCGCCAGGATGGGTAAGGTATTCGCTGGGTGATGAAATCCCAGTCGGGCCTTGTCTCAGGTAAGTTAAGATGTTTGTTTTGTGCAAGTGGTTTGGTCGTGTAACATCAAGTGGACTAGATTAATTCAATATGCATTTATTAATTACTAAGTGTGGTCTAAGAAATGCAAGCAAACAGAAATGAAAGTGCAACGTGTTTTAAGCCCAAGTTAAAATGTTTGTTCGTATGAAGAGGAATGGAGAAAGAGTCGAAGAATATGAGTTTTGACTAGTCTAGAAGTGCAAGAAAGAAAAGAAAAGTTCTTTTTATTCCTGCTTATGATGTCATTTAGAAGAGACGAAAGAGGCAAAAAGGAAGGAACCTAATGCACCTATATGAACGAAAGAAAGAAAGAACCCAAGGAAGGCCCTAGGGTACCACTGGGCGTGCCAGAATGTTTCTATGCTAATTTCACTTTCACATTCAATAGATAGAAATGAGAAACTAAGAGATGGTCTAGCGTTAGAAGATACCTGGATATAGTCGTGTGCACCGAAATCAGACGTTGGAAGGTACTCCTCTTTGGCTGTGGAGGAATGACACCTGTGAAGATAAAGAGACTAAACACGAAAAAATGTTAGACGAAGAGACGGTGGGCTGTCAAGCAAACGCTTGATCCCTGAAGTACGAAGACTTCCTTAAGGGATATCAACCCACTAATAAAAAGCAAAATATTTGACTAAAGTAGAAATAATGAAAGACAAAATGAAAGCAAATAAAAGATAAAAATCAAAGTGCGTACCTGATATGCAGCAAACTACTATGCACAGTCACCGGTGTCGGTCTCTGTGCCAGCATCGGTCAGGGAAGGGAGCCAACATCAGTTAAAGTGCCAACATCGGTAGGGGTAATGATCGGCATCGGTCAGGGAAATAGTTTTGGGTAGGGTCTGGTCAGGCCTAGACAGGGTCTTAGGATTTGTAGAAAGGTCAGATGTTTTTGTCTGAGGGTTTGGGAAGCCGATTTAGGAGTCAGAGGGATTGTTTGGGGGTTTATGTGCAAGGGGTATGGGCAGAGTTACAGACTATATATTCTGTAGAGGGTGGATAGAGGTGATACAGGTGGAAGTAAGGTCAGGGCTATAGTCTGAATCTAAATCTGGGTAATGATAGCAATTAAAAACAATAACCAGAGATCAGAATAAAAACACAGAACAAATGCTTACCTGTTACGGGCTGAAGATAAAAGTCAGAGACATGATTGATGTTGTCACTGTGTCACAGAAGTTTGATGTAGCAAACCTCCAGCAAGATGACTGAAGTAGAATACCTATACCGGAGAGAGAATGTGAGAGATTGATTGCAAATTGGTTGGATGCAAGAATTGGTTGATCGTAAGAGTTGGTTTGCTGATTGATACGAAGGAAGGTCCGATAACCGATTGAGAAATAGATTGGAAACCAAATGGATAACGGATAACGGATAATGGTTCCTGCATTTGGGTTGAGAATGCAGTGTTAAAGATAACCGATGTCAGCAGGACTGTTGATGTCGGTCGATAAGTGACCGACGTCAGGGACGTCAATCGAGTTATGACCATCGTCGGTAGATGCAGAATGGGGACAAAAGCTAACTTTAGCTCTCTACTCATTTTTACATGCTACCAGGGTTAAGGCTTGTGGGAAAATGGTCAACATGGGTTAAAATAGGCGTGAAAAACTAAAATGGGGGTTAAGGGGAGGACGACAAGGGTTAGACACAATTACGGTGTCTACAAGGAAAAGAAGAAGAAGAAGAAGAGGTATGATTTTGATTCTAAGTTTGATAATAAAGGCAGTGATGCTTTCATTGTAGCCTTGGCAACCTATGTAGGTAATGATGCATGGCTAATTGATTTAGGTGCATCTTATCATATGACCTCTAATAAAAATTGGTTTTATAAGTATGAAGAATTTAATGGAGGTAAAGTGTACTTGGGTGATGATTCTTTGCTAACCATTGTTGGTCATGGTAGAGTTAAAATTAGATTTCCAAATGGAAGGATTAAACACTTTGATGGTGTGTTATATATCCTAGGGCTATCTCTAAATTTATTATCTATGAGAAAACTAATAGATGTGGGTGTACAGGTTTCATGTTATAAATCAGGTTCTAAGATGGTCAGAGGTGCTATGGTGATAGCTAAAGGTGATTGGATTGACACTTTTTAGAAGCTTGATGCATGCATGGTTGAGTGAAATAGTAATTATGTGAAGAATACATCTGAGACTACTCTATTGGATAAATAGGTAATAACTATTTTTATATATGGTCATGGTTTATGGGTACTTAAGGGTGCTTAGTCTATGGAGTTAAAATTGCTTGTAGAGAAGACTACGTTATAGCACTAGAGACTTGGCCACATTGGTGAAAACGGTCTAAGAACCTTGAAGAGTAAAACAATGTTGAAGGCTTGATTGACTAAAATATTTAATTTTAATTCTATGATAATTATGTTTATGGTAAACAAAACCATGTTTATTTTTACTCGAGTTCTCATAAATCTAGTAGTGTTTTAGATCATATCCATTCTGATGTTTTTGGTCTTGTTAATGTTCCTTCAATTTCAAAATCCACATATTATGTTTCATTCATTGATTATTATAGTATAAGGACATGGATTTATTTTTTTAAGAGTAAATCTGAATTTTTTAGTCATTTTAAAGAATTTAAAGCAATGGTTGAGTTCTAGACTGGAAAGAAAATAAAGTGTTTGAGAAATGATAATGGTAGTGAGTTTTACTCTAATGATTTTGAAATATTATGTAAGACTTGTGGTATAAATATAAATAATACAAATCTATATTCACCTAAGCATAATGGAGTTAAAAAAAAAAGAATGAATAAGACATTAAAGGAGAAGGCTATGTGTGTGCTTAGTGGTGTTGGACTGGAATAAAGGTTTTGGGTTGAAGTTATAGCCACTGCTTGCTACTTGATTAATAAGACTCCTACATCAAATCTTATTCATAAAATGCCCATGGAGGCATAATTTAGATGTAATCCTTCATTGAGACATATTATAGTTTTTGTTTATGAGTTATATGCACATGTGCCAAAGTAGAAGTGAATAAATTTGGAGAATAAGGACGTGAAATGTATCTTCATTGGTTACAGTTATGGTGTGAAAGAATAAATGTTTTGGAATCTAGTAGCACATAAGGTAATATATTCTATAAGTGTTATTTTTGTTGATACTAAGCCTTCTTCTATTACACTATAGCTAAATAAAATAGAAAAGAAAGATGTGATTCAACTTCTTCCTACACCTAAGAAAGTTGAGTCAAGACCATGAGAGAGATAAGAAGTTAAGGAGAGATCATCAAGCTCTAAATATTTTGAAGAGGAGGTAGATGAAGAATAACCTCCATCTCAACTTGTTCAAAGGTCTACAAGCCATAATCAACCACCAAAAAGGTATTCTCTTGATGATTGAATATGTATATTTGCTTTGAATACTAACATTAATGAATCAAGATATATAAAAGAAGATTTGGGTATGAGTGATGCAAAGTAATAGAAGGTTGTTATAGAAGAAGAGATGGCATATTTAAAAAATAATGATACTTGGGACCTTGTACCATTACATGAAGGATGTAAGCTTATTGGATGTAAATGGGTATTCAATAAAAATATTGGTTCAAATGGAAGTGTTGAGAAGTACAAAGCTTGATTGGTTGAAAAAGGATACTCTCAGGTTAAGGGTGTTGATTAGAGTGAGATTTTTTCTCCTATTGATAAAATGGCATCCATTATATTATTTATTTATATTACAACAACTCATGATTTAGAGATTGAGAAAATGGATGTGAGGACTTCCTTCCTTCATGATGATTTGGAGGAGGAGATTTATATAACATAGCCATAGCACTACGTGGTGAAAGGTAAAATAAATTTGGTTTACAATTTGAAGAAATCCTTGTATGGTCTCAAGTAGAGTTTTAGGATGTGGTACCAGAAATTTGATACATATGTATTGAGTTTGGGGTTTGAGTGATCTAAATCTGATCATTGTGTTTACTATAAAACTGATGGTGATCATTTCTTGATTATTGTCTTATACGTTGATGATATGTTATTTGTTGGTAATGGTAAAATTTTTATTTTAGATATTAAATATCAAATATCAAAAAAAAATGAGATGAAAGATATTAGTCTTGTGAGACACATTATTGGGATAGAGATTAGAAGAGAGAGATAAAACATAAAGTTATGTCTTGGCAAGAGTACATGAATTCTATTCTCCAAATATTTAACATGAAAGATTTTAGACCATTGTGTGTTCCTTTTTCCATTGAAACAAAGTTATTTGTATTAAAATGTCCCAAATACCAATCAGAGATGGAAGACATGAGCAGAGTGCCTTACCATAGTTCAATTGGAAGTTTGATGTATGTTATGGTCTACACTAGACCAAACATTGCCCCAGTAATGGGAGTTCTTTCTCGTTATATGTCTAATCTTGGTAGAGTTTATTGGGATGTAGTTATAAGAGTATTTAGATATTTTTGGGGTACCTCAGAGTATTCCTTATGTTATCATGGTAACATGATTAGAGATAGATGTCCTCTTGACATTCTTAGTTATGTGGCTTCAAATTGGGTAGGTGATGTTGATACTAGAAATCCACCAGTGCTTATGTGTTTACATTGTTTGGTAGTGCAATAAGTTAGATGAGTAATTGATAGGTTATGGTTACTTTACCCACTATAGAGGTAGAGTATATGGAATATACTCATTCCAATGAAAAAACATTTAGATTAAGATATTGTGTTCAAATATTGGGTTGAAATAGGGTGCAATGATAGTTTATTATGATAGTCAAAGTGTTATTTGCCTAGAAAAGAACCTAAATTTTCATTCCAAGACCAAACATATTGATGTACAATATCATTTTGTGAGAGACATGGTTGAGGATGGTAGGGTGGATCCGATAAAGGTATTCATTGACTAAGCTCATGAGCATAGAGAAGTTTAGATAATGTTCAGAGTCTATGGGTCTCTTGGACCTTATCTATTAATTTCATGTTCATATGGTTCCTTTAGGTCTTTTAGGGTGTTTGACAAGTGGGAGAATGTTTATAATTGAGGTGTCTCAACCTTAACAAGTCAGGACACTATTCATGTGTCACTATTCATGTGGCATTATTAATGAGCTACTATTCATAGTCACTACTCATGTGATGAGGTATCAAGGGTGAGTTAGTAATGACGATGTAGGTGATGTGGTAGGTGATGCAAGTGGTGATGTAGGTGTTGATGTGGCTTGTGATGAGTTGTCATGGCTCATAGAGGAATCTACATTATGTAAGTTCATGTGATGGAGTGGGGATTTACACACCACTATTGGACGTTTTTGTTAATTTTAAACTTACATGCTTTTGATAGTGGAAGACATGGACACATGTGGAGAACATTGGCACATATGGGAGATATTTGGCATGTGTGGGAGAAGTCAAAAGTTTTGGAATATTTTGACTCATGTGTGTGCACAGGGAATAATGGGGAACAAATCGCTATTCTATATTGGAGGCACATGTGAGAGTGGCGCATAGTTTTGGAGGCTTATGACAGTGGAGGATGATGTGTCACAAGTGGAGGGTCTATATTTGATCAAAGAATAAGACTAAAAGCATGTTACAATTGCTAAATAGTGGTGCCACTAAAGGGTGGCAAATTTCCTTTCCTTACTCATGAAGTTTTCTCATTTACATTATTATTTATAATTTATATAAAAGAGATATGTTCTCCTTTGTTTGTGTGAAGAAGCTAGTAATATTTTAGTTAGGATTTGTAAGCTTGAGATTTTTTCAAAGGAACTAAAGCTCTATGGAACCATTTCTTCTCCTATGTAGGATATTGGTGGTGCTCCTATGAAGCCTTACTCTATAAGTGTGTTGTAATCTTGGTGATTTTTTTAATACATTGAGCTACTTTGGAGTGTGGGTTTTTTTTTGGAAGGGTTTTCCCCACATAATCATTGTGTATGGTATACTATTGTTTTTAGTTATATATTTTTTATTTAATTATATAACAAGTTCAAATTAATTTACATATTTTCCTTTCAAAGTTTAATGTAAAGTAATTATTTACAATATCTTTATATTCTTTTAAAATATAAATCTAGGAATTCTCATTATTTTATCTATAAATTACCAAGAAAACACCTACTAAAGTTAAATCGATCAACTACACAAGCACTCTATTCTACCTATTCATCCCTATTTTCATATCAGGCATAAAAGCAGTCATATTATAGGTCTAAAGCATTCTAATAACAACCCATGAGTGATATTTGTCAAATTACAAGCTAGATCACTGCATGCATTTTCATATATTATATTGTACCCTTGTGAACATAATTTCCCACACATATGAGAGAACTACATAGGTCTAAGGCCCTCTTTGTATTAGAATATGGGTTTATTATTTTCTCATATTTCTTTATTATGGGTTTTTTCTCTCACTTGGATTTTTCCTACTTTCATAGATAAGCTTGCTTAGGTGTACATGTTCACTAAATGACTAGGAATTAAATCCCTCGACTGACTATTTGGGTATGGAGTTACTCCTCTATTCATGGCTCTATTGACCACCTTTTGTGAAAGAGTTACTATTCTATTTTGAGTGTCTTTTAACCACATTTTATGGAGGATTAACTCAACACTCACCTCTTTATACTTCACACATTTTTAATCTTTGTTAATGAAAGTTTTGGTTTTGGCTCTAATCTATTTTGCATTATTCTCATGTTAGTTTCATTTACTTTTAGATACATTGTGTTGTGTACTCACTTGGATTGTGTGATCACTTAACTAGTGCATTTGCTCTATATAGATACTTTTAATTTTAACTTGATATGGTATCAAAACCACCTAGATAGTAGTGTGTCTAGTTATTTATTGATTAGCCTATTTTGAAATTTTGAGTTTTATTCATCTGCAAAATAAGATAGTATTTTTATTTTGCTAATTTTTCCATTACTAAAAATTTTACTAGTTTGGTAGATTCTCCTTGGTTGGCATTGGATTATATAAGTTATATGTAGTTATTTTTTAGTTAGATCACCACAAATACCTATGCATGAAAGATTAATAGATTGTCTTAGTGTCTATACAGCCTAGTTGGTGGATTACATGGCCTAGGTTAGTCATCTTGTACCTTTTGATTGAACATCTCCAATGTGGATTATTTTCTTATGGATCAAGCATATTCATGGATTTGAGGGGTTCCACAATTTTATAGGTTTATCTCGGTCTATGTCTAGTCTCTCTCAACCGATATCCTACATTTAGTCACTTTAATCTTACGTGAGTGTTTTCTCCACCTAGATATTGTATTTTATTTGCCACTACATGATTTATTATCTCCCTTCAATGATAGTCTTCTCTCTCCCTCATCGACAGTCTAAACACTAACCATGACTCCTATGTCCCTCTTCATTCAACTTGCATAATATTTTAACTATAAGTGGTGCCAATATCAACCCTACATAACCTATTTATATTATCATGTGGTGTTGGGGTATTTTGACTATTTTTTTTCCTCATCTAATCATCATTCCACACTACTAGAGATAGTATAGAGTGGTTTTTAAAAATTATTATTATCTTTGTAGAAACCCTTACACCCTTACTACACCATGGATAAAACCCCATACTTCATCTGAACCAGTTGCATCTCCTTTTCTCTCATCCTAAAATTGTGCTCAAACAAGTGAGTTATTTTAGTAGTGGTTTTCTAAAACCACTCATTCTTCAAATTCATGGTTTTATGATTTACAAAGATAGTTTTCTTTTTTGAAAATGTATTTTAAAATAAAACATTACAAACCTATTTATAATCTTCAAAATATCAATGTGTTTATATTATATTATAATTTATAATTCATATGTATTTCTAAAAATAAAAATAGGGAGCATATTAAGTTTTGATTAGGTGCATGGGCTAGCACATTAATTTTTATTTTTATTTTTAACCAATATTACATTGAGGGAGAATTTTTCAATTATATTTTAACAAAAACAATATATGTTGATCCTTTTAAATGAGAAATTAATATTATTTGTAAAAACTCTTCATATCTTTTCTAGTTGAAGATCAAAGGGTGAGGTATGGTTTGGTATGTGGCTAAACCCCCTCACATTAAAAATTATACTTTCTCTTTCTTGATCACTTTGTACTTGATTTTATTTGGATGCATTATCGATCAATCCCAACATCCCCTTGATTTGTATATTTTGTCTTTTCTAACACTTGCACTAATTTCTCTAAATGCATTATCAATTATGCCTGATGTATTTTTAGCATGCATTATTTGTAGCATTTAAGGGGTTCATTATTGATAGTTCAGGGGGTATACTTTATTTTCTCAATCGCTTTCTATTATGCTTGCACTTTCATTTCTACAACTACAACTACAACCACTACTCTTAATTACGACACAAAATGGATATAATTTCAATTAACCCTCTAACACCATTTATTTATCATGCATGGAAATAAAAATGCAAATTATTCAAGTAAAGTTTTACATCACATTACAATGGGGTTAGAAATTCAACCAACGACAGATATAGTTAAGTGGTATAATCATAGTGATGAATCATGTGGGTTAATATGTCTTTAGGTGTCCCATACTCTTCTCTTTCATATATAACCTACCAAATCATCCAATGAAGTGTGGACCATTTTGGAAAATCTTTTTGGGAAGCAAGATGTGATAAAAGGTCATGAACAAAACAATGAACTTAGTAGCCTAAGTTATAACAACTTTGACACCCTTTAGGATTTATTCACCAAGTTTAAGTCTTTGAGATTATAGTTGAAAGAATGTGGAATAGAGAAGAGAGATGACCAATTAAATATTTCTATACTTTCTAAGTTGGGTCTTAAGTACTTGGTATTTGTCTCTAATTTTTATGTTACCAAAAGTGATTTAATCACTACATGGAAGATGCCTTCTTTAAATGAATTTGTTGTTGAATTAACTTGGGAGCAAGACAAGCTAATAAATATGGGCACATTTCAATCCTCAAAACCTCAATCCCTAATTTATGGCAATGGGAAATGGAAGGATTTAAATAAAGAGAAGAAGAAAAAGAACAAGGATCAAGAGAAGAAGAAAGAATCAACCTCTTCCAAAATAAAAATTGAGACCTCCTCTTCTAATGACAAACCTAAGAAAGAGAAGGTTAAGTGTCTATATTGTGATAAAAATGGTCATAATGAACACAAGTGCATGAAGAAACAAATTGGTCACCTAACTCATCTTGTAAAGAAGAATAACATATGTGTTCATGAGTCTATCAAGTATAATTCATCAACTCAAGATTCTTCTAACCTAAAAGGAAAATGTAAAGAGAAATAAAAGGTCAAGGATTTTATAGTAGTTATATCTCCAACCTCTTCATTGGTTATTAACTTGGGTTCTTCCCAACACATGGGCTCTTCACAAGTTGATTTTTCTTCTTTAGAGCCTTGTATCATGTCTTATATCATTTTGGGTTATGACACTTCATTAGAAGTTGCATGGAGAGTGTATGTTGAAATGGATGGAGGAACATTTGATAATGTTATAATTGTTACATCACTTTTAACTAATCTCATCTCAATATACCAAATCACTCTTATTAGTAAGGGCATGAGGGTAGAGTTTTCACCAAATTTAGTCATAATCAAAGAGTTCAAAAATTATTCATAATGGTAGTGGGTAGGGTATATCACCAATATAAGTTATATACCTTCTCACTTTTATCACTTGATTCTTATTTGAATGAATTATTGACTCATTTAGATGGAAATAGTAAACTCTAGCATGAGCAATTTGGCCACCTCAACTACCACTACCTAGAACAACTCAGCAAGAATGATATGGTCATAGGCTTACCTCATGTCCATTTATCTAAGGGTATTTTTGAAGGTTTCACCCTTTGTAAACATCCTAAAGATAAATTTTACAAAGGAAATATTAGAGGGATTCACAAGCATTAGAGTTAGTATACAATGATTCATTTGAGCCTTTTCCCAGTATATCTTTCACAAGGGCTAACTATGTCCTTACCTTCATTGATGATTTATTGAGAAACACATGGGTTCACTTCCTTAGGTAAAAATTTGAAGTTTTTGATAAGTTTTGAGACTTCAAGGTTCTTATAGAGAAATAGTCTAAGAAATGCATCAAGGTTCCTCAAACTAATAATGGGGGTGAGTATGTCAATAATAGGTTTGAGAAATTTTACACCATAGAGGGGATTGATTTAGAGTGGATAGTTCCTTACATTCCTCAAAAAATATAGTTTTATAATGTAAGAATAGGTCTTTAAAATAGATGGTGAATTTTTTGATTCATTCTAAGTCATTGGTACCTTTATATTAGGTTAAATCTATTTATTGTGCCTATTAAATACACATAATATTTTCAAACTTTATCAATTACTGATGCTTCCTATTTTGAAATAACTCATATAGTCTCAATCTCTCTAAGTACATACCTTAAAGGGTGCATCGAGAAAGGGGTGGGTATACCATTGATTCTTTATAGGATTTTCGTCCCTTATTACTACTTTTTCTCTACATAACTATCTCTTAAAACCATTCCCCTAAGATTTGCCTCCTATTTTGCACCTTCCCTTAGTCATTTTCCACATTCATTAGTTCTTCCTTAACCTAAAAATATTTTTGATGGTTTATTTTACACTATCAGCCCCATCAACCTTGTACTCTAATTGATAAAACTTATTATGGTCTAGGTTTACCTTTATCTGATCTAGTTCGTAACCTAATTTGTTTTTATCAATAATGATACTAGGTTGATTGGGTTGACCTTGTTGGCCTAAAATTTCAAAAAGGATTATGGTTAGAACCATCTATATAAACACATATATTTCATCATTTATAATATAAGAGAAGAAGTAAGATATATTATGCATCTACTTATCCACCATTATATTTAAAGAGTAATCTTAAGGTTTCATACTTTCTTTAGAGATACAGATCTTGTCTTGTGGAGAAGTCTTTTGGATGCATTAATAGGTTATGCATCCTATATCTGATTTATCCTTGTCATTCTTACATACCACAATAACCTCTTGTGAAGCACATTGGCCAAGGGAGAGATTGAGGCTTGGTGGGTTCACTTCAAAGGTAAGTATTCCTAACCTTGTTCCTCCTTTATAAGAGTAGATAGATATGCATTTATACTTCTCTTCCATGCATTAATATTTTTTATATATTGACATGAGTATATGTATTTTATGAATATTTAATCATCATTTTTATTACCCTCACTTTGTGACACAAGCTTTGGTGAGCACGAGATTATACTTTACTTGTTATTAGTTTAGTGAATATGAAAACATAGGACCTAGTTAGGGTTATTACGTAGTTTTTCTTGATTAGAAACTTTGGAACCCTCCCTAGTAAATTTATTGTGGTAAAATATCCCTTAGATAGGTCTAGAAGATCCATTCTGGTCATGACCCTGAATATCTAATGTATCCACAATCAGAAGTGTAAGTAGGATTTATCTTCTTTGAACTAGGATTGATTTATATATCTATTACATTTCCCATTACATACATTCTAGTGAACCTGAGTGAATTTAACCTTTGTATGTTTTATTTCATTCTATGATTTTTATCATCTTATTATATTTCTCTATATTTTTAGTATTGCATCCAACTAGTCAGTATAGTTCTAACCTTTTTTGCATAGGTATAACACATATTCACATCAAAATGACTTTGTTTTATCTGTGTAGATCATCATTAAATATAGGTTATTAGATTAAATAGGTCAACATAGTACTCCTATTTAATTAGAGACAAGCATACAAGGTATAACAAGTCAACCTTATCATCTTATTTTCTCTACCAATAGATAGGTCAACAAATTAAGTTAACCAGGTTGAATTTGTCATCTTATTCTTCTTTAGCACATAGGGTTTTATAGAACTAGGTAAAACTAGTCAATTTGGTTTATAGAATTAAAAAGTAGTAATTAAGGTACTAAAATATAAAATTTACAATCTTAACCATCATCAAGACCTCCAAGGTTCCTTTCTTTCCTTTATTTATTATTTTATTTTTTTATTTAGTTCTATTTTTCATAACTTATCAATCTTTAAAACTAAAACCTTACAGCCAACTACATTGATCTCATCGATTTAGTTCTATAATTTATCTTCTATTTGAGAGAAATAGTCAACCATTCAACTCTGATCTTAAAGATTTTTATTTTATATAAAAGTAGAAACCTGGTCAACTCTATTCTATACTATTTTCATATAATGTCACCTAAACTAACTTTGTACTATTCTTCATCAAGGAATTAAAAACTATTTGTTAGTAATTAATTCACACTTCCTTTTCCAATTATTTGCATTCTTAGAGTAACTCACATAGTCTAAATAGGTGGTTTTTCAAATTACCATTTAGCTACACTATTTTAATATTTTATACACACTACAAAATCACATAATATTCAAAATGCATTTAAACACTTATCTTCTAAAGGCCTACATGTTTCTCTCAATTTCAGCTTGTTTCTATTTAAAGAAGTAAGAAACTAGTAATCAAGATGTGGTAGAAGAACCTATTTATTTGTGCATGCATGATCGAGATGATCATTAAGAGTTCATCTTTGTCTTGGCAAGAATGACATATAGATAATATATCACTCATGTAAAGAGGTTTTTAGATGGGTAATAAGGTGGATTGCCTAGTGTAAGCTACATCTAAGAAGTGTGAGCTTACTAAGAGGTTGTCAATCCATACTCTTAAAATAGTTAAGTTGAAATAAATAAAGATGAAATACTTGCATAAAATTATAGAAAATACTAAAATGAAATGCAAGAAGAAATAAATTCTTGATAAAAGGAAAATAGACTAATTAAGTAAACAGCGAGTCAATATTAATGCTGAATAGGTCATGTTGGGTTTAGAAAATAGGTGGGGTCTCTATAGATAGGAAATGAAATAAAAAGTGGAATTTGGTTGGGGGTAAGTAGGTATAAATAACTTGTTTTTATTTTTTTTGATAATGATCATTGGTGGTCAGGGTAACCATCAGTGATTATGTTGACCGTCGATGGTTAGGGGATCATCGATGGTTGAAGGCGACCATTGGTAGTTCCTATAGATTTTAAAAGTGTTCATAAAATATTATGATACAAATTATATAAAAGGGTTAGTAAGTGGTTAGGGATCTAGTTAAGGTCTGAGAGTTAGGAGATAAGATATAGAAAGGTTTGATTCAGGTAGGGAAGTTAAAAACTAAACAAATAGAACCTGAAATAAAAAATGTACCTAGTTTATTGTTTGATGGTTAATCATTAATTTTGGAGAAATTTTGGTAGAGTAATAGTAATTTTCCTCAAAATAAATTTTGGTATAGGTTTGGGTCTCTATTTTAGTTACTCAATTATTTGAAGGAAGACCTACTAGTTGATAGCTTGATCACTTATGTGCTAGACTACTTGATTATGAATACCTATTCACCTCCTACTCCCTTCCTTTTATAGGAAAAGAGAGGTGGAGGTATAATATTCCATAGGAGGTTAGGCTATTTATTTTGATGCATCATGATGTGTTATCAATGTGTAAGGTGGATATATTAAATTGTGCCATGTTAGCTTATACATAGTTGGTGTTGTATTCATTCAGATGGGGAAAGGACCCAACTATTGGTGGTCAAGGTGATCATCAGTGATCACTCTGATCATCAATGATCAAGTGCTAAAGGTTAAGTGGGGTATAAGGGTGGGTTTGGTTAGTTGGTCAAACTAACCATGCTTAGGTTTGATTAGGGGTTAAAAGGTCAAATTGGTCTCAAGGGGGTCTATGGGTGTTTTGACCTTTAGAACTATAGTGTGAAAATTTTTGGTGTTTAAATTTTACCCCTTTTTTGTTATGTAATTTTTGTCAACAAGATGTAAAACAAAAATGGATTTTGGGTCAAAGGTTGGTTACACCTGGTATGGGAGGAGGTGTTCCCCATCAAATCAAGAGTTGAGGAGGTGAAACCAAAATAGAGTCAAGGTTTGATAAGTGGTTTATGGTGAGTCATGAGGTAGGTGACAATGGTGGTTAGGCATTTGAAACATAAACATGAACAAAAAATGTGACTAAGCGTGATAGCCAAGATCGTGCATAGACTAATTTTCCATAGTTGGTAAAAATAAGGTTGGTTCTAGAAGGACAAATGACAAGTGGACTATATGACCACATTTAGGCATGACAGAAGGAAACACTCATAAATTTAGGTCTCCTATGCAAGGTCAATGTTTTCATGGTTATTTGAGGTAGGAATTAATCCCATGAAAAACACAAATGGTCTAGTGTGTTATAGGTGGTGAAAATTCAAATGTTCGACATGGTAAGGTTGGTCAATGTGATCAAAAAGGACCAAGGCAAGGTCATCATAAAATATGTGATAGTTTGGGCCAAAATGGACAATATAAAGTTGTATGTCGTCAAATGGTTGGTTAGATTTAGAGGGTGTTCTCTAATGGTTCATGGTGATTTTGAGTAGAATAGATGCTCTCCAAAGGTTGGTACTAGTTTGGTGGAAAAGGGTAATCTTCAAAAGTGGGCACTAAGGTGTGAGTGCAAAAAATCTTAAAAAGTGGGCATCCTAACTATTGATGGTGAAGGGTCCTAAAAGTGATCATCGATGGTCACCCTAACCATCAATAGTCATGGGGGAACCCTAAAAGTCTAAATGTTTAAAAGTAAAACTAGAAATCATTTTCACTATTTGTTTTTTGACTCTCTAACTCTTGTGTATTGGTGATTTTGGCATTTTGTGCAAGGGTGTTGATGAGGTGGTTAATGATTGGTTCAGGACTTGATTATTTGATTGGTGTGAGATTCATGTTGATTTGATTGATCATGGGACCAAAGATGCATGGTGTATGAGGATATGGCCAAGCGGTGAGAGCTAAGATTCCTCCTTGATGATGATTGAAGAATGAGTAGGTACTACCTTAAATTGTTTAGAATAGTTGATTTTCATTGATTTGGTTAAATTTCATCAATTTTTTTTATTTGGGGGGGGGGGGGGGGGGTTGGTTGTTTCCATAGGTTTATGTTAGGTTGTGGTTTGTTAAAATTAGTGGGTAAAAATAAAACTTGGAAGTGTAGGTGTAGGTTGGTTGGTGGTAGGGTAGAGAAAAATTATAAGGTAATTAGTTATGACAAAAGGGTCATTTGGTGGGTTTTGGGTAGGAGGGTTTAGGGGTTTAACCACCAGTAATCACACATAGTGTTTCTCTAGATTTTCACTAATTATATTTAAATGAGAAAGAAACTAATATTAAGAGGTTATGGGTTTGAAGTTACCCAGATTTAGTGTGCACCGTATCCAAGCCTTATGGGAGCTCTTCTTTGGATACGGAGGAAACACCTGCAGTAAGAATGAAAGTTAAACAAAAAAGATGTTAAAAGAGGCTATGGTGGACTGCCAAGCTACACGCTCGGTCTTAGAAGCGTGAAGCTCCTTAAGGGATGACAGTCCACTGTTTAAAGATAAAAGTATTGTAAAGAAAGAAATGATAAATGACTAAAGAAATAGAAAAGTAGATGGTGTGTATCTATTCCCTGCAGTCTGTGTATCTCAGAATGCTATAGAAGATTGGTTCAAGGTTCTATCTGGTCTAAATGGGTTGTTTCGATGACTTTCTAGTTTTATAGTTTAGAACATAGTCACCGACGTTGGTGGGTTTGCTAAGGTCGGTCAGGTAAATTATGCCGACATCAGTTGGGTCACCAATGTTAGTTTGGCTGAAGGTGCCGATGTCAGTTGGTTTGCTAATGTTAGTTGAGATTGTCAGCCTTGGATGGCTTTTAGAGTATTTTCAAGATAGATAGAGGGTTTTTGGAAGTTCAGAGGTTGGTGCAGGGTTGTGGGAAGGTGAATGAGGTCTAAGGAAGGGTATAGGTAGAGGATTGGTGTGAAAAGTGGGTGAGAATAAGGGGAAGGCCTTTCAGCCCCTCCATAAAAGAAGTTAGGCATCTCGATAGTATTTAGAAATATCAATGAAAACTAATTGACAATATATTCTAAAACATTGAAATGAGAACCAAAGTACTTAGCTTTATAAGGTGAAGAACTAGAGGTGTCAAAATAGTGATTCCCATTGTGGCTGATGTGACCGATGTTGTGAGCTAATGAAGCAAACACGGATTGCCTCAATTCAGTAGCTTGAGGTCCTTATACAATCTTTTAATCCAGTCTTTGGAATGATTTGTGTAGAGCTTCGGTAACCAGGAGAATGATAGTCGAGTTCTAGTGCTTGAAATCTCAGAGTATGCATGTGAATGTGTGAAAAGGTGGCCTAACTCAATCTTAGAGCTTGGATTATGTAACTGACATTGGTGATCCCACTGGAATCAGCATAGAACTACTAATGTTAGCCATGGGTTGACCGATGTTGGTGGAGAGAGAATAGGTAAAAGGGCTATTTTTAGCTCTTTGCCCATTTCTCCACCCACCAAGTGCCTTTTTCATTGGAGAACGGTCAAATCAAGGGCTTATGAGGCACAAGAGTTGGTTAGGGAGTTAAGATGGGGTGAGAATAGGTCATGAGGTAGTTAGGTTATGGAGGACCTAGTCTCAAGCTGACTCTTACGCTAAGAAATGGTCTTAGGGTGAGGTGTCTAGGTGAGGTGTCCAAGGTGAGGTAATTAATTTAAAATAAGTAGTTTTTAAATTAATAAGGTGTGAAAGTGTGGGTTAGGAGTGTTAACATTTAGAAGGGGACCAAGGGGGGTTGACATGATATTGGTGTCTACATTTTCCCATTTTTGTCTTGTGGTTTATTCTGATGAACTGCAAGACAAAAATAGATGTAGGTTGCCTGAGGTATGGGATGAAGTATTCCCCCTCAAAGTGGGAATCAAGATAAGGTAATCTAAAATTAGGTGTCAATTTAATAGGAAATAGATGGGTAGGATGAGGTTGGAGTTTGAACATTGTAATAGTTGAGATTGCGTGTCTACCACTTCACTTGATAGGTAGGTCAAATTGTCACAGGCAAGGTCGAGGAGGACTAAAATCGAAGTAACTAGTCCCTAGCTTATTAGTGGTAGCTGATTGGGTTAAAATGATCAAAATTGTAGCTCCAATGGTCGAGGAGGACTAAAATTGAAGTAACTAGTCCCCAGCTTATTAGTGGTAGCTGATTAGGTTAGATCGATCAAAGCTGTAGCTCCAATGGGCATCATGTTCTAAGTATCCAGGCTAAGAAGTGCTCTTGGAAAACATGAAAATGTCACAAATATTGGGGATCAACTTGGTCATGATCCAAAAATAGGTGTGAGGGGTGTGTACAATTTGCTAACTATTCATGAGCTAGCATATGCAATCAAAACAACCAAGGCAAAGTTGTCTTGAAAGTGGTCATGGTCTGAGGAGATAGTTGCGATCTCTGTGGTCATTTATCGAGTCGGGCTGAGATATAAGTGATCTCGAGTGTTTTTTGTTGTGGTTAGGGAGATGTATGTGATCTCCAATGTGCCCCATGAGAAGTCTAAGGTGACTTCTACAGTGTCAGGGTTGGTTGTTTGGTTATGATTTTGGGCAGTTTTAGGGAGATTTATGCTTCAGTAGGTTTCCATATTGGTGATGGTATATGCTTGACATAAATTGTGTTTGGTTGATAGTTTCCATGTGTATTGTTTTCCATAGAAACTAATGTGAATGGGCTATGATAATTTATATAACACAAATTGGTATTTGCATTAAAAAAATCATGATGTTATGTTAGTGGCTAGAAAATGTTTTGGTTGTATTTTATTAGAAACATGTGATGTTATTTATGATAAAATTGAGTTGAATGTTAGGTTCATAACTTTATAGTGAAAATTATGAGATGACAATATGCAAGCATATAATTTTAAGACACTACATCCTAAAAGATAAACTAGCATGTGATGAAGGTATGTAAGAAGTGAAAGATGGGTTGCTCTTTCATTGACAAGGACCATAATGATAGCATAGATAAGGTTTTTGTAAATAAAAGCCCCATTCATGCATTACACTATTGACCATGATTTTTGTTAGAGAAGTACCCTAATAGCTTGACGTTAAGTGAGCTCAGTATCCCTTGGGTATTTTGGGGTAATAAGTGTGATTATGTGATATGTGAGGATAGTGTATCTCTTTTTAGCAGGGATAACTTTGCCCCTTTTATAGGTGACCCTGAGAATGACTATAGCCAAGTCCATGACTTAATAGTTTGTTAGTCAATTTTTTATTTTTTTTTGTGGTAGACTAATCAATGTGGGAAGTCTACTTGGGGATGTTGTTTTGTTTTGTGGTTATGTGAAGCTGATCAATGCAAGAAGCTTATGAGAGGGTGTTGTTTTTGTAGCAAAATTTGGGCATAGCCATCATTTGAGGGAGTGGTCTATATTTTTCTTTATATGTTTTGATTTCTTTGAATAGTTGTCCTTCAAGGGAGCAGTCTATTAATTATAGCAATAATGCAGTTGTCCTTCGAGGGAGCAATCTACATTTATAGTTTATGACCTTTTAATATTTTTTTAGTCATCCCAAGCTTATGTTTTTTTTGTTAACTAAACTTTTAGTCATGGACTAGACTATAGAGGTTTAGGGGTTTCCCTTTTATTAAGACAAAGCATTAATGCTTAAAAAAGGGTTAACTAATTTTTGTAGGGAAAAAGGGTTGAAAGGAATAGGAATGAGGATGATGGGGGTTTCTCAAGGGATGAGCTCAAGTTAAACATCAAGTGAATGAATACTTGGTTAACAATAGAATGGTCACAGATGCAAGGCATTAAGGGGCTCAAGTTCTGGCCGACCTTTGAGAGAAGACAGATGATAAGTGCCCGATCCATACTTGTGCATTATTATATAAGGTCTAAGCCAATTAGGAGCAAACTTGCCTCATTTGCTTCTTTCCATATTGGTCACGTGTTGGTTTTCTTTAAGGATGAGATCTTTGATTTTGAAATCTTGCTCTTTCAAATTTTTGTTGGAGGCACACTTGATGCAATCTTGGTAGATATGAAGATGATTAAGAGTGGCAAGATGAAATTCATATAGTAACTCAAGTTGTGTTAATTGATCTTGATGAAAGTCATCATTAGAGAGCATGTCATGCAAGGAGATGTGAAGAGAAGGTATTTGTACTTCAAGAGGCAAGACGGCCTCAGTTCCATACACTAAGGAGAAGGGTGTAGCACCTGTAGGGGTTTGGATGCTAGTGTGGTACGCCCATAAAGCAAAGGGAATGTGAGTGTGCCAATCCCTTCTAGTGTCTTTAACAACCTTCATTAGGATTTTGTTAGAAGCTTATGCCTGTCCATTTGCATGTGGATAATAAGGCGAGGAGAAGCTAAGTTTGATGCCAAAAGCATCATAAAGCTTTTGGATGGTTTTTTTTTTAAGGTCAATGCTTGGCAAAGGAAACTCATCCTTTGGGCAAGCTAGGATGAGGTTATGATAGTTAGTACAAATTTGAATTCCCCTTGTTGCTTTTGTGATAGGGACAACATTTGACACCCATTACAGATAATCAATAGGTTGGATAAATGAGACAGAGAGAAGACGTTAAAGCTCCTCTTTGATAAGGAGTGTGACGCGAGGATGCATCTTACAAAGCTTTTGCCTGATAAGTTTAGCTTCATGGTTCGTGATGATGTTGTGGATGACAATGTCAGGGTCAATATCAGGCATATCACTATAGGACCAAGCAAAGGCTTTGCTATGATCTGTAAGGAATGTAGTATAGTTGATTTGTTCTTGGACATCTAAAGATTGACCAATATTTAAAATGTGAGGAACATCAAAAGATGGGAGATTAATGTCAATAGTTGATTCATTTAACATAACCTATGTTTTCGAAGGAAGTGATCATTGTGTGAAGGAGTCATTTGCACCCATGTAGGTGAGTATGGCATCATCATCCAGGCATTAGATAGTGTTGATGTTAGAAGATTCATCATCTATCATGTCTCGATAAATGAGAGGAAGAGACATTGATGCCTAACTTAGTTGATAGGTCAGGGGTTCCAAGTGAATGGCGTTTATGAAAAAAACTAGGAGGGATGGAGACCACCAACTCCATAGGTGAGGGTGGGGGAATAGGTGAGGTTGGAGGAGAATGCTCTATGACAATTTCATGGTGAGGGATCTTAGAGGGTTTTGTAGGTTCTTTGAAACCCATGTCATGTCTTTTCTTGGCATTTTGGATTGCCTCATCATTTAGAGGCTCAATGGGCTCGTGGGGACCTTGTTCATAACGTCCAAAGCCAAAACCCTTCCATGCACACCTATGAAGATAGGTGTGAGAAAAGCTATGGTTTCTGAGGAAGGAGAAATCACAAGTGAATAGTCAGGGTGATGAGATAGGATTTCCAATAGTAGGAGCCCAATCTAGCCCTTCATAGGTGAGATTAGTTTGGAGATCGGGAGGACCATATGGGATGACCATTTCGATGCAATGGTCATAGTTAGGGTGGTGATGAAGTTTTCCATATTCCTACAGAGTTTGGAACATGTCAAGGGTAAGAAAATTATACTCCCCAAGTGAAAGGCCCTAGAAGATATCTTTCATATGATCCTTCGTGGTCACTTGAGGAGTAGGCGTAGGTGTGACCAGTGTCTGCAAGCTTGTCAAGGCTTCCAAGAGTGGAGGTGGTGTTTGGGTGGATGTTTTCAAAGGGATGAGAACATCATTAAGTTGGTAGGTCATGTTGCATGTTTTAAAGGGGAAAGGGTTAGCAAGAATGACATGAACCTACCCCTCATGTTCAAACTTGACACAATGATGCAATGTGGAAGGGACACAGGTCATGGAACGTATCCAAGGTCATCCCAAAAACATGTTATACTGGAACTCCCCCTTGATGATATAGAAGAGTTTTGGAATTGTACGTGGGCCAACACAAACATGCAAAACCACATTGCCAATAGTAGTGGCGGTGGTATCATTGAAAGAATGAAGAATTGAGTCAATTTTTGACATACAGTTCTTCAAAAGGGCTAGTTGAACATATGCATGGGTATAAATGATGTTGATGCTAACACCTCCATCAATCATAACCTGCTTAATGTGATTTTTATCAATGTAAGCCATGATAAAGAGGTTGGGATCCTAATCTTTCAAGTTGTAGGCAGGAATCTCAGAATCACTGAAGGTGATGGAGGCAACATTGGGTAATGATTTGACTAAAGCAGCCAGTGGTTGGGGGTCTTCAGGTTGGATCTCCACTACCTGTAAAGCTTTGATCAAGGCTTGGAGATGTTGTGGAGATATTTGTATTAGGTCATACAAAGACATCTTCACAGGGGTTTGGTGAAGTTGTTTCACCATGGAGTCACGAATTGCCCCTGAAGATGTTGGTTGAGATGTGACCAAGATAGAAATCTTGGGCTTTGGTGGTGGAGAGGGCTTGGAAAATGGATATGTCCAAGGGGTAGAAACCTACTCTTTTCCTTTATCCTTTAGGGTTTGGGACTTGGTCGCCACATTAATAGTGTTGATTTTGAATAAAGGGGGAGAAGGTGGTAGAGGGACAATAATCTTGCATTGGGATCCCGATTCAAGTGAGGAGGTTTGGGAGGCATGGAATGGTGTTGGTAGTTTGTCAAAAAGATTGTCAAGAGAATCTTTAATGAGAAGGGTGTCTTTTTCTAGGTGTTTTTGAATGACAACCTTAAGAGCGTAGTAACTCTTAGTATCATGCCTTAGTGTGCGATGATACAAGCAGATCTGAGTGTCATCAAACCAAGATGGTTTTGATCTAAGAGGTCAGTATGGCTTAATGGGTGGGATAACAATGCTAGAAGACTACAATAATCATTGTAATAGTCAAGCATAGGAACCCACTAATGGGTCTGCACTTGTTGTTGCAGTAGGGTTTGACAACTTCTATTTAGGAGTTGTAGGGGGAGTTTTTTGTACCACTTTTTTGGTTGGTGGTGTGGCCACACACGTAGATGGCACTTTCTTGATGAGAGGTGTCAAATTTCTTGGAGGAAATATGTTTTTATGGGTAGAGGGAGTAATGGAGGCAATTTGTCTTTATGAGGTGTTGGAATAGGGAGCACTCCTATTAAAGTGGAAGGATGTGGACCCAAGATAGAGGGCAATGGTGAAGGTGGGGGAGGATTAGACTGACGTGGTTTAGCATCCTCCTTTAGTATGGTGCAAGGACCACTATTGTGTGGGGTGAGGTTTAAATCTAACTTCAATTGTGGGTGAGTTAGGTTTGATATAGGGTGAACACCGAGAGATCTAATCTATTTCAGCATGGTGGACGCCTGTGAGGGTTTGGATTCAGATGTGGAAGGCTGAGCTTCTGATGATTTAGAAGTGGAAACTTGATCCTCATCAAATACTTTGGGGTAAATCATCATAAAAGGGTTGGTAGTATAAGGCAAAGTGAGATTTGTAGGATAAGGAGCCCTAAGTCACTCCCATAATGCCTCATACTCTAGGTTCCTAGAATGGAGGAATCCTAAGTTTTTTGCCAGTTAAGAGAAGGGTTTAGATGATGTCATGTGAGGCCTTATAGTCAGTCCTTTAGAGGATTTGGGAGATTGTGAGAGTGGAAATGTGTTAGATGTAGCGATCTCAGGCCAAAGGTGAGAGAGCCATCACCAGATCTTCCTCAACTGAATTGGGTGAGGTGGCGAGTTCTCCTCTCAGTAGAAAAGGGATTGGAGAATTTGGCTCTTCAAGTAGATATAATGCAAGGATGATCATGCCTTCCATATGTGGTTTAAGAGCATGGAAAGTATGATCCTCCATTGGTAATAAAAAGGATAAGGGTGGGGCCACCGGTGTTGGTACCATCAAAGCATCCTCCAATATGGGAGAGGTTAAAGTAGACTCTCCTACATGTGAAAGGGGGGTGGATGGAGGACTATCCTCCATCAGTGGAGGAAAAATAGGAGAGGAAGGCTCCTCTAAAGGGTAAAGTAGAGGGATGATGGCCCCTTCTTCATGAGGGCATGGGGTATAAATGGTAAATTCTTCCAATGGTAGAAGAAGAGGGAAGGTGGGGGCAAGAGGAATAGGTAATACATGATCCTCATGAGGAAGAGGATGAGGCAAAGGGAGATCTTCATTGCATGGGGCTGGTATGGGTAAAATAGGCTCTTTTACCTGTGGTGGAGAAATGGGTTGACCAACCTCTTCAGATTGTGGGAGAGGTTAGATAGGAATGAAAGGAAAGACTATGTTCATCATGTGTATGTTGCATTCTTGAGGGTCATTGACCATGGTCTAAACATTGTTCTGACTTGGGGGATGGTTAGGAAATGGTTACCTGAAGACATCCATGTTTTGGTTTATCGGTGCATTAGGGTTATCCAAAAAAAGGTCCCCTTTATCTAACATGTCTTGAACAATGTTTTTTAGAGTTTTGCAATTATTCATGTCATGACCCTTGACACGATGATAGTTACAAAAGTTAGTTTCCCTAAACCATGCAGGGATGGCTCGTGAGGGATCAAATTAGATAGGTGGTCAAATTTGAGGGAGGTTGAGGACTCCCTACTTCACTAATTTATCCAATATGGAAGCATATGATTCTCTTATTGGAGTCTATCATCGATGTTCATACCATTGTTGGAATTGTCTAGTGATGTTTTGTGAAGTGGAGGGCTCAAATTGGTTGGTTGTGGTAGAATATGGTGACCTAAGGATCATAGCATTCATTGATCCCTTAGACTTGGGGTGGGAAGAAGAAGGTTTAGAAGAAGGGTCATTTGGTTTTGCATTAGTATTTTTATTATGTAATTTGACCCTATCTTCTTCGATTGCATAGAGTTCAAGCTTTTAGGCCATAGTGAAAGCTTCATCGAATGTGCAAAAAAGTTTGAACCCATAGAGTGGATGAGATGTGCTTGGCACATGCTCTTGAAAAGAGCTCAATGAGCTCAAGTTGAGGTAGTGAGAAGGAGAGTTGGTTAATCAAACCTCTCCAACAGGTGACGAAGTCTGCTATTGACTCATCTTCAAATTGTCTAATGGAATAAAGGTCTGTGATGGAGACCTTCTTGGTAATATTGATTGAGAAATGATTAAGGAATAGCTAAGTGAGTTGAATGAAGGTGAAGAGAGAATGACTGGTAATGGAGCTATACTAGTCAAGGGCAGTGTTAGAAAGTGACATAGGGAATGTGCAAAGGAATAACGTATCATCGTGCCCTATGAGGTAGCAAGCATGTCTAAACACTTGTAGATGTTGTTGTGGGTCTTCTTTACTCTGAAAGTGAGTAAATTTTGGGAGTTCCCGCTGACTAGGATATGGTTGAATAGGAATTGAAGGGTGGATAGGTTCAATGTAGATTTATTCATATGAAAGAACACTCCTCAAACCTAAAATAGATGTCTCAAGGTTGGACATCTTATCCATCAGCATCTTAATTAGATCAGTAGATGGATTGGCATGAGGGGCACCCCCTAAGTTATAGGGTACTTGGAAGGCATTGAAAGGGGTGTATGATATACTTGGTTGCATTTTTGTAGTAAACATACTGATAGTTCATCATAGGGGCTAATGTCAAGGCCAAGGGGGCTTGTGCCATGAAGTTGGAGGGCATAACTTGACTGATGCCACCAAGGGTGGTTGAATGGTGGTGACACTAGTTAAAGGATAAGTGGTCACTCTCATGTTTATAGGCACAAGAGTGGATGGGATAGAGACAATCAAGTTCTGGAAAGGTGTCAAAATTGGTTGAATTGTTTGCATTTGAGGGGGTTCAAAAACCTTGATGGAGGTAGGGCAAGAAAGGATAGAAGGGGAGGCCAAATCTTGAACATTGGCCATGGTTGGGTTACTGGTTGAGGTAGTGGCCTGAGTGACCATAGGTTGGGTAGTCGAGACTATTGATATCATTGTCACTTCAACCAAAGAAGTTGGCATCCCATAAATAGGGTTACTCGAAGGATCTCCCATTTGGCTTCTAGCGAGATAATGTTGGAGAGCCTTGACGTTGTGGTTAAGGAATCTCTCAAAATTTTGATCCCCTTTGGGAACAATAAGAGGTTAATCGGGGGTAGGTTGGATAGGAGTCTACTTGTTGTCTGAAGTATACTCCATTAGATGACTTGGCATGAAGGGTGAAGGTGGGAGTGGTTGTTGACTCATGTAGTCAACAAGGAATTTGGCTTGACTACGTGTCAGGACCATCCAAGGTGAAAGGGGTTCAATTTCCAAAAACTACGTGTTTTAGTTTTAGAAAACCAAATTTTGTGTTAAACAGCAAGAAATTTGGGTTTTAAGCTTGTTGTTTGGAAAAAAAATTATTTATTTATTGATAGTGACTGATGTTGGTTGTTTAACCGATATCAATTAGAAAATGTTGCCAACATCGGTCAATTAACCAATGTTGGTGAAGGTTTGGTTGCCGACGTCAGTGGAGAAACTAATGTCAATTTTTGTGTAATTCCAAAAACATATAAGATTGATAGTTTTTGGAAGAAGAAGATATTCTCAGTTGTTTTAGACTTCAGAATGGTACAACCTTACCAGCTCAAACACTCAAATAAAACTAGCAGAATAGATGATTAGGCAAGCAACCTTTAAAATGTTAGATTCCTAGGAATGAGTTTTAAAGTTGTGGTGGCTTATGCCTTAAGAGAATGTGTTGAGAGTTGGGCTTGTAGAATAGTTCCTAGAGAGGAAGTCTATGGCTGGTTTCAGACTATGTTATGGTGCTCAAAGATATCTTTGTTAGGGTCAGTATGTGGCCTGGTGCTGGGGCTTGCTCCCTTCACTTCATGAACCCACATTTGAGCTAGGCCGCTTAGCTAGAATATACCTTCCCTATAGTTTATACTCTACCAAAGAACAGAGTGGGTCCTCCTCTTGGTGGTGAAATCCAAGTAGGATCATCGAGTATCCACTAGGTGATGAAATCCTAGATGATCCTTGTCTCAAGTAAGTTTATGTGTTTGATTTGAAGTGATTGTGGTTTGGTTGTGTCACATTAGTGCACTACAATTCATTCATAATGCTTTAATTACTAAGTGGGCTAAGTGTGCATCCAAGCAAGAATGAAATGCAGTAGTTTTTAGCCCAAATCGAAATATGTTATTCAAATGCAAACAAATGGAGAAGAGGTAAAGAGTATGAGTTTTTCACTACTCTATGATGCATGTAAGAAGTAACAAGAAGAAAAAGAGATGTTATTTTTAACCTCTGCTAATGATTTCCTTTTGAAAAAAAAGATAGAAGAGGTAAAAAAAAAGGAGAAAGAATTAATTAACTTTATGTAAAAAAAAAAAGTAAGAGAAGCTAAGTTTTTTATTTCTCAAGAAATAAAGGCAAAGAAGAGGGGATGCAAGAAGTGAATATTTTTCTAATGCATCTACATGAAAATTTGATTTTTAAAAGAAGAAGAATGAACCCAAGGAAAACTCCAAGGGTCCCACCAAGCGTGCTAGAATGTTTCTCTAGATTTTCACTAATTACATTTAAATGAGACAGAAACTAAGGTTAAGAGGTTATGGGTTTGATGTTACCCAAATTTAGTACGCACCATATCCAAGCCTTGTGGGAGCTCCTCTTTGGCTATGGAGGAAACACCTACAGTAAGAATGAAACTTAAACAAGAAAGATGTTAGAAGAGGCTATGGTGGACTGCCAAGCTATGTGCTCAGTCCCGAAAGCGTGAAGCTCCTTAAGGGATGGCAGTCCACTGTTTAAAGATAAAAGTATTGTAAAGAAATAAATGATAAATGACTAAAGAAATAGAAAAGTAGATGGTGTGTACCTATTCCCTATAGTTTGTGTATCTTAGAATGCTATAGAAGACTGGTTGAAGGTTCTATCTGGTCTAGATGGGCTGTTTAGATGACTTTCTAGTTTGTTGGTTCAAAACATAGTTGCCAACATTGATGGGTTTATCGAGGTCAGTCAGGTAAATTGTGCTGACATTAGTTGGGTTGCCGATGTCAGTTGGGTTTGTTAGCCTTAGATGACTTTTAGAGTATTTTTGGGATAGACAGAGGGGTTTCTAGAAGTTTAGAGGTTGGTGCGGGGTTGTGGGAAGGTGAATGAAGTCTGAGGAAGGGTATATATAGGTAGAGGATTGGTGTGAAAAGGGGGTGAGAACAAAGGGAAGGCCTTTCAGCCCCTCCATAAAAGAAGTTAGGCATCTTGACATTATTTAGAAATATCAATGAAAACTAATTGACAATATATTCTAAAACATTGAAATGAAAACCAGAGTACTTAGCTTTATAAGGTAAAGAACTAGAGGTGTCAGAATAGTGATTCCCATTATGACCAATGTGATTGTTGTTGTGAGATAATGAAGTGAACATGGATTGATTTAATTTAATAGCTTGAGGTCCTTGTACAATCTTTCAATCTAGTCTCTGGAATGATTTATGTAGAGCTTCGGTAGCTAGGAGAATGATAGTTGAGTTTTGGTGCTTGAAATCTTAGAGTATGCATGTGAATGTGTGAAAAGGAAACCTAACTCAATGTTAGAGCTTGGCTTATGTAACTGACATTGGTGATCCCACCGGTGTTGGCATAGAACTACTGATGTCAGTTGCAGGTTGGCTAACGTCGGTAGAGAGAGAATAGGTAAAGGGCTATATTTAGTTCTTTGCCTATTTCTCCACCTACCAAGTGCCTTTTCTATTAGAGAATAGTCAAATCAAGGGCTTATGAGGCACAAGAGTTGGTTAGGGAGTTAAGATGGGTTGAGAATAGGTCATGGGTAGTTAGGTTATGGAGGACCTAGTCTCAGGCTGACTCATAGGCTAAGAAATGGTCTTAGGGTGAGGTGTCTAGGTGAGGTGTCCAAGGTGAGGTAATTAATTTAAAATAAGTAGTTTTTAAACTAATAAGGTGTGTAAATGTGGGTTAGGAGTGTTAACATTTAGAAGGGGACCAAGGGGGGTTGACACAATATTGGTGTCTAAACAAAGTAACCTTTAGTGTTCATACCCGACCATCGATGGTTGTAGTCGACCATCAATGGTTGAAGACCGAAGGTCAAATGGCCAGTTAACCATCAATAATTATAGTGACCATCAATAGTTGACTAAAGGGTTAGGGTGTGTTGATAAAAGGTTAAATGTAATAAGGTAATATGTTTTTGATAAAATGTTTAAGGCTCATGTTTTTAGCATTTTAGAATGTGGGTAATATGGGTTTAGGGTAGCTTAGAGATATGGTAATCTAGTTAAGATAGAAAAAAAGTAAGTGTTCATTAGGTAAGTGAAATGAGGTAAAAATAGGGTGAAAGTTGTGGTCAAAGTAGTTAATAAAAAAATAAGTATGTTTCTAATAATTTTTATAGGCATGAGATCAAATCCAAATGTAGGATTAGGTCCCTTAGATCTTTACAAAGATTTGTCAGGGGATGATAGGTGATGACTAGATGCATTTGGAGGTGGTTAGCCTTGGTGTGATGATGTACTTCCAACACATGTCACAAGATATGGTGATCATCATGGCCCTCATTGAGAGATTGGATCTAGCCACAAACACATTTCACCTATCAATAGGTTAGATGACCATTCTACTAGAGGATGTACATAGGATTACATGGTTGCCCATTTGATGGGAGCCAATATATCATATTGAGAATGAGGAGAGGAATGATCATATGGAGCTATTATATGGTAAGGATCAATCCCTCGCTAGGTATTATGTTGATGGATTTAGTTACAAGACATTGTATCAAAGGGCCAAAGATGATAGGTGATTGATGATGATGATGGTATTCTCTTGCTTTACATTTCCATATTTGAGCAATGGGAGGTTTCTTTATCTATTACTAGAAGTTTTTGTGGAGATGTTGCTTGGTCAAATAGGTTTTGGGTGGGCATTGGTGTTGTTGGTAAAGATATATAGGGAGCTATGGGGTTTTAGAGCTCACTAGAAATATGGGATCTATGTGGGGTTTGTGCTTCATTATTGGGCCTATGAGCATATCTAGGTTCTGAGATCGATGGGGCTACCATGGGAGGGATACGCCCAGATAGACTTTGAGGTGGGTCTCATGTGGTGGAGGGGTGATTATGTACTCACGATATCTAGAGGAGGTGTGAGGGATATTGATTGGTTTAGGGATTCATTAGAGGCCTTGGTGGCTAGAGATGTAGTTATGAGGCTATATGTCAGGTTCATGAAGTAGGCCCATTATACTCAATATATTTTATCAATGCAAAGCTATAGGTGTATTTTTAAGAGGAAAGTGAGATTGAGATCATCCCTATTGATAGAGTTCACTTACAGTTTGGGTTGGTATAGGGGATTTTGGGTCCATTCTGAAGGTACAAATAAGATGGTCTTAAGTTTTTACTACCATTACTATAGCCAATGGAGGTGATTATTGATTATGAGGGGTTAACTATTAGAATAGATATTGATGATGTCAATTAGGTCATTGGCTATGCAGTCTAGTATCAGGACACCTACAAAACTATGGAATTTGGATGGGATGATGGGGGCAGGTAGCTCATGGATGTAGATCTAGTTGGTGAGGGTCCATAAATATAAGTATAAGGAGGTGGCCCTGATGGATAAGCATGATCAACACTAACCATTACATAGGCATAGATCATAGCTTTACAATGGTAGGTTTCTACACTATAGGTTTAGGTGATGACTATGATGGGTGAGAGGGTCCAGGCAAGGACCTCACTAGCCTTCATGACTTAGGAGAGGGGATCCTTGAGATAGGGAAGAAGAGTAGTTATAGCACTAATAATACCACCAAGTAGTAATCTCATGGCCTGGTACTTGGCCATAATTAAGGGTTTGTGTTGTTATGAGGCCACAACTCTGACACAGTGTCCATAAGAACCCTAATGGAGTGAGTATAGAGCTATCTTGGTAGGTGGTATAGGTGTAACAACTCTAGGTTAGTGGGTTGCTTTGAATGGTGGGCAAGTAAGCACCTTAGGGGGCATGCACTAGATGGTAGTGGTGCCCCAGGGGCATAGTTTTATGATATGGTATAGATGTATATGATTTTGATATAGACCTATGAGCTGATGTAGTGAGATGTATATTTTTTTTGAGAGAGAGAGATGCACATGATTTATATGTACTATTTGATGATGATGAGACATATGATATGATATGATGATGATGATATATAGATGTGATTTTATGGTTTATGGTTCATAGTTTTGGATGTTCATATGTTTATGCTTATGAGAGATAGACTCACTAGCTTAGGCATGTGATGATTATGGATAATGTTTATGATGAATGGTTATACCTGATTATGATGATGCTTTGTTTTATATATGGTTATAATGTTTTGATTATAGATATGATCATGGATATATGATGTGATCATGGTTTATGATTATAGAGGTAATGTGGCTTATGATGTTTATGGTATTTATTATAATTGTTATGATTATGGTTATGGTGTTTATGGTTTATAGTTATCATTATTGATGCATAGTTATTTTTTTTATGATGACACATAAAGGAAGTTTAGATAACTAAATGTGGGAAAAGAGATGAAAAATCATGAGACCTAGGTCTAAGTGAATAGATGAACCAATTAGGAGAAGATAAGGAAGAGGTATAATGTTTCTTCATTGGTAAGGACTTAAAAAAAACCAAATTTATATTTTCCTAATGAAAATAAGCCCTTTGAATGCTTCATGTTAGCATATGTTGGTTAATAAAAAGGTGTCTTGATCACATTATGTCAAGTAAGCTCAAAGTCCCTTGATTTGTAAATGGTATAAAGGGGAGATAGGTGATAAATGATGTGAAGGGGAGTGTAACCTTCCTATGGGTTGGTTCACCCATTCTATAGGTGACCTAAGAACCATAATAAACAATTCCATGTTTTAATGCAAGGTATAGATTGATCGATGTGGGAAGTCTACTAATCTTATATGTAAAAGTTGATTACAACTTTCTTGGGATAACTTATTTTAATTTTGATATAGGGTATTTTGTTGTTTGATTATAATAGGTTTTTGAATCTAATAAATGTGGGAAGCTTCAAATGATTTCTTTGACAAATTTGACTTAGCCATCCTTCAAGGGAATGGTCTACTTTTGGGTTTGTTCATTTCTATAGTTGTCCTTCAAGGGAGCAATCTATCTTTTCAAGAAATTTTAAATTTTGGGTAGTTGTCCTTCAAGGGAGTAGTCTACATGCTAGAGATATTTAACCCATGTGATATTTGGGTATCCCAAATTTTTTTGATGCTAGGTTGGACATGGATGAGTCTATTTAAGATTAGAGGTTTACCTTTATGAGGGAAAAACTTAGAGCACAAGAAGTTAATGATGATTCAAGGGGTGATTTTTAGAGATAATGACCATGGAACTCCATCCTATTAGGGACAAAAAGTATCCTTGAGAACCATGTCATGGGTAGAGCCATGGTACCCATTTTAAGGATTAGGCTATGATTGTGCTAGTTAATCACATGTTTCAATGTTATAATTAGTTGTCCTCAAAGGGGATGATGTGAAGGTATGAGGAAGGGTAAAAAACTCATAATCAAGGGATAAGCTTAAGTTTAGACAAAAATATGAGTTTTATCCTTGCTTAACAAAATAAATAATGTATATGTAAAGCATTGAGAGGCTCAAGTTCTAATTTGCCTTCAAAATAGGATAAATGATAAGTTCTTGATCCATATTTGTGGGTTATGATGTAGGTTCAAATCCAATTAAAATCAAACTTTCCTCATTTTATTTTTTCTATATTGGTTACATGTTTATTTTCCTTCAGGATGAGGTATTTGATGTTGAATTCTCATTATTTTAGGTGCCTATTATAAGCATGCTTGATTCAATCTTGGTAGACACAAAGGTGATTAAGCATAGTTAGGTGGTGCTCATCAAGTAGTTATAGTCATGCTAGATGCTCTTAATGATATTCATTCTTAGAAATGATGTCTTGTAAAGATATTCAAAGAGAAATAATCTAGACTTTGAAGACTAGAGAGAAAGGGATAATAGCTGTAGAGGTTTGAATGCTAGTATGATAAGCCCATAAATAAAAAGGGATGTGCAAGTTCCAATATTGACTAGAAGAACTGACCACTTTGGTTAACATCTTGTTCAGGATTTTATTAGAGGATTCACTTGTCCATTTGCTTGTGGATGATAAGGTGAAGAAAAGCTTGACTTGACTCCAAATGCATCATAAAGACCTTGGACTTGTTTGTTTTTAAAATATTTGCCATTATCAGTGATGATCTTATGTGGAACACTAAAATGATAGATGATATGATGATTGATGAATTCCATAATATTTTTAGCTTTATTTAAGATGAGAGGAATAGACTCTACCCACTAGGTGAAATACACAATGGTGGTGATGATGGAGCGGTGTCATTTTGAAGAATGAGGATTGATTTCCCCAATGAGATATATTCTCCATTATGATAAGGGCCAAAATACCTTGGATATATGAAGGCCATAGGATGGTGTATGATGTAAATTAGTGGGATATTGAAATTTAACATGCTTCTTCACATAATCATAATAGTATATGTTGAGGGTGGGCCAATAGTAGCCAAGGTGATAGATACATGTAGCGATAGTTAGGCCATTAAAGTGTCCCTCATATATCCTATCATGCATTTATTTGATATCATGGGAAGCTTCATGATTGTGAAGTCAATGGATAAGGATGCCATTGAAACCATATTTTAAAAGGATTACCCCTAGTATGGTATAATGAGAGGTACTCTAAATAAAGGCTCTTTAGGCATTCCTAGATAGGTTGGGAGGAATGATGGAAAAGTTGAGGTAGTTAAAGGTTTGCCCATACCAAATATCTAATATAGATGCTTCCACACTAAAAATGGTAGGGAGGTCAGATTGGACATAAGAGGATATGATAAAACTATGAATGGTGACAAAGAGCTTGGAATTGGAAGGTTGAGATAGGATTTAGGAAGCAAGGGAAGCCGTTGTATCCATAAATTTATTGGTAGATCATGGAACAAATTAGATAAGGTAATGATCAAATGATTCTAAGCATATATCTACCAATTGTTTTTACTTTTGTAAGACATCATTCTTACATTGGTAGGATCCATTGACCTAGTTGACCACAATTTGGGAATTAACATAGATAATGATCATCTTAACTCCCAATGCTAAAGTGGTTTAGGGACCTATTACTAGGGATTCATACTCATTCATATTTTTAGTACACTCAAAGTCAAGTTTAAAAGAGAGAGGAAGAGGTTCACCATAGAGGGGAATGATAATAACTCTGACACCCCCACCACACTAGAATGTTGAGTCATCGAAGAACATGGTCATTTGGTAGGTGATGTCCTTTTGAGAAAGATTCATGATTAACTCATCTAGAAACACAATAATAAGTGGTTGATTGTCTAGAAAAGGTGCTTTAGCCAATTGATTGATGATAAATTTCCCTTTAATCAATTTTTACTAGAGGAAAATAAGGTCAAAATAAGCTAGGAGCATGATCCACTTAGCCATATGCTAGTTTTGGTATGGTTTAGAGTGTATGTACTTGAGTGGGTTGATGTTGGTGATGATGAAGGATTTGTGATTGAGAAGGTAATGACAAATTTTGGTAACCACAAAGACTAAGGTGAATCAAAGTTTCTTGGTATGGGTGTACCAAGTCTCATACTCTATAAGCATCTAACTTATATAGTAAATAGCTTGCTCTTTGTTTTATTCATCATGATGAGCAAGGATTACCCTTAAGGAAAGGTCAATAGTGGAGATGTAAAGGTATAAGGGTTGTTCCTATTTAGGAAGGGTAAGAACAGGTGGATAAAAAAGGTATTCTTTGAGTAAATAAAATGCTTGTTGATATTCCTTATTCCACTTAAAATAATTATCTTAATTGAGAAGATGGTGAAAGGGTTGACATCTATCTAATAAATGAGGGATGAAATGATGGATGGATTGGAGCTTCCCCTATAGGTTATGGAATTATTTAAGATGGGTTGGAGGTGGCATGTCAAGGATTACTCTAACTTTGGCATGGTTTACTTTTATTTCTTGGAGAGAGATGATAAATCCAAGAAGTTTTCCATATAATACCCCAAAAACACATTTCTTAGGGTTGAGTTGGACATGGAAATGCATTAGGCATTTGAATATAATTTTGAGAACTTCTAGATGATATTTGAGATATTTATATTTACCAAGGAGATCATCTACATAGTCCTCTATGATGTTGTGGATGAGATCATGAAAGATGTAGGTCATTGCATGTTGGTATATTGCCCCAGTGTTCTTTAGACCAAATGGCATGACCTTATAGTAAAAGGTTCCCCATGGAATGATGAAATAATTCTTACATTAATATTTGAGGTTGATCAAGATCTAATTATATCTTGATAAACTATCCATGAGAGATAATATCTTGTGTCTAATTACAAGATCAAAAAGATGGTCAATGCTGGGCAAAGGGAACTCATCCTTTAAACAAGCTAGGTTGAGGTCATAAAAGTCAATATAGAGGCAAAGTCCCCCTATGGGTTTGGTGATGGGAATGGTATTAGAAACCCATTAGGATAGTTAATGGGTTGAATCAAATTGATAAATAAGAGGTGTTTAAGATCTTCTTTGACTAAAAGGGTGATATGAGGGTGTATCCTATAAAGCTTTTGCCTAACAAGCTTATCAATAGGATGGATGATGATGTTTTGGAGAGAAATGGAAGAGTCAATCCTAGGCATATCTTGATAGGACCAAGAAAATTCTATGTTTTGGTCACAAAGGAAGGAAGGGAAATCTTATTGCTCTAAAGAATCTGAGGATTGGCCAATATTCACAATGTGTGGATTATTTTGAGTACCCAAGTTGACATCAATAGTGGATTCATTCAACATGGTTTAGTTTTTATGAGGATGGGATTTATGGATAGAATAATCCCCCACACCAAGATATATGGGAATGGAATCATCATCCTGATTTTGGATGATTTTGATATTAGAAGAATCATTTTCTACCATTTTAGGATGAATCAAAGGAAAGGTTTTATATTAGCCATCCATTTGATAGGTTAGGGTGCCCAAACTAATGGTATTGAATAAAAAAATTAGGAGGGATTATTTTAAAAACTTCAAACTTTGAAGGAGATGGGGTTGGTGAGGATGGGATGTCTTCCTCAATGGTGGTAATGGGTTTGGGTGAATCAGTGGGTTCTTCTATTAGTATAAACCTAAGGCCAAATAACTCATAAGGTTTGTAGGTAACTCATGGGGTCCATTTTCATAATATCTAAGGGGAAATCCATTTTAAGTGCACCTATGAAGGTATAATTTATCAAATTCCAATTTATTAAAATAGTAAAAATTAGAAGTAAATGGTCAAATAAAAGAGGTGGTGGAGGGAGTGAGAAGTAGGTGATCTAATCCCCCATAGATTAAATTGCTTTGGTGATTGGGGAGCATGAAAGGAATGATGGTTTTGATATTGGGATCATAATTAGGATCATGGTCAAGGTTCCCATACTCTTGAGGAGTAGGGAAGGCATCCAAGGCCAAAAGGAAATACTCTACCGATGAGAGATATTAGAATGTAGGCCCCAAGGGGTCCTTTATGAGGATCTGAGAAGAAGGGATATATGAGCTAGTTGAAGCCTTATTAATGGTAGGGGTGGATTTATTATTGGTTGGTGGTGAGGTGGATGAGTGAGGAATAAGAACATCATTGGGTTGATATGTCATGTTGTAAGAGACTAAATGACTAGGGTTAGCATATATGGTGATGACTTGACCCTCATATTCAAAGTTGACACATCGAATCAAGGTGGATGGGACACAACTCATGGCACAAATCCAAGGGCATCCAAATAAGACATTATATTAGAACTCACCTTATAAGATGTAGAAGAACTCTAAAATCATGTGAGTCCCAAGTGAATGTGGAGGATGATTATTCCCAAGGTTGTGGCTATAGTACCATTAAAAGAATAAAGGACCATTAAGGTTTCTAACATGATATTCTTCGACAGCTGGAGTTGGTCATAACCATGAGAAGAGATAATTTTAATACTATATCCTCCATCAATCATCATCCTTTTCATGTAAGTTTGATTGATATATGAAGTGATGAAGAGAGGTGGATCTAGATCTTCAAGATGAACATAATATATTTTTTAATCTTTGAATGTGACAGGGGTAAAAAGTTGAAGAGCTCTGACAAAGGTTGTAAGAGGTTAAATATATTTTGGTTGGACCTCTATAGAGTGTACAACCTTTATTAGTGATATCAATGATAGGTAAAGGTATTAATTAGTTCATAAAGAAATATCTTCATTAGTATTTGGTGAATCTATTTCAAAACTACTCGCTGGATAGATTAAACACAATTGGAGGTAAATGCACATAAAATGGATATTTTTGGTTTTGGTGAAGTTAAAGGTGAAGGTGAAGGTCAAGGTGTTTGATTTTGGTTGAAAGGTTGAGGACTGGAATGGACACTTTTTCCTTTCCCTTATCCTTTTATTAGGCTCGAGATCAGGTGACCATATGGATAGCATGGATGAGGGGAGGTGTTGGGTTAGAAGGTTGATTCAGTTTCTCCTCATTCTTAGGTGAGAGTGTGGGATTGGGTAGATTGTGGGTAGGTTTATTTGGTGGTTGGGTTGGTAATGGGCTTAAGAGAGGTTCATCTAATAATAGATCATCCTCATCCCATAAGTTATGGACAAGTGCTTGGAGATATTTTTAGTTCTTTATGTCATGTCCAGGAGTCCTATGATTTGAACATATTAAACTATCATTGAACCATAATGGTTTAGGACTTGAAGGGTCAAAGGACTTTATAGGCGGTAGGTTCAAAGAAGAGGTTTGTAAAAACCTTTATAGAATGGTCAAATAAGATTTGAGAAAAGGTGTTTAGGATGATGGGATTTTGGTTTTTGGGGTGGGAACCTTCTTAGAAGTAGGCTTCACCATGGCGGTTATGGGTGGTAAAAGGGTTTTGGTAGGTGGGTTTTGTTGGGGTTGTTTGGTGTTGGTTAGTTGGGGTTATATGGTGTTGGTTCATTTTGAGGTGGAAACTTTAAAGGTGAAAGATTTGGAAGTGGTTGCTTGAGATAATGAAGGTTTGGAGATAAGTGGGTAGGTGGAGGTCAATAGTTTATCTAAGATGATGGGGAGTTTTATGTTTTGTAAGGGATAGGTAAAGTGAGAATGAAAGTAGAAAGTTTGGTTTGGGTAGTTTTGGGAGGGTTGACCTTTTTGATAGAAGGATGGGTTCTTAGGATGGAAGAAGGATGAGGTCCCAAGATGGAAGGTAAGAGAGATAGGGGTGGTGCAGTTTTGGTTCTAGATGAGATTTTGGGTGTTTCCACCTTATTTTTTGGTTTGGTTAAGGTTTTATTTGGTGGACTTGATGGGGTTAACTCCAACTTCAAATATGGGTGGATAATACTAGGAGTAAGAAGTATCCCTAGGTTCTTGATAGGTTTGATTAAAGAGGTGTAAGATGTTTTGATAATTTTGGATAGAGATGGTTTGGATGGTTCCCCCATGGTTTTTGAGGGAGAGGTGTTTGATGAAGGGAATGAAGTGATGATAGGTTTAAGGGTGGATGAAAGTGAGGTTTAGTGTTAATTCTTGTTTTGATATGGGATCCCAAGATGGCGCCAAGAGGTAGCTCAATCCAAATTAGGTTGAGAAGAGAATTCTAGGATTTGGACTAGTCTAGACAAAGGCTTGTAACTGGTTTGGTTCCTTGGGCATCAGATTCAAATATTAGGCCCATAGGTTAAGGTGAGGGAATGGTTTCTTCACCCTTGTCCTTGATGAAGGTTTTTAAGATATGGGAAGATGTTTCCTCCATGGAGGGAGTAGGTAAAGTAGTCTCTCCTTATGGAATGGTTTCCAAAGAGAGAGTAGGTGATTCCATGATATGGGAGGAAGGTATGATGGCAATGGTTTCCCCCTTTGGTATTTCTATCAAACAAGAGGTAGGTATGTTTTTTATCTTGTTAAGTGAAGGAGAGGAGGTAGTTGTTTCCTTTGTTTGGGTATCTAAAGGAATGGAGGGTGATTACATCACTTGAATATATGGAGTGGAGGAATAAGTAGTTGAGGTAGTGGTTTCCTTAATGATAGGTTCACTGATAATTACATTGACCATATGGACCTCATGAGCATGAGATGATTTCAGTTTGTTGTCATCATGGTTGGTAGAAGGGGCATGGTTGGGAAAAAGTTTTTGAAATATGTCAAGTTACTAATTTGAGGGTGCATTTTTATTATCTAATGTAAGTTATCTTTTATCAATCAAGTTTTAGATAATGGTTTTTAAGGTGTTACACCTACTAACATCATGTCTAATGACCTAGTGGAAAGCACATAGATCATTCTCATTGTAACAACTAGGCACAGGGTGAGAAGCATTGAATTTTAGAGGAGGTTTGATAGATATAATCTGTATGATGTTAGTTTTGATCAATTTATCTAAAACTAAAACATATGACTCCCCTAGCAAAGTGTATTGTTTTGGGGTAGCCTAGTTTTGAATTCAGGTTTATTAATTGGAGGAATTAGAGGAGTTGGTTTGGTTGGGTTGGTTGAGAACCAAAGGTGGAGTGGTTTTGAGGACCATCTTATTTATAGATGCCTTTGGTTTAGTGTTAGGGTAGTTAGATTGGTTGGTGGTTTTAGATGGGGAAGGGTTGTTAGATATAAAGCTAGAGTTTGTATTTCATAGTTTCAACTTCCCCTTATTGATGGCTCTGATTTCTAGTTTATGTACCATGGTAAGCCTCATCAAAGGTTTTAAAGATTTGAACCTATATAATAGGTGAAATATGTTTGGCACAAGATCAATAAAAAATTTCAATCAACTCAGGTAGGGACAAAGAGAAAAAGAGTTGGTTAATAAGGTCTCTCCATCATCCTATAAAATCGGTAATTGATTCATCATCAAACTGCCTAATGGAGTAGAGGTTGGTGAAGGAGACCTTCTTATATATATTTATTGAGAAGGGGTCTAAAAAGGTTTGGGAGAGTTGGGAAAATAAAAATATGGAGTTCTTGGTGAGATCACTATACCAATCCAATGTTGGTCCAAATAAAGACATAGGAAAGGTACGAAGGAGAAGAACATCATCATAGGCAATCAAGTAGAAAGAATGTTGAAACACCCTTAAGTGTTTTTGGGGATCCTCCTTGCTTTGGAATTTTAAAAATTTAGGTAATTCCCATTGAGAAGGTTAAGGTTGGATATAGATGGATAGGTGAATAAGTATGTTATATATTTGGTAATAAGATGGGTGGTTGTGATCCCTAAAGATAGATAACTCTAGGTTGGTCATTTTTTCCATCAACATTTTGACCAAATATATTTGGGGTTGGGGAGATCCATAATTTTAAGGTAATTTTTTCTGAGGCTAAGTAGATGCAATATATGGATAACTAGTAGAAGGTTAAGAGGATACCACATGTTAGTATGTGATCAATGGGGGCTATGATGATGCCACATAAGGGTTAATGGGCATAAATTTTTTGGTAGAATATGGAGCTATGTATCCTTTTGGATTAGGAATATAGGGTGGGTAAGATGTCATGGGCATTTGTTGAGGGATTAATTTGGGTTGGTTTGGAGGTATGATCGAATTGGTCAATTAGGGAATCGATATGGATTAGGTTGGAGGTACAGATGAGTTAGTTATTTGGTGGTGAGTGGTAAATATGTAACTAATAGGTGTAAGGGTGGAAGGTATATAAATTATGACATTTCAAAGTGGGGTGGTTTTTCTCTCATTTTTTTTCTTTTCTTACTTTTTTATTTTTTGAAAAGAAATAAACTAGGAATAAAGGGTGTGGAAGAATACCTATTAAATAGTGTGCATTGAATATAGATGATTATGAATAACTCTTCTTTGTATAGGGAATAATACCTAAAAATAATAAAACACTACCACAAAAACTTGTTTGTTAGACAAGTAGTTGGGTGGATTGCCTAGCGTGAGCTAGATCCTAGAAGTGAAAGCTTTTTAGAAGGTTGTCAATCCACCTTCTTCAAAACACTTAAGTTGGAATGATAAAATACGTATATTTTGCATTAAAAAAATAAATAAATGACACTAAAATAACAAATAACTAAATTTTATACAATAAATTTAAATGCTTTGCAAAATATAATTAAATGAACTCAATAGTTTAATTAATACTAATGCTGAAAATTAGTAAAGGTTATGGTTTTAGTTTGGTAAAGTGGTGAGGGTCAAAAGGATTGTTTTGTTGGTTTGGGTATATGGTCAAGGCTGAAAGTATAAAAATTAATGAATAGATAAATGAGGAAAATAAGTAAATATGGCAAAGGAAAAATAAAGGTAAAGAGGGAAAAGAGGTAAATGAGGTAAAGAGGTAAATGGGATAAAGGGGATAAATAAAATGGAAATATCCAAAGGGATTAAATGGGATGAATGGGATGAAGATTAATATTTTAAGGGATAAATAGTATGGATGTTAATAAAATAGAAGGCCAAAGGAAAATAAAGAAAGAACTGAAATTACAAAACAAAGTAAATTACCTCAATGTTGTTGAAGTGGCTTTAAGATGTTGATGATGGTTGAATGTTGATGAAGCTTGAAGCAATTTAGGTAGAGCTTCATTGAGTTTATATTTTTTCCTCCAAGATGATGATGAACTATAATATTATGACCTTCTCCAAAAAAACTTGTAGAAATATGCTAAGAACAAAAGACTAACTTGCCACTTAACCTTGGGTGAAGAAGATAGGGGTATTTGTAGCATTTTTGTGTGAAGAAACATGTCAAAATAGAGGAATAGTGAAGCAATTTAAATTTATCCAAGTGGGATCATGATTTATTCAAGGTAATTTGAGTGAGGATTCCCATGTGGGTTGGTGAGTCTCCAATTTTGAATGGAAATCATGCACATGGGTTTGAATAAGGCTTAAAGACTTCTCCCCATCCTTTCTTGCTTTCACACAAGCACTTAAAGGGGTGGAACATAAAATTTTGTACCATTTTTCATGTGAGGGATTAAAATTACAAGGTGAGGTTGTTTGGGATTCCCATGTGGGTTGAAAACTCACCCATTTGGGTTGGTGAGCCTCTATTTGGGCTAAAAGGTCAAAAATGGGTGCCCTTTGTCTTTCCCAAAGTCTTAAAGAGGTAGGTATCTCTTTTTAAAGTCTAATTTCATGTGGGAATAAAAAATACATGTTGAATAATGACCCATTAAGGGTAAATTCACCACATTTCAAGGGTGGGGGCTTTGTGATGCTTAAATGAGGTCATCAAGCACTTTGGGAAGGGTCCCAGGTGGGTATGATGTCCCACATCAAGCCACATCACTTATAAGCCATGTCACTTTCCATATAACCTAAAAATAACATGAAATGTCACTTTCCATGTCATCATACCATGTCATCATGAATAGTGATAGTGGGTCCCACAGTGAATAGTTATAGTGAATAATACTTTTAAATAGTGATTTTGAATGATATTTTTGACTAATAAAATAGTTATTTATATGGGTTAAGGGGGTTTTGGTAAGGTTTAAGAATTTTTATGGGATCCCATGGCATTTAGTCATCAAAATTGTAAATGTGCAATTTTTTGGTGTCAATATTTTGTCCCTTTTTCTTATGTATCTTTGAATTAACAAGATATAAAAAAACAAATCACTTGGTTGAGCGTCAATATGCCCCAATTATGGGAGGATTTTTTTCCTCTCAAACCAATATTTTATGAGTAAAGGTTGAAATAGGTGTAGGTTTGATAAGCAATTGATGGGGAGGCACTAGGTGGTGCCACAAGGTAGCTAGGTATGTGAAATGCCCATGGGTTCACAAAATATGACTAAGCCCAATAGTCAAGATTACGTAGAGACTAAAGGTGAAAATGTTGATAAAAATAAGGTTGGGTTATAAAATAAATGACAAGGTAATTGGTCCCCAGTATTGGTCATAGCTGATCAAGTTAGTCTTATCAAGGTTCCTAAATATGGTTGGTGTTGACTTAGGTATCCAGGGTAGGAAGTGTTCCTGAGAAAACACAAATGGTATGGTTTTACATGAGGTGGTGAAAACATTTAAAATTTCAACATGTTAAGGTTAGTCATTGTGCTCAAAAGCTATTGTAAAAGGCACCAATGTTTTGGGTCAAAAGTAATCAACATCAAGGTGGATGTGGTGAAAGTGTGGGTGGATTAGATATGGGTTAGAAGGGGATGGCCAAGATGACTCCAGATGCACATGACAAGTGTACACTACCCACATAATTCCATGGATAGGGATCCAAAAATAATGTCAAGCCAAATGTAGTTCTTTTGAGGTGAAGGGTGTTGGTTAACTTGGTTGTCCCAATTGGATATCATATAGGTAGGTCCAAGTGAAGGATCTTGGCGAAATGGAAGCACCAAAGGGTGGAAAAGATGGCTATTAAAAAATTTATAATGGGTATGGTAGAAACATTAGATTAGGTGAGTTGGGATGTAATTAGATGATTACATCAACTATGTAAAAGGAATTTGTAGCCATGGATAAGTAGGTTGAAGTGTGAATTATTTTCCACCACCATAAAGAAAAAGAAAGGTAGAAATATGTGGTACCAATATTTGGAAAGTCTAAAACTACTCAAATTATCATGATGATACGATTGTTTCTTTCATCACCATCTAAATAAGCTAACATTGTGCACATTCTATAATAATATTGTTAACAGGCTATGGAAGGTTATTATTTAATGGTTTGGGGAAGAAAAGTAGAAGAGTGGGTAAATGAGAAGTGGCAAAGATTTGAACCCATGACCCTTGAGTTAGTGGGGGCCCAAAATAAGTAAGCATTAAGTTTTTGAGGGAATTCAAAGAAAGATGATGAGGGTTTCTATAATATGGAGTGAGGTGAATAATAATAACATTAATTAATTAATTAAGGGAGTTGGTTATGGATTGTGGTTAAAGAGTAGGGTGATTTCAAGGCATAAGAAGATGTAGTTTAAAAGGGATAGTCAAGGTAAATTATTTGTTGGAAGGTTAGGGTGTGTGAGAGGGTGTAGCTATCATCCCCACATGGGTATCCCAAATCTTCCATTTGAAGGTGGTTTTAGTTTTGATTCTAACATCTTTGAAGGTCAGAGTAAAAGGGGTTTAAAATAACCAAGACCAAAAGAGGTGGGGAAGGAATTTTCATCCCAATGGCTCTACGACACTCAGGTTTATTGGTTGGTTGTATGCCTAAGGTCCTAGCCAATTGTGTTATAGAGTGATAGGATTGGTATATATCTTGAAGTAAACCAAAATCAAGTGGAAGACCTTGGAGGACACAACATTCTCAAAATAGCTAGAGGGTTTAAAAGGAAAAAGGTGATAGGGATGGTGAAGGGAGTAGTTGGAGAGAGACAAAAAAGAGAGTTTGAGCACAACATATAAAGGCATTAAAGGAAGAAAGGGTTATTCCTAAATTAAGGAACCTGGCCAGATTTTATGTATTAAGGCAAGGGCATGGAGGATACAAGGAAGAAAATAAGGAGATGTACATATAATTTTTACAACTGGTGAACACACTCTAAAGAGGTGGAGGTGAAATTAGAGAACATAAGGGAGATCTAACAAGGGATGAGGTAAAGGTGGACTAAGAGATGGATGAAGAGAAAATAATGATTTTGTAGATAAATAAAAAGGTGGATAAGGATGTAAAAATTTACACATGGGAATATAGGTCAAAAATAAATAGGAAGGATATCAAGGGAGATTGAAAAAATGAAATGAAATGGAGAACAGAGAAGAAAAATAAAAGGTAGAATATTAGGGGTGAGAGATGAACTAAAGAATGACAGATTGGAGAATTGAAAAAGATGGGGAGAGAAGTGTAACAATAATGAAGGGTAAGGGGATAATGAGGGATATGGGTGGCCATGAAAGGTTTGAAAACAAGTCTAAAAAATACAAAAGAGAAAATATTTTGGTGATGAAAATGAAAATAAATGGAAGAAAAGGAAACATGAGGAAAAAAGGAGTGAAATGAGGATACAAAGAGGATGACGAGAGATGAAAGAATTAGGTAGTATCTTGACCAAGTAAGCATGGGTGATGATTTTTAAGGAGAGGATTAATGAAAAAAATTAGATGGTGGTTTTGGAGATGATAATGGAATGGAAAATAGGAAAGGGGTGAAGAATGAGGGGAAGAAAAATATTGGTGGACAAGAAGGTGAAAAGAGAAGTTAGGTGTTAATCAGCTTGTTAGAAGAGATAGACAAGTTGAAGGGGTGATTAGAAGACATTGACAAGCTAAAAAAATGGTGAGGTAGTGAAGAAATGGGGGGATGCAATGAAAGGGAGTGAGATGAAACTAAGGGATGAAGATCAAAGATGATAAAAACAAAAAGGAAGAATTAAAGTAGGGATACAAAGCATAGATACTCACAAAGATGAAAAATATAAGTGAGTACTAAGATGAAAAGAGTAAAAGGGAAATGTAAAAAGGGCCATAGTCAAAAAGAGATAAGAAGAAAGGGAAATTATGGAAGGCTTCTCAAAAGATAAATACCTAGGGAGAAACTAGTTGTGGAGGAAAAAGGGGAAGATAAAAAAGGATGAAAGGATGGAAAAAAAGAAAATAGGAAGAATGGAAAATGGGTAAGGTGGGAAGAGTGGTAGAATGGTAGAGAGTGGTGGTACACATAAATAAAAAATGAAAAAATAGAAGAAATAGAAAGCTTGCAAGATGGACAGTATCATGTGGAATGGTTGAGGAAATGAGAGTGATAAAAGGGGTATGATAAATAGCCAAGGGGGAGGGGAGATGATGAGGATGGAGAAATAAGTTGAAGGGGATAAAGGGAAATGTTGGTAATAAGGTGAAAGAGAGGTAGAAAATGCAAAAGGTGGGTGGGGAAGTGGGCCACAAAGCATGCATAAGGAAATATGTTGGGGAGGCCAATGAATCAAAGTAGGATGTAGCTTTATGGGAGGTAAGGGGGGATAATGGGGAATGTTGTCAACCCTTGTGTTAAAAGAGATTGATAAGCTAGAAAAGTGATTAAAAGAGACTGACAAGTTGGAGGTAGGGAGATGGTTAGGAGATAGGTAGATAAGTGGAGGAAGATATTTTATGTGAGAAGGGAAATTAAAGTAAAGGAAGTGGTTGAGCTAACCTCAGTAATTGAGCTCTACCTAAATAGTCCAAAAAGACCTCAAGCCAATGTCGTTCTCCCAAAAATGGGGGAAATACTTAAGAGGAAGTATTATATTTTGTTAAAATATAAGGATATTGAAGAAAGAATTCAAAGCTTCCTTAATGTAGAATGCCCTAAGAAAGACGGTGTTATTAGTGGTAGAAATGAGTGAGAAGAAAAAAAGGGGATGATAATTAGTTGTTAGTGGTCAAGCTACACCTAGGGAAGTACATACATAGTCTGTAGACATCAATCCAATTTAGTTCAACAAGGTTTTGATGAGTGGTGTTCAAATTGGCTACCCCAATTTGATGGACCGCATAGGCTAGTTTGGGTTGTGGGAGAAGGTTTGGTAAAACAATAGTTTTGGGTTTTGGTGAAGGTGTCGATGAAAGTGAATGGGGTAGGTTGGTAAATAGTTACCACAATGATCCCACATTTAGTAGGAAAATAGATATGGATGGGCAAGGTAGGGTAAATTAGAAGGGAAGATAATGTTAAGTACCATAAATAATCTTCAATAGAGCTAATCCAAAGAAGAGGTGCTTTTGTGAGGAGGTTGTACCTTCTAAAATTATGTGAGGGTAGGATTTTGGACATAGTGTTTACCATTATGACCTAAGTTTTAGGAGGTGGGGGTCTATCTATATCTACAGAGTCATTGTGGCAAAGGTTCACCACCACTACGAGCTGAGTTTTAAGGGAAGTAGTGAAGTGACAACCTACAAATAATTTATTTGATGGTCAAGGAGATTATACAAGTAAGGAAGTTAACATTGTGGTGAGAAATAGAGGATGGACCTTGCCTGACCTAAGAGCTAAATGGGTAGGCTAGATAAATTATGGCCATATCTACATCATGTACCCTAGTTGCTTAGAATCGTAGACATGGGCTCCTATTTAGAAGAGGCCCTAATAACAAGGACCTATGTTTTCTAGGATATTGGTGATATAATTGGATTAGATAGTCATTCCCCTACTATGGATGGACTCTCAACTAGTAAAAAAGAAAAGACTACCATGTTCAAGCAAATACTACCAATGGTTTGGGTCTGATGTTTAGAGCATGTGGCAATAGGATGGTAGGAAGAGGAGGGAAATGTGTTGGATATTATTGGTTGAATGTTATTATGCTTTAGGTTGTATGGATACTTATGAATTTTATGGTTATGGTTATGATTGGTATGGTTATGGTTATTGTAATCTTGCTTAATGTAAAATAAATGACCCTTGTTGCAATGTTGGATGGTACAAGTCATGGTGAATACACCAACCATGCACATTAACATAAGAATAGGGCTTGATGCTTTGTTTTAGAAAATGACTAAAAATAGACCTAAAGTGAGATTAGATTAATGAATATAAGCCCTTCAAATGTTGTGCATGAGTGATTCTTAGTTGATAAAAAAGGATTCATGATCACAGGGTGTCAAGTAAGCTCTAAATCCCTTCATTTACAGATAATTGAAAGGGAAGAGGGTGACAGGTAGTGTGAAGGGTAATAGGTGATATGTATGATAACCTCATGTGAATTAGGTTTCCCCTTCTATAGGTGACCTATGAATGGTAATAGACAAGTCCATGTTGTATGCTAGATGTAGACTAATTAATGTGGGAAGCCTACATGTGAAAGTTGATTATGGCTATATATTTTTTGTGGTAGTTGGTCTTTTGCTTTATTTTTATATATGGGAAGTTGATCGATGTGGGAAGCTTCCATGAAATTTATCTACTTTTGACAAAGTCAACTCAGCCATCTTTCTAGGGATTAGTCTAAGCTTATTAGATTTGTTTTAATGTTCTTGATAGTTATCCTTCAAGGGAGAAATTTACTTTACATGTGGCAATTTTTATTTTATTTTTGGGAAGTTTTCCTTTGAGGGAGCAGTCTGTAATACTTAAGACATTGACCCAATTAATTGTTGCAAGATGAAATGTGTTTAGACATGGACCAGTCTAATTAGGTTTAGAGGTTTACCTTTATGAGGGAAAAACTTTACACAAGAAGGTCAATGATATGTGAAAGGGTGTGGTTTTGAGAGACAATGACCATGGAATTCCATCATGTTAGAGATGAAAAGTATCCATGAGAACCATGCTATGGGTAGACCCATGGTACACATATTTAATATTGGGCTATGACTATGATGGTTAATCACATTGTTCTATGTTGTTATCAATTGTCCTCAAAAAGGTAAGAGGAAGGCATGTGAAGGTTAAAATCTCATAATCAAGGGATGAGCTTAAGTTAGACAAATAGGTGACCTTGATCCTTCTTTAACTAAAAAATGGATGTAGATGTGAAGCATTGAGAAGCTTAAGTTTTGGTTTTCCTTCAATAAAGGAAAAATTATAAGCTCCTGATCCATACTTATGGGTGATGATGTAGGGTCCAAGCCAATTGAAAGCAAACTTGCCTCATTTACTCCTCTCCATATTGGGCACATGTTGGTTTTATTTTAGGATGAGACCTCTGATATTTAATTCCCATTGTTTGAGGTGCTTGTTATAAGCACATGTGATATGCTCTTTATTGATATGGAGGTGGGTGAGAGTTACTAAATGACGCTCATCAAATAGCTCAAGTTGAGCTAAATGATGTTGACAAAAATCTTCTTCAGAAATGAGTTCCTTCAAAGATATGATAAGAGAGGGGATTTGGAATTCAAGAGGCAAGATTGAATTTGTTTTGAATACTAGAGATAAATGGGTAGCATTAGTGGAGGTTTGAATGCTAGTGCGATAGGCCCATAAGGTGAATGGGATGTGCAAGTGCCAATCCTGACCTGAAGCACAAACAACTTTGGCTAATATTTTGGTGAGGATTTTATTAGAGGCTTCCACTTGTTGATTTTATTTTGGCCATTAAGGAAAGGAAAATCTTAAATCAATTCCAAATACATCACATAAACCTTAGACTTGCTTATTCTTGAAGGATTTTCCATTATCACTAATGATCTTATGAAGAACACCAAAGTGGCAAACGATATGGTAGTTGATAAAGTTAACAATATTTTTCATTTTGGTAGAGATTAGAGGAATAGCTTATATCCATTTGTGAAGCACTCAGTGGTTGCAATGATGGAGCTATGCCATTGTGAAGAATGGGGGTTAATTTACCCAATGAGATCGAGTCCCAATTAAGAGAAAGGCCAAAATTCCTTAGATACTTAAAGGATAATAGCTAGTTCATTATGTAAATTAACATGATGTTAACATTTAACACACTTTTTTACATAATCACAACAATCATGGTCAATGGTGTACTAATAATAACCAAGGTGAAGGATACATTTAGTGACTATTAGGCTGATAAAGTATCCCCCACAGATCCCATCATGTTTTTCCTTGATGGCATGGGAAGCTTCATGGCTACATAGGCAACAAAGAAGGAGACTGTCAAAACCACATTTGTAAAGGATTTCCCCTAGTATGGTGTAATAAGAGGTACTCTAAATAAAAGCTCTTCAGGCATTCCTAGAGAATTTGGGAGGAACAATGCCTAGGTTGATGTAGTTGAAAGTTTGGTCATACAAAATGTTGGATGGGGATTCCTCTAAATTAAAAATGGTAGAGAGGTCAAATTATCCATAAAAGGGTGTGTTAAAATGATGAATGGTGATAAATATTTTGGAATTATAAGGTTGAGCAAGGATTTGAGAAGCAAGGCAGGCCATTATATCCACAAATTTATTGGTAGAATGGGGAACAGATTGGACTAGGTAATGCTCAAATGATTTTAAGATTTTGTCAACTAAAATTTTATATTTTAGCAAGACATCATTCTTACATTGATAGGATCCATGGACATGGTTGACTAAAATCTAGGAATCACCAAAGACATGGATTGTCTTAATTCCCAAGCTTTGAGTAGCTCGGTAACCAACCACTAGGGCTTCATACTCGACCATATTATTGGTGCATTCAAAGTTAAGTTTGAAGGAGAGAGGAAGGGGTTCACCTTCTATAGGAATGAGAATAACTCTGGTACCCTCTCCTTATTTGTATTTAGATCCATCAAAGAACATGGTCATTTGGTAGGTTATGTCATCTTCTTGAAAAAGAGTTACGATAGACTCATTCAAAAAGGCAAGATGGGGTGGCTAGTTATTTGCTAAAGGAGCTTCAGACTATTGATCAATAATGACCTAACCTTTAATCAACTTGTATTGGATGAATCAAGGTCAAATTTAGCTAGGATCATGAGGAACATAGCCATATGCTAATTTTGGTATGGATTAGAGTACATGTATTGGAGTGGGTCAGTATTAGTGATGACATAGGTTTTGTGTTTAAGAAGGCAGTGGTAGAGTTTGGTGGCCATAAAGGTCAATGCTAAGTATAGTTTCTTGATGTGTGTATACCAATTTTTGTATTCTAAAAGTGTATGGATAATGAAGTACATGGCTTTCTCTTTGTTTTGTTCATCTTAGTGAGCAAACATTGCCCCTAAGGACTGGTCAGTGGTAGAGATATGTAGGTAAAATGGGTGGTCATCCTTCAAAGGGGTGAGGATAGGTGGTGACAAAAGGTACTATTTGAGTGAATCAAAGGCCTTTTGATAATCACTAATCCATTTGAAAGAGACATCCTTTTTTAAAAGGTGATGAAAAGGTTGGCATCAGTTTAAAAGTTTAGAAATGAAATGGTGAATGGATTGAAGTTTTCCCTAAAGGATACAGAGTTGTTTAAGGTTGGTTGGAGGAGGCATGTCTAAAATTTCTCTAAATTTAATAGATTCTACTTCAATTCCATGAAGAGAGATAATGAAGCCAAGAAGCTTTCCTAAAAGGACCCTAAAAATGCATTTCTTGGGATTTAGGTGAACATTATAATGGATGAGGCATTCAAATATGATTATAAGAATAGTCAAGTGGTATTTTTGGAGTTTGGATTTCCCAAGAAGGTCATCCGCATAGTCTTCTATGATTTTATGGATGATATCATGGATAATATAGGTCATGACATGTTGGTAGGTTGCACCAATGTTCTTTAACCCAAAAGGCATGACTCTATAGCAAAAAGCTCCCCAAGGGGTTGTAAAGGTAGTTTTATGTTGATTTTTGAGAGAAATCAAGATATGATTACAACTCAAAGACCCATCTATCAGAGATAACATCTTGTGTCTAGCTATAAGATCAACAAGATGGTCAATGCTAGGTAAGGAGAAGTCATCCTTGGGATAGGTAAGGTTAAGGTCATGAAAGTCCACAAAAATACATAAACCCCCATTAACTTTGGTGATAGATATGATTTTTGAGACCCATTAGAGGTAGTCAATGGGTTGAATGAAGTTTACATATAGGATATTTTGAAGTTCTTCATTGACGAGAAGGGATATGTGACAATACATACATCAAAGTTTCTATTTAACAGGCTTAACATCATAATAAGTGACTATGTTATCGATAGTAATGGAGGGGTCGATCCCAAGAATATCATTGTAAGACCAAGTGAAGTATATGTTGCAGTCATGGAGGAAAGTGGAGAAATATTTAAGTTTCTTGGTATTTAATGATTGGCCCAATTTGATAATGTGAGTGTTATCTAGAGTACCCAAGTTGATATCAATGGTAGATTCATTTAACACATTTGGGGCCTTAAGAGGAAGGGATTTATGTAAATAAGACTCCCCCACACCTAAGTGGATAAGAATGGAATCATCATCTTGATGTTGGATGGTGTTGATGGTGGGAGAATCATTCTCTACCATTTCAGGATGTATGAGTGGAAGGATCTTGGTTTGTCCACTCTTTTGGTAAATGAGAGGGCCCAAAATTATAGTACTAATAAAAAAAGCTAGGAGGGATGATATTAGGGTCTTCATGTGGAGGAAATTATTGGGTTGGAAAGGATGGGATACCTTCCTCTATGGTGGAAATGGGTTTGGGTGAATTAGTGGATTCTTGAGGTGGTTCATACCCAAGGCCAAATGACTCATCAAGTTGCAAAGTTTCAAAATGGGGTAACTCATGAGGCCATTGATCATAGAGATAGAAACCAAATCCTTTCTAAGGACATCTATGAAGATATAACTTAGTGAACTTTGGTTTGTTAAGATAGGAAAAATTAGAGGTAAATGGCTGGATGGATGATGTAGTGGTAGGGGCTAGAAGTGGCCAATCAAGTCCCCCATAAATGATATTCATTTGATGGTTAGGCAGACCAATGGGGATGATGGTTATAGTGTTAGGTTTGTAATAAAGGTCATGCCTGAGATTGCCATATTCTTGGGGGGTAAGGAAGGCATCTAAGGCTAAGAGTTTATATTCCCCAAAATAAAGATGTTGAAATGTGGTTGTCACAGGGTCTTCTATAGGGATTTGGGTAGAGGGGATAGATGATCCAGTGGAAGCTTCATCAATAGTAGGTGTAGAAATGCTATGGGTTTTAGTTTGTGAGGTTGTGTTGTTGGTAGATGGTTGTGTGGTGGATAAAAGAGGAAGAAGGACATCATTGGGCTGATATGTCATCTTACAAGATGTAAAAGGACTAGGGTCAGCTTGGATAGTCACAACTTGCCCTTCATTTTCAAACTTGACACATCGATGTAAGGTAGAAGGGACACAACTCATGGCATGAATCCAAGGGAATCCAATTAAAATGTTATATTTAAACTCTCCTTATATAACATAAAAGAGTTCAAGAATAGTATGAGGTCCTACACAAATATGGAGGACAATTATGCCCAAGGTGGTAGCATAATATCATCAAAAGACCAAAGAACCACTGAGCTTTTAGACATGATGTTTTCAAGTAACTATAGTTGTTCATAAGCATGGGAATATATAATATTGATGTTATCTCCCCCATTGATCATCACCCTTTTGATGCAGGTCTAATTAAAGATTAGTTGTATTGAAGATTATTTATGGTACTTAGCATTGTGTTCCCTTCTAATTTATCCTACCTTGCCCATCTGTATATTTCATCCTACTAAATATGGGATCATTATGGTAACTATTTACCATCCTACCCCATTCACTTTCATCGACACCTTCACCAAAGCCCAAAACTGTTGTTTTACCAAACTTTCTTCCTTAGCCCAAACCAGCCCATGTGGTCCATCGAATTGGGGCATCTTGTAGACACCAAAATTATGTGACACACATGTGTGTAATTCCCTATGTCAAAACCCCTTTTAGCCTATTTTTTAATAATAAAAATTAAATTCCTTAACCTATGTTTTTACCCCTCACACATTTAACTAATTTAAAATACTTAATTAAGTTAATTAAAACCCCCTTTTTTCCACCTTACCTAGCTACCTCACCCTATGACTAATTCTCACCTATTGAGTCACCTCAAGACTTGGTACCTTCATCTTAACTACCTAGGACTTATTCTCACTTCAAAACTAAATTCTTAATCAACTACCTCCTTCTTAACCTCTTATTTTTACCATTTTGTAATGGCTGCAACACTTGGAATGAAGAGTAATAGAAAATAGGCCAAAAATAGTAAGCTTTACCTATTTTAGTGCCACCAATGATGGTCAACATCAATGGGATCATTGACATTGACAATATAATCCAAACTCTAACCTAAATTTCAAGTCCACAAAAATCAAGAAAATTTATTCTTACTTGCATTCAAGCTCTCAACATTTAATTTTTGACATCTTGGCTTATTGTCATCTTGCGTAAGTCAATCACAATTAGGAACTAAGATCTTAAGGACCAATAACACCCTCTTGTTCTCTTTATTTAGGCATTTAGGTTCAAACCACCTGATAGGGACCATCAATCTGGCACTTATCATTTAGTGACCCCTATAGCTAAGTATATCACTTATTTTGTAGGTATTTTAAGTATTTTCTTTGATATCATTTCATATCTACTACTCATTACTTTATACACTCTTGATCGAACCCCTGTGAGGGAGTTACAAAGCTTCCTTTCTTGTTTCCCCTTGAACTGACACACCAAACCTCTGACTAGATCTACCCAAATCATTTTCTCATAACTCTCTCCAAACTCCTAGACTTGATCAAAACCATTTCCCAAACCCGAAAAAGCATTCTACAAGATCCTAGGCAATTATTGTGCCTACCGACCTCAGTAGCCTAACTTACATTAGTCACCTTCACTACCAACCTCAGTAGTATAACTGATATTGGTCACTCCGCTACTGATGTCGACAATTGTGGATTCCCTAACCTTTCCAAAACTTACCCAAATAACTTCCAAAACACAAATAGAATATACCACATGCACCCTATCACTCTCTACTACACTCAAGTTATGAATAATGGTAACATTATTTCTCTTTCTCTCTATCTTTACCTCTCTTTTATTTATTTATTACACTTTTGTCTCTCAAAAGTGGACTGACATCTCTAAATAAGTTTCAAACTTCCTAGAACAAGCATATAGCTTGGAAGCCCACTCATTTATCAACTAACAAACATCTTGTGGTAATGCTTTATTACTTGATGGTAGTCCTCCCCAGCCAAAGAGGAGTGCTCACAACATATAGATATGACACAAAAACCAATCTAGGTTCATTCTAATCACTTATCCCTATCATTCTTTTCTATTTTCCTTAGACTTGAAATAGACAAAATTTAGCGAAACATTTTTGGCATGCCTGATGGGACCCTGGAGTTTTCCTTGGGTTCATTTCTTGTTTTAAGCATTCATATAGGTGAATTATAGTGAAAACTTCATTTCTTGCACTTTCCTCTTCTTTTGTCTCTTAAAATGAAAATTCAACATTTTATTTTAAAAGCATTAAACTAAAAAAATTCTTTCTATTCTCTTTTCCTCTAAAAGCAATTTATCATTTTTTTACAAGTTAAAAAGAATCTTTTCTTTACTTCTTCTTGCATGCACATTAGGATAGTGAATTTAATTCTCTACTCCTATTTCATCTTTTTTTTCATACAAATCTAAACATTTTAGATTTGGGTTTAAAACTTACTAGATTTCATTTTTTGTTTGCTACATATTAAATCACCTATTTAATTACAAGCCTTTTAAATAAATTATAGTGCACCTATTTTACATAGCCAAATCACATTCACACAAACAAACATCTAAATTCACCTGAGAAAAGGCCCATCAAGATTTTATCACCTAGTGGATCACCTTACCCTACCTGGATATTCTACTTGGATTTCACCACCAAGGGGAGAACCCACTCTATTCTCTAGTGAAGTATAAACTCTAGACAAAAGGTATGTTTTGTCTAAGCCACCTGGCTTGGCTCCAGGTCCATGAGGTGTAGAGAATAAGCTCTTATAACAAGCCACGTACCTGTTCTAACATAGATTTCCTCTTGAGCACTAAAACTAACCTAAAACTAGCTCTAGATTACTTTTTAGTACCTTTGATAACCAAATTCACTTTTCACTATCTAATTAAGACATAAGCCAACACAAGACTAAAAATTAATCTCTAGGACTTAATAGTTGCTAGTTGTATGTTCTTTTTCTACTTTGCTTTTGCCTTCTATATTTTGGAGTTGGTAAGGATGTTTTCCTATTGATTCATAAAATCAATACTATTTTTAATACTCAGTTTATATAACCTATTATCTCAAGTTTTCTGAGTGTTCTTCCTTCTAACACAGACTTTTTGCATCCACTTTTTTACTGAGTTTCAACTTTTACTTTTCTAAAACATTAGATTTTCCATCTCCCAAGATATCACAATGACCGACATCGGTTAACTCTATCAGCAATGGTAGATTTTACCTATCGACATTAGTTAATCCACTGATGTCAGCAAAAATTTTCTACCAACATCAATCAAGCAACTAATGTTAATGACTATGTAAATTTCATCTGTTCAAAACAACAAGCTAAAATGACCCACTTACCTACACTCTAACCTAGTTTTTCCTTATTTTGTCATTGATATAGGGTAGTAAGACTATTTATACTTCCTCTTATATGGTATTGACATGAGCTCAAGCCAAAATTCTTACTGATTACGTAAGCTAAAAACCCCTTCCACCTTCCCCTCTCACTTTTTATTGTATCATGGAGCATACTTTAGATATAGAGAATACTCCCAACCCCAACCAAATTCCCATTATGCCTAAGGGAGATTAATTTTTTTCTAAATTTCTTGATCGTAATATGGCAGCCCCTCAACATTACCTTGCTAGGAGCTGAACCCATAATTCTTCGAGTGACCCAATCTATTGTATGCCAACCTCTCTAATGGAGACAACCTTAGTTTTAGTTGCCTCCACTATTTTCCCCATGATTACCCAAACCACCACTTCAATGAGCAACCCAACTATAAATAATGTCCAAAGTTTAGCATCACCAACTGCCCAATCCCACCTAAACCCTAGTATGACTTCCATAATTTCATAACCACAACTAGTTTAGTCAAGTCTTACCTCATTTCAAAATTTAGTGGTACCTATTACATCTACCCTTGTGCCTATAATTACCTGAGTTATAACTCCCGTTCATCCAGTTTAACCATGACAATATTCAAACCTACAATAATAACAACCAACCAAAGCAAAGCCTCTAACCCAATGGGACAAGCCCCTTTTCTTTTTTCACCCCAGCCTATGACTCATTATCCTTATGTTGCCCCAACACAACCTCATCAACCTATGTCATATGCTTCCTCTACTTCCTATCAGGTTCCCTATAATTTAGGAGGTATCCCCCAAACTAATCCCCCTCTAGACCTCATTAAAATGTTGATGGACAAGATGTCTAATCTAGAGATATTTGTTTCTGGTTCAAATAATGTGTTATCTTATGATCAAATATGTAATGAACCCATCCATCCTTTTGTGCCTATTCTCCCTTATCCAAGCCAATGGTAAATCCCTAAATTTACTCATTTATATAGTAAAGATGATCCATAATAGCACTTATGAGCTTTTATACATGATTTTTATTTAATAGGGCATAATGATGTGTTACTACTTCATACTTTTTCTATGTCTCTTTCAAGTGCTACCTTGGATTGGTATAGCTCTATACCTCGGCACTCCCTTTTCTTGTTTACCCAACTCACATAAATATTCTTGGACCATTTCTCTATTAACATTTCTAAAAAGGTCTCTATAACAGACTTTTATTCTATCAGACAATTTGATGATAAGTCTATTACAAATTTTGTTGCTCATTAGAGAAGCTTGATCAATCAACTCTCCTTATCCTCACCCCAACTTGAGATTATTGAGTTCTTCTTAAGGGCATGTGCTAAGCACATCTCATCCACACTTCAAGTAAAAACTTTCCACACATTTGATGAGGCATTTACAATGGCATAAAAACTCAAGATTCACACTATAATAAAGGCAAATTTAAGTTATGCAGTAAGAATCCAAATTCCAAATCAAATGACTCCTCCTCCTCTAAAACTTCTCCTTCTAACAAAAAAGCACCAATGTGGTGGTCATTAAGTCAGCCTCTTCCACAACCATAAGCAAACGTAATTCCTTGACTTCCCAAAATCTAACCAAGAAATTCCAACAATGGTATGAACAAAGATAATACACTCCCATTAGGGAGTCATACACATCCATTTTGGAAAAACTATTACAATAAGGTGTCATAACCCTTCCTCAAATAAAACCTCTTATATAGTTTAAGCCTTCCCATCCTATCCCAACTTGGTATAAGGAAGATGATTTTTTTGGTTACCATCGAGTTAAAGGCCACAATTCTAATAGCTATAAGATAATCAAGAACATTGTTCAAGACATGCTTGATAGAGGTGATCTCATCTTGGATAATCCTAATGCACCCCCTAATCAAAGTATGGATGTGTTCAAACACCCTTTTCCTAACCATTCACTCAATCAAAATATTATTCAGACCATAACTAACTTAGGTGATCATAATATCCATATGGTTAATATGGTCTTTCTTTTACTTCTAGTTCAACCTTCCCCTTAATAGGAGACACCCATTTCATCGACTCATCCCCCACATTCAGTGGCATTTATTTTTCCCATTCTTTCTCCTTAGGTAGAAAAACACATTTCCCCTATTCCACTCCCTCATGAGGAAGAGCCTCCTTTACCACTTCTTTTTCCACCTAAGGAGCCTATAATGCCAATTCCTTTTGCACCAATATTAGCTATCCTCTTACCACTTGAGGACCACACCTTACCCATTCCTCAACCACATGTTGAAATGAACATCATTCCTATGTTATACCCTCTTGAGGAACCTTCTTCACCTACCTATCCTCCACCTATATAGAGTAGTACCCCATCCACTCTACCTTTGCATTTAGAGGAGTCAGTATTATCTACTCCCATAATAGATGAAAGACCTATTGTGCCTACTCCAATTGTACCACTCTTACCCCTTATTTTACCTATGGAGGATCATAATTTATCTATGCCTCACCCACATGTTGAGGGAGCCATAATACCTATCCTTTACCCTCTTGAGGAACCTTCTTCACCTACCTCTCCTCCACCCATAGCAGACCATGTCTCTTCTCCCATCTCTAGCGAAAAAGACCCTATTGTGCTTCTTTCTAGTCTTTGGCCTGAAGTAGGAGAAATAAATAATTTCCCTCTTTCCAAACCACTATATCCTTCTAAAGATAAAATTTTAATGCTTTCATCACCTTTATCTAAACCCTTCTGAAGTTTGGTGAAAAGTCTAGAATTTCTTGACTCTATGAAGCTAGATCATATAGCATTTTGGGACTGGCTTAAAACTCCTTATCCAACACAATGAATGTCAACCTTTACCACCAACCCTCTCACTAAGCTTTACCCTAAGGTCTTTATCAAAGCTAGAGATTCTTCACCAAAAGCATCTAATGTTTAGCCATCTATGTCAAAACCCTCACCCTCACTAGAATCTACCACATTAAATTAGATTAGGCCCTTATGTGTACGCCCCATCTCTAATTTAATTTTATCATAGGAGAAATTAGAATTAACTCCTCAACCACAAGTTGGATTTTTATGGCCTAAATTATATAAAAATTTTAAGTTTCCTAGATCTCACTAATCCCTTCTTCAAACCTCAACTTTATCATCCATTTTGGGACCACACCCCTCTACTTTAGTTAGAATATTACTGACCCAAGCAAAAAAAAAGGTTAAGTTACATCCACTCCTACCTTTACCATCTGGTAGGCCTTTCACATCTAAAAATAATAAAATGACATCAAAACATGTAACTTTATCATCACCAAACAAAGCACCACATAAAATTACCTTTTCAACGTTGAAACAAAAGAAGGTGTCCACTCTTATTACCACAACAAGTGTGAGCCCACTTGTAGGCTCTCAGATATTTTTCTTACATTAGTTTTTGAAATTTTCCATAATAAATCTTCCTCCTATTAACCCTTATAGTCCTCTTATAATGAAGCCATCTTGGTTTAATGATACACAAGTGTGGTTATATCATCGTTCACTTGGACATGATACTGAGAGTTGTAAGGCCCTCACAATAATCATTACACAATAATTTGATGTTGACACTCTCTTCAATTATACTCCTATTAACATTCCTATTATTCCACATTTGGCATCCATAGTTCTTCCTACTATTCCACTTAAATTTAAACCCAAAGATGTGGTCATAACCCCTTTACCACCTCCTTCATCTACATTTCAAATCAGCATAGTTAATGTGGCTACACGATCACAAAATGAAAAAGATAAAGCTAAAGAAAAGGTCACTACTTATTGGGCTCATAATTTCAAAAAAGACACTCCTCCTCCTAATCCTAATATTTCCATCTTGGGCATTCCTAAAACAACATCTTCGGATGTTATTCAAATCTCAATGGTGAAACAGCTTCACCAAACTCCTATGAAAATATCTTTGAATGAATTAATCCAAAACTCATCCCAACATCATCAAGATTTTATTAGTGCCTTGTAAGTGATTTAGGTACAATCAAATGATCTCCAACCTATTGTAGCTTTGGTCAACTCCCTTAATTCCATCTCCTTGATTTTTTTTAGTGATTTAGAAATTCCACTTCAACACCCTGAAGATCAAGATTATACCCTTTCTATTATCACATATATTGATCAAAATCATGTCAAGAGAGTCATGATTGATGGGGGAGGTAGTATTAATATTATTTCCACCCATGCCTACAAATAGCTATCCCTTCCCAACAATTGTATGTCTGAAACCGATGTGGTACTCCACTTCATTAATGATACCACAACTACTATGGTAGACACTATTGTCTTACATATACATGTCAGTCCTTGCACTATTTTCAATATCTTCTATGTTGTGGAAGGATATTTCCAATATAACATATTACTTAGATGACCTTGGATACATGATATGGCATGTGTACCCTCAACATTGCATCATTATGTCAAGTTTCAACATGATGGACAGGTACATGGTATACCTACTGACCTACCTCCATTTAAAACATGCAACATAAATTATAGTCCCAATGATGTTCTCATTTCATTGAAAACATCATCTTCCCTACATAATACTCTGAAGCTTCCACAAGCTCCACTCCCCCAGCTACATAGATACTAGCAACACAAATTCCTTGACTTCCCAAAATCTGACCAAGCAATTCCAACAATGGTATGAAAAAAGACAATACACTTCTATTGGGGAGTCATATACATCCATTTTGGAGAAACCATTAAAACAAGGTGTCATAACCCTTCCTCAAATAAAACCTCCTATACTATTTGACCCTTCCCATCCTATCCCAACTTGGTATGAGGAAGATGATTTTTGTGGTTACCATTGAGTTAAAGACCATAACTCTAATAGCTATAAGACATTCAAAATAATTATTCAAGATATGCTTGATAAATGTGATCTCATCTTAGATAATCCTAATACACCCCCTAATCAAAGTATGGATGTGTTCAAACACCCTTTTCCTAACCATTCACCCAATCAAAATATTATTCAAACCACAACTAACTTAGGTGAATATAATATCCATAAAGTTAATATGGCCTTTCCTTTACCTCTAGTTTAACCTTCCCCTCAACAGGAGACACCCATTTCATTGACTCCTCCCCCACATTCAGTGGCATTTTTTTTCCCATTCTTCCTCCTCAAGCAAAAGAACCTATTTCACCCATTATACTCCCTTATGAGGAATAGCCTCCTTTACCACTTCTTTTTCCATCTGAGGAGCCTGTAATGCCAATTCCTTTTCCACTAATATTACCTATCCTCTTACCACTTGAAGACCACACCCTACCCATTCCTCAACCACATGTTGAAGGGAACATCATTCATGTATTATACCCTCTTAATTAACCTTATTCACCTACCTCTCCTTCACCTATAGAGAGTAGTACCCTATCCACTCCACCTTTGCACTTAGAGGAGTCAGTATTATCTACTCCCTCAATAGATGAGAGACCTATTATGCCTACTCCAATTATACCACTCTTACCCCTTTTTTTTACCTATGGAGGATCATAATTTACCTATGCCTCACCCAAATGTTTAGGGAGACATCATACCTATGCTTTACCCTCTTGAGGAACCTTCTTTTCCTACCTCTCTTCCACCCATAGTAGACCATGTCTCTTCTCCTGTCTCTATTGAAGAGGACCCCATTATGGTTCTTTCTCATCTTTGGCCCAAAGTAGAAAAAATTAAAAATTTCCCTCTTTCCACTATAATGCCTATGTCAACCTCATCTAAACCTTTCTCACATTTGGTGAAAATTCTAGAATTTCTTGACTCCATGAAGCTAGATCATGAGGCATTTTGGGACTAGCTTAAAAATCCTTACCCAACATAACTAATTTCAACCTTTACTTCCAACCCTCTCACTACCCTTTACCCCAAGGTCTTTGACAAAGCTAGAGCTTCTTCACCAAAAGCACAAGAATTTTAGCCATCTATGTTAGAACCTTCACCCTCATAGGAATGTACCACATTAAAGTATATCAGGCCCTTAGGCATATACCCCATCTCTAATTTAATTCATCCATAGGTGAAATTAGATTTAACTCCTCAACCATGAGTTGGAGTTTCATAGCTTGAATTACAAAAAACTATTAAGCTTCCTAGATCTCATCAATCCCTTCTTTAACCCTCAACTTTACCATCCATTTTGGCACCACACCCCTCTACTTTAGTTAGAATATTATCGACCCAAGAAAAATAAAAGGTTAAGTTACCTCCACTCCTACCTTTTTTATTTGGTAGGACTTTCACATTTGACACTAATAAAGTGATAACAAAACATGTAACCCTACCACCACCAAATAAATCACCACATAAAATTTCCTTTTCAACACAAAAACATAAGAAGGTGTCCACTCCTACTAGAACAACAAGTGTGAGCCAATTTCCAGGCTCTCAAAGTTTTTTCCTACATTATTTATTATAATATTTCATAATAAATCTTCCTCCCATTAATCCTTATAGTCCTCTTAGAATGAATCCATCTTGGTTTAATGATACACAAGTGTGTTTATATCATCGTTTACCTGGATATGATATTGAGAGTTATAAAAGCCTTCATAGCAGTCATTTGACAACACTTTAATGTTGACACTCTCTTCAATAATACTCTCATTATCCTTCTTATTATTCCACCTTTGGAATCCATAGTGCCTCCTACTATTCCACCTAAATTCAAACCCAAAGATGTGGCCATAACCCCTTTACCACCTCCTTCACCTACATTTTAGATCAACATAGTTAATGTGGCCACACAATCACAAAACCAAAAAGATGAAACTAAGTAAAATGTTATTTCTCCCCTTCACCAAAGACATTCCTCCTAATCCTAATATTTTCATCTTGGGCATTCCTAAAACAACATCTTCGAACATTATTCAAAGCTCAATGGTGAAACAACTTCACCAAAATCCTGTGAAAATGTCTTTGTATGAGTTAATACAAAACTCATCCCAACACATCAAGATTTTATTAGTTCCTTTAAAGTGATTTAGGTATAATTATATGATCCCCAACCTCTTGTAGCTTTGGTTAACTCCCTTAATTCCATCTCCCTGATTTCTTTTAGTGATTCATAAATTCCACTTCAACACCTTGAAGATCAAGATTCTTCCCTTTTTATTACTGCATATATTGATCAAACTCATTTCAAGAGTGTAATTATCAATGGGGGATCTAGTATTAATATTATTTCCACCCATGCCTAAAAATAAATATCCCTTTCCCATAATTTCATGTCTCAAACCAACACAGTACTCCACTCTTTTAACAATACCACAGCTACTATGGTGGGCACTATTGTCTTACATATTTGTGTTGGTCCCCACACTATTCCTAAGCTCTTATATATTTTGGAAGGAGCGTTTTAATATAACATATTGCTTGGATGACCTTAGATATGTGTTATGGCATGTGTACCCTCAACTTTACACCATTGTGTCAAGTTTAAACATGATGGACAAGTACATGTTATACCTACTTACCCACCTCTATTTAAAACATGCAACATGACTTATAGTCCCAATGATGTTCTCATTCCATTGAAAACATCATCTTCCCATACATGATACCTTTTAAACTTCCATAAGATAATTTCCTATGGTTACACAGATACTAGCAACACAAATTCCTCACAAGGATCCCATGGAGGAGACTTTTGAATGTTTGTCACACGATTAATATCATTTTTTGATGCTAGACATGTTTTATACTCCACAAGAGTATGGAAGGATTCACATGTACCCAAATTATTATCCCTACATTGGGATGGTCATCCCATATGGGTCCCCTAACCTTTGAACTAATTTCACATATGGGGGAATTGATCAGGTTCCCACTGTCAACAATCCATCTTCTTCACCACAATCATTTACCTATGACTTTTCTTTCCTGAGTAACCCTAAATTTTATAACACCTATCTCTATTAGTGTGCTTGGAAAGTATTTATTTTGGGTCATTACAAACAAGGTGTCCATACACCTATTAAATATTCCACTAGTGTGACCATTGAAAATACCAAAAATAGGCATGGAGTGGGATATGATGAACCAACTAAACTCATTAAAACTTCCCATATACCAATTATTGAAGAACCACTCTCTCATTCTCCACCTTCTTCTCCACCATCACCTACTAAATCAAAGGTATCTATATCTCTTTTAAAAAAATTAATAAATGCCATCCATTAGGGCCTCTAACTTATCACCAGGGTAAGGAAATAAGGTCCCTTCCTCTCATTCATCCTAAAATAATTGATGAAGACTCTCCCACTATCAAAACTATCCAATGTCAAGATGATGATGACATTATCACATGTATACATTCAAATTATTCCTATATCCAATTATCACTCCCATTCAAAACATAATATATGTTAAATGAATCAACCATTATCATCAATCTACCTTCTCATGATAGCCCTCACATCCTCAATATTGTCCAACCTTTAGATTCCTCTGAGCAATTTGATTATGCCACATTTCTTAATGACCATAGCAAATCCTTATTTTGGTCTTATAATCACATGCCTTGTATTGACCCCTCTATCTCCACCCATAACATTTTCACCAATCAAGATGCTGAACCTATTAAGTAGACACTTCATAAGATTCATCCTCATATTTCTCTCCTTGTCAAAGAAGAGCTCCAATGCCTCCTTTTTATTGACTTTATCCAACCCATCGACTACCTATAATCGATTTCCAATATTTTTCCTATCATAAAAGTGACTAAGGGAATCTACATTTACATTAACTATCATGATTTAAACATCACTTATCCAAAAGATGACTTTCCATTACCAAGTATCAACTAACTTGTTGATCTAATAGCTAGTCATGAGATGCTATCACTTATGGATGGGTTCTCTGGATATAATCAAATCCTAGTCACTTCTGAGGATCAACATAAGACAACCTTCATTACCCCATGGGGGACTTTTTGGTATTGAGTTATGCCTTTTGGCCTAAATAAAGTTGGTGTAACCTACCAGTGGGCTATAACCTACATCTTTCATGATCTCCTACACAAAATTATGGAATATTACATGGATAACTTACTTGAAAAGTCTAAAATTCATCAAGACCACTTTATAATTCTCAAAAGCATATTTACTCATCTCCTCTAATATAACGTTCGACTGAACCCAAAGAAATGTGTCTTTAGATTTATTTTCGATAAACTTTTAGGTTTTATCATTTCTCTTCATGATATTGAGGTTGATCCTACTAAATTTAGATAAATCCTAGAGATGTCTCCACCTACTACTATCAAAAAACTCTACATCTTACAAGGCAAACTTTAGTTAATTCACTACTTCATCTTCCAGTTGTTAGATCATTTCAAACGCTTTCACTATCTCCTCAAAAAGGATGTCTCCTTCTATTATAAAATATATTTCCAAGAATCTTTTGATGCACTTAAACAATATCTCCTTTCCCCACTAGTTCTTATTCTACCTAAGGAAAATCAACCCTTCTACCTATACATCTCTGCAACAGACCATTCTCTAGGTACTATGATTGCACATCGAGATGACCAACATCAAGAATAGGTAGTTTAATACATAAAACACACACTTATTGATTATGAGACTTGATATACTCATACTAAAAAACTTTGCCTAATCATATCCTTCAATTTCTAAGCATATCTATCAAATTGGATATTATTGGCCCACACTTCATTAAGACTATGCTGATTACATTCAGTGTTGTGTCAAGTGTCAACAACATGCTAACCTCCTTCACATTTTAAGTCATGCATTACAAGTCACCAAAGACTTTTGGCCCTTCTCCTAATGGGGCTTAGATCTAATCAAGGAGATTAACCCTCATTCATCCCTCCATCATTACTACCACTAAATACATCATCAAGTGGGTCGAGACTAGCCCTCTCATCTCTACTAAAGTTGAAAAAATTGTTGAGTTCATCAATCATCACATCATGTATAATTTTGGTGTCCCTTATAAAAATTATAATAGATAATAGCAAATATTTCAAAAATAAGACTATTCAAAGTCTTTGTGATACATTTTGAATCAAATTAAACTTCTCATCACCATACTATCTACAAGTAAATAGACATGCAAAAGCTTCTAACAAAACATTGACCAAAATTATCATAAAGGTAGTCAACAATACGGGTGAAGATTAGCACACACACATTCAATTTTTTTTATGGGCTTACTACACTAGCATTTGAACCCCTATAGGTGCTACACCTTTTTCCTTGGTATATGGGATAGAGGTTGTTTTACCTCTAGAAGTCCAGATTCCTTCTCTTCACATTTGTCTACAAGACATACTCTCTAATGATGACTTTCACCAAGAACATTTGGCTCAGCTTGAATTACTTTATGAGCATCATCTCATAACCCTCAACCACCTCCAAATCTATCAAGAATGTATCAAATGCGCTTATAAAGAAAACCTCAAAGAGAGAGATTTCAATATAGGAGATCTCATCTTAAAATAAAATCAACATGTGACAAACATGGGAAAAAGAAAATGGGTTAAGTTTGCTGCTAATTGGCTTGGACCTTATATCATAACTCACAAATATGGCCTAGGAACTTATTGTTTGTCTTCTCTTAAAGGAAGGCCCAAACTTGAGCCTTTAAATGTCTTATACCTATGACCATTCTTTTGTTAAAAAAGCATTAGTTCACCTCATATTTAACTTGAGCTCATCCTTTGAGCATCCCTATTACATTCATTTCCCTTCATCTTCACCCTTTCTCTTCTACATTTAGTTAACTTATGTAGTGGTATGGTTTTGCCCCCAAAGCAGAAAACTCCTAAGCCTCTATAGTCTTGTCCATGACTTACAAAAAAGAAAAAAAATGGGACATGTGATAAGTTATACACTCTTGTGTCATGCTTCTCAATGTAGACTGCTCCCTTAAAGGATAGTTATATAACTTCCCTTTGCTACTATCAATAGACTACTCCCTTGAAGGATAGCTATTTAAACTTAAAAACAAATTCTTAGACCACTCCCTTGAAGGATGGCTATGCCAAGCTTTGTTCTTAAAAGGAAATACAAATAAATAAATAAAGTCTTCCTATATTGATCAACTTTATATAACCTTAACCCATACAAAATTCCATTGTAGGCTTTCCACATTGATCAGCTTACATAAAAAAAAAATCTTTGAGTCATGGACTTGCCTATAGTAGCTCTCGAGTCACCCACAACAATGGCATATCATCCCCACTTTGTAGGTTCTGCTACCCAAATATTTTCCCTCATTTTACCCTTTTTCCCCTCATACTCTTTCAAGGGACTTTAAATTTCACTTAACATAGTAAACATGATTCTTTTCTAACAAACACAATGGTTCAAAGATATAAGGCATGATAAAGGCTCATTTCCCTGAGCCTATTTATGTTTCGATTATGGTCTTTGCCAGTGCATGAGCATTCTATCTCTTTATTTCCCCATCCACACACATTTATATTAGGTATTTTGGATGGAAACCAAGCTCATAATGTCACCTTCAACCCTTTTATGTTTCCCAAGGGAACTTCCTACCTCAGATACCTAGGACATATAAAATATTAGAGCTATAACTTTGATTATTTTGACCTATTAGCTATCACTTATGAGCTATGCTTTGGTTATTTCTATCTGAGTCCTCCTCAACCTTGCCTATTCTTGACTTTATCAACTATATCTCATAGTAGTATATGCATATGAAGTGATACTCAATTCTCCACCACTCACCCAATTACTTTTTTATCAAATTGGTACCTAATTTTGGTTTCTCCTCTGTTGATTTCCATTTTGAGGGGGGATACCTCATCCAATGCTTGGAACATCAAACTCCTATTTTTATCTGTCAAATTTTTTAGTATAAATTACAAGACAAAAAGGGGAAAATGTAGACACCAAAATTATGTCACACACACACGTATATAACCTCGTTATGTCAAAACCCCTTTTACCCCATTTTTTAATAATAAAAATTAACCTCCCTAACCCATGATTTTACCCCTCACACATTTAATTAATTTAAAATACTTAATTAAGTATATTAAATCCCCTTTTGCCACCTTACTTGGCTACCTCACCCTATGACTAATTCTCACCTAATGAGTCAGCTCAAGACCTGGTCCCCTCATCCTAACTACCTAAGACATATTCTCACTTCAAAACTAAATTCCTAATCAACTACCTCCTTCTTAACCTCTTATTTTTACCATTTTGTAATAGCTGCCACACTTGGAATGAAGAGTAATAGAAAATAGGCCAAAAATATTAAGCTTTACCTATTATATCACCACCAATGTTGGTCAACCCATGATCTATGTCAATGGGATCACTGATGTCGACAGTATAAGCTAAACTCCAACCTAAAGTTCATATCAGTAAAAATCAAGAAAATTAATTCTTATTTACATTCAATCTCTCAACATTCAATTTTTGACATCCTAGTTTACTATCATCTTGTGTAAGTCAATCATGATCAGGAACTAAGCTCTTGAGGACCAATATCACCTGCTTGTTCTCTCTATTTAGGCATTCAAGTTCAAACTACCTGATAGGGACCATCAATCTAGTACTTATCATTTATTGACCCCTATAGCTAAGTATATCACTTATTTTTTAGGCATTTTAAGTATTTACTTTGCTATCATTTCATATCTACTACTCATTACTTTATACACTCCTGATCAAACCCCTGTGAGGGAGTTATAAACCTTCCTTACTTGTTTCCCCTTGACCTGACACACCACACCTCTAACCAAATCTACCCAAACCATAATCTCTCTCTCATAAATCTTCCCAAACTCTTAGACCTAATGAAAACCATTTCTTAGACATAGAAAAGCCTTTTATAAGCTCTTGTACAATTATTTCCCCTATCAAACTTGGTAGCCTAGCTAACATCAGTCACCTTCACTACTGACCTTGGTAGTATACCTGATATTGGTCACTCCCCTACCAACATTAGTGATTGTGGATTTCCTAACCTTTCCAAAACCTACCCAAACAACTTCTAAAACATAAATAGAATATACCACCTACACCTTGTCACTCTCTACTACACTTAGGTTACAAATAATGATAACATTATTTCTCTTTCTCTCTCTCTTTAACTCACTTTTAGTTATTTATTACTCTTTTGTCTCTAAAAAGTGGAATATCATCCTTAAGTAATTTTCACACTTCCTAGAACAAGCACGTAGCTTGGTAGCCCACTCATTTATCTAATAACAAACATCTTGTGGTAGTTCTTTCTTGCTTGTAGGTAGTCCTCCCCAACCAAAGAGGAGTGCTCATAATTTCTAGATACGGTGCGCAAACCAATTTGGGTTCATTTTAATCACTTATCCCTATCATTATTTTCTATTTTCCTTAGACTTAAAATAGACAAAATTTAGTAAAACATAGCCAATTTGAACACCACTCATCCAAACCTTGTTGAACTATATTGGCATGATTTCCATAGACTATGTAGGCACTAATCTAGGGGTAGCTCAGCCACTAACAACTAATTCCCATCTCCTTTTATTTCTTCTCACTCATTTCCATTGCTAACAGTGCCCTCTTGCTTAGGGTGTCCTACATCAAGGAAGATTTAAATTATTTATTTAGAATTCTTATGTTTTAACACCATCTAATACCTCCTCTTAAGTATTTCCCCTATTGTTGGGAGAACTATATTGGCCTAAGGTATTTTTAGACTATGCAGGTAGTCTGAGGTCAGTTCAGCCACTTCCTTTACTTTATTTTCCCTTTTCACCTAAAATATCTTCCTCCACTTCTCTACCTATCTCCTAACCATGTCCCTACCTCCAGCTTGTCAATCTCTTTTAATCACTTTTTTATCTTGTCAATCTCTTTTAACACAAGGGTTGATAGCATTCCCCATTGGCCCCCCTTACCTCTAATAAAGTCACCTCCTAGTTTGCTTTGTTGGTCTCACCATCATCTTTCCTTGTGCATGCTTGACGGCCCACTTCCCCACCCACCTTTTACATTTTTTTCCTCTCTTTCACCTTATTACCAACCTTTCCCTTTACCCCCTTCAACTTCTTTCTTCATCCTCATCATCTCCCCTCCCCCTTGGCTATTTTTCAAACCCCCTTTATCACTCTCTTTTCCTCACCCATTCCACATCATACTATGCATCTTTCAAGCTTTCTATTTATTTTGTTGTTTCACTTTTTATTTATGTGTACCACCACTCTTTACCATTCTGTCACTCTTCCCACTATACCCATTTTCCATTCTTCCTATTTTCTTTTTTTAAATCTTTTCATCCTTTTTATCTTCCCCTTTTTCCTCTACAACTAGTTTCTCCCTGGGTATTTATCCTTTGATAAGCCTTCCATAATTTCCATTTTCTTCTTATCTCTTTTTGCCTACAGTGTTTTTTACATTCCCCTTTTCCTCTTTCCATCTCAATACTCACTTATCTTTTTCATCTATGTGAGTATCCATACTTTGTATCTCTGCTTCAATTCATCCTTTTTGTTCTTATCATCTATGATCTTCATCCCTTAGTTTCATTTCACTCCCTTTCATTATGTCCCCCTATATCTTCACCACCTCGCCATTTATTTAGCTTTTCAATCTATTCTAATCACTCTTTTAGCTTGTTAATCTCATCTAACAATTTTATTACCACCTACCTTATCTCTTCACCTTCTTGTCCATGCATCCTTTACATCCCCTCATTATTCACCCCTTTCCCACTTTCCATCCCATTCTCATCTCCAAAACCACCATCTACTTTGCTTTGTTATTCCTCTCTTTGCAAATCATCACCCATGCTTACTTGGTCAAGATACTACCTACTTCTTCACTCTCCCATCATCCTTTTTATGTCCTCATTTCACTCATTTTGCCTCCTATTTTATTTTATTTTATTTTTTTCTATTTATTGCCTTATTTTTTTCATTTTCATCACCAAACTATTTTCTCCTTGGTCTTTTTTTAGACTTGTTTTCAAACTTTTCATGGCTACCCATATCCCTCATTCTCCCATTACCCTTCATTATTATTACACTTCTCTCCCCATCCTTTTCAATTCTCTAATCTATCATTCTTTAGTGCATCTCTCACCCACAATATTTTACCTTTTATTTTTCTTCTCTTTTCTCTGTTTCATTTCATTTTTTGTCTCCCTTGATGCCCTTCCTTGTTCTTCCTAACCTATATGACCATGCCTAGCTTTTTACATCCTTATCCACCTTCATCTTTATTTACAACCTTGTATTTTTCTCTTCATCCATCTCCTGGTCAACCTTTACCTCATCCCTTATTGGATCTCCCTTATGTTCTCCAATTTCACTTGTACCTCTTTAGAGTGTGGTCACCAGTTGTACTAATTCTCCGTACATCTGCTTGTCTACTTCCTTGTATCCTCCATGCCCTTGCCTTAATGAATAAAATACTAACTTGACACTTAATATTGGGTGAAGGAGAGGGGGGTATTTATAGCGTTTTGTTGTGAAAAAACATGCCAAAATAAAGGAATAGTGAAGCAATTCCAAGTGGGCTCATGATTTAGTCAAGTTGAGGTGGGTGAGGATTCCCATGTGGGTTGGTGAGTCTTTAAGTTTGAATGAAAATCATGCACATGGATTTGAATGAGGCTTAAATACTTCTCCCCATCCTTTCTTTCTTTCATATAACCATTCAAAGGGGTGGCACACCAAATGTGGCACCATTTTCTATGTGGGGGATGAAAATTCCAAGGTGAGGTTGGTAAGGTTTCCCATGTGGGTTGGAAAGTCTCCCATTTGGGTTGGTGAGCCTCCATTTGGGCTAAAAGGTCAAATCGGTGCCCTTTATCTTTTCCAAAGTAATTAAAAGGTAGTTATCTCTTTTTGAAGTATAATTTCATGTGGGAAGATAAAATACATGTTGAATAATAACCTCTTAAAGGGAAATTTTCCACATTTCAAACAGGGGCCCTTGTGATGCTTGAATGAGGTCATCAATCACTTTGGGAAGGGTCCCAGGTGGGGTATGATGTCCCACATCAAGACACATCACTTCTAAGACACATCACTTACCATATCACTTCTAAATCACATGTCATGTCACTTATCATGTCATCATGAATAGTGATAGTGGGTCCCATAGTGAACAGTGATGGTGAATAGTACTTATGAATAGTACTTTCAAATAGTGATTTTGAATGATATTTATGACTAGGAGAATAGTGATTTAGTTGGGTTAAGGGGGGTTTGGTAAGGTTTAAGAAGTTTTAGGGGATCTTAAGGCATTTATTCATCAAAAACTAGAAATGTGCAATTTTTTGGTGTCTATAGGTGGATATTGGTAGGTTGGTAATGATGAGGGGAATAGTGAAAATATAGGTAGAAGATATCCCCATGGTAGATAGAGTAAGGGTAACTAAAATTAAGGTTTCCCCCATGTTAGAGGAGTTATTATTTGGTGTAGGGGTGTTTAGTTATTGGTTGGGTGGTTTGATTGAGTTTAGTTAGAGGTAGTAGGTGGATTATTGGTGGAGGAAGATTCTTGAGTGGTCATGGGTTGGGTAGAGGTAGTGACAACCATAATATGGGGAGGTATCCCATAATGTGGGTCGTTAGGATGAATTAAAGTAGTGGTGCAATGAGATAAGGTGTTGAGGTAATGTTGGAGGGCCATGAGGTTATTATCAAGGAAAGTGGTGAAATCAATATCACCTTGGTCAACTATCTAAGGCATGGTAGGGGGGTAGAAGGATGAGGATAACCCTCAAAATATAAGGTATACTTCATGGAGGAAGAAGAAGATGAAGGTGGTGCTTGGTTAGTTTGGTTCCTTAACTATTACCTAGTAAAGACCATGTGAGAAATATAGAGGAATAAAGGAAAGCTCATAGTTTAAACATAAAGAAAAAAAAAATAAAAGGATCTCAAAGTAATCAAACATAAACTAGAGTGCATTTAAAATACTAGGATATATTTTATCTCACTTTTGGCTTATGCCTTAGTTGGAAAATATGAAGAAGAACTGGGTTTGTAGAATAGAAACTAGAAAAGAAATCTATGGTTGCTTTTAGGTGTTTAAGGCTCTCAAAAAGATCTATGTTGTAAATCAATACATGGCTTAGTATTGGGGCCTACCTTCTCACTTCACACACTATAGAGATAAGGGTATTGGGTGCTTAGATAGTATATACCAAAAACTAGAGTTTAGACTCAACCAAAGAGTTATTTTTTGGTTCTCTTCCTAGTAATGACCTCCAAGTAAGATAGCCAAAGGGTAAAGGTGAACTACTAGAAGATGAATCCCTAGTCAAGCCTTATGTCAATTCTTATGATTTTTTGATTAATTTAAGTGGTTTGGTATGGTGTGTGATAAAGAAGTGAAACTATGATTGATTAATTTGATTATAATTTAACTAAATGAGCTAAACATGTAAGTAATCAATCTATCCAAGGTTTATTTTATACCTAAAATAAATTTCAATTTATTTATATGAGCATAGAATAAGGAATAAAAGATCACCTAGATGATACTAGGGTCCTACTAGGCATGCCAACATGTTTCTCTCAATTTTAGCTTGTTTATATTTAAAGAAGAAGTAAGAAACTAGTAATAAGGGTGTGGTAGAAGAACCTAATTGTTTGTTTGTGTGTGATCCAAATGATCATGAATAGCTCCTCTTGATTTTGGGAAGAATGACCTATAGATAATAAATCACTCATGCAAAGTGGTTGTTAGATGGGTAGCAAGGTGGATTACATAGCATAAGCTAGATCCAAGAAGCATGAGGTTATTAAGAGGCTATCAATCCACACTCTTAAAATAGTTAAGTTGAAAGAAATAAATATGAAATACTTGTATCAAATGACAAAAATATTAAAATGAAATGAAAGAAGAAATAAAATCTTGATAAAATGAAAATATACTAATTAAGCTAATAGTGGGTATATACTAATGCTAAATAGGTCAAGTTAGGTTCACAAAATATGTGGGGTCTCTATGGATAGGCAAGGACATAGAAAGTGGGATTTGGTTGGGGGTAATTAGGTATAAATAATTGATGTTATTTATTACTATAATGACTTTCAGTGGTTAGGGTGACCATTGGTGGTTATGTTGACCATCATCAGTTGGATGACCATCAGTGGTTGAAGGTGACCATTGACAGTCAAGGTGATCATCAATGGTGTATGTATGTTCTAAAATTATTCATAAAAGAATGTGATTTAGATTTAAAAAGATTTAATAAGTGGTTAGGGATCTGGTTAAGGTTTGAGAGTTAGGAGATAAGGTGCAAAAAGGTATGATTTAGGTAGGGAAGTTAGAAACCAAACAAATAAAACTTGAAAAACAAAATCCACCTAGTTTGTTGCTTGATGGTTGATGGTTGATCCTGGAGAAATTTTGGTAGAGTAATAGTACTTTACCTTAAGAAAATTTTTTGAAAAGGTTCAAGTCTCTTTTTTAGTTTATAAATTGATGGAGCAAAGACCTATTGGTTGATATCTTGATCACCTATGTGCTAGAATGCTTGATTATGGATCCTTATTCACCTCCTACTCCCCTCATTTTATAGGCAAAGTGAGATGGAGATAGAAGGTTCCATAGGAGGTTAGGCTACTAATTTTGATGCATAATGATGTGTTAATAATCAGTAAGGTGGATATATAAAAAATTTCTATGTTAGCTTGTATAAATCTAGTGTTGTGTTTGTTCAGATGGGAAAGGGACCTGATTGTCAGCTATTAGGGTAACCATCGGTAGTCACTTTGACCATCAATAGTCGCATGTCAAAGGTTAAGTGTGGTAAAAGGGTGGGTTTGGTTAGTTGTTCAAATTGATGATGGTTAGGTTTAGTCATGGTTTAAAGGGTTAAAATGGTCCCAAGAGGGTTTAGGGGTATTTCAATGTTTGGAACTATAGTGTAAATAATCTCAGTGTCTATCATTGGTCCAATTTGAGCTTGATTTTATAGAATTTGTTTCTTATATTATTTTGATATAAGATATTTTGTTATTTGATTATGATAGGTTTATAAATTTTATTGATGTGAGAAGCTTCAAATGATTTCTTTGACAAAGTTGACTTGGCCATCTTTCAAGGGAGTGGTCTAAGTTTGGTTTTGTTCATTTCAATATCTATCCTTCAAGGGAGCAATCTATCTTTTGAAGAAATTTTAAATTTTGGGAAATTAGCCTTCAAGGGAGTAGTCTACATGCGAGAGATATTTGACCCAACAAATATTTAGGTATCCCAAATTGTTTTGATGTTAGGTTGGACATGGATGAGTCTATTTAGGCTTAGAGGTTTACCTTTATGAGGGTAAAATTTAGAGCACAAGAGGTTAATGATAAGTGAAATGGGTGGTTTTGAGAGACAATGACCATGGGATTCCATCTGATTAGGGATGAAAAGTATCCATGAGAACCATGCCATGGGTAGAGTTGTGATACCCATATTTAGGATTAGGCTATGACTATGATGGTTAATCACATGGTTCTATGTTGTAATTAGTTGTCCTCAAAGGGGATGATGTGAAGGTGTGAGGAAGGTGTAAAATATAGTAAATTAAGGGATGAGCTTAAGTTTAGACAAAAATATTAGTTTTTTCCTTGTTTAAAAAAAGAAAGGATGTAGATGCAAAGCATTAAGAGGCTCAAGTTTTGGTTTGCCTTCAAGAGAGGAAAAATGATAAGCTCATAATCCATACTTGTGGGTTATAATGTAGGGTCCAAGATAATTGAAAGCAAACTTTCCTCACTTAATTTTTTCCATATTGGTTACATGTGTATTTTCCTTCAGGATAAGGTCTTCGATGTTAAATTCTCATTCTTTTAGGTGCTTATTATAAGCATGTTTGTTCTTTATTTATATACATGAAGGTGATTAAGCATAGCTAGGTGGTGCTTGTTAAGTAGTTCTAGTCATGTTAAATGCTCTTGATGATAGTCACTCTCATAAATGATGTCTTTCAAAGATATACAAAGAGAAGGAATATATACTTTGAGAGGTAAGGCTACCTCTGCTCCAAAGACCAGAGAGAAAGGGGTAGCACCTATAAAAGTTTGAATACTAGTGCAATAGGCCCAAAAAGTGAAAGAAATGTGCAAATGCCAATCCCGACTTGAAGCACTGAATACTTTGGTTAACATCTTGTTGAGGGTATTATTAGAGAATTTCACCTATCCATTTGCTTATGGATGATAAGGTGAGGAAAAGCTTAACTTGATGCCAAATGCATCATAAAGACCTTGGACTTGTTTGTTTTTGAGAGATTTTCCATTATCAGTGATGATCTTATGGGGAAAAATGAAATGATAGATGATATGATGATTGATGAAGTCAACTATCTTGTCATCTTTGGTCAAAATGAGAGGAATAACCTCTACCCACTTGGTGAAATACTCAGTGATAGTGATGATAGTGTGGTGCCACTATGAAGAATAAGGATTAATTCCCCCAATGAGATCTAGTCCCCATTGTGAGAAGGGACAAAATTCCTTAGATACGTGAAGGCCATGGGCTGATGCATGATGTAAATTGGCATGCTTTTGACATTTAACATACTTCTTCACATAATCACAATAGTCATGGTTGAGAGTGGGCCAATAGTAGCCAAGGCGAAGGATATTTTTATCGATAGCTAGGCTACTAAAGTGTCCACCATAGAATTCGAGTGTCTTTCAAGTGTGTTCATGTTTAGAGTAACTCACATAGTCTAAATAGGTGGTTTTTCAAATTACCATTTAGTTACACTATTTTACTCTTTTTCACACACTACCAAATCACATAATATTCAAAACATATTTAAACACTTGTCTTCCAAAAGCCTACCTACTTGGATTTTATCACCAAGGGGGAGCTGACTTGCTTTTCTAGCCAAGTATAAATACTTAGTTAATTTTATATATTGGTAAAGAACCCAACACCTTTATTGTTACAAGATTGTGAAGTGATGGGGTAGGCCATAATACCAAGCTAGTACCATTGCCAACATAGATCCCTTTCAATCCAAACATCCTAAAACCAACCATAAATTATTTTCTAGTTCCCTATTTTCATCCAACTTTACTATCACATTTAAATCAATACTTTCCAATAATCTAATAACACTCAGGATGACCACTTAGTTAAGATTTACTTTTCATTTGGATTTTTTCTCTCTAATAATTACATGTATTTCAAAAAATTGCATTATATAGCATTGGTGCAAGGTTTTATGATATGTGCCCCAATTGGATCACTCACATTGATCTAATTGTTTGTGTGTTTTATTTCATTCTTGCTTCACTTATATTGTAAAAAAAATCCCTATTTCATCACACTATTGTTCTAGTCGATACAGTCTCTTATAGACTATTTTTTTGCCTATTAATAGTACATAGTCAACCTGTACAAATTTGTATCCTTATTTTCCAATCAGTTTAAAGAACCAAATGACTTGCACAATTCTATATCCTTATCATCTTGTTTTATTCCTTGTATGTAATATAGAGTTAACTTATACAACTTTGTATCCTTCTTTGCAAGTTATGTTATAGAACACAGTCGACCTATTCGACTCTGTATCCTATTTACCCTTTTGTCTTTGTATATCTTAGTCTTACTTAATCTTTCATTCTCTACATGAACTTCCTATTTGAGGACAATACTAAGTTAAACTCAATAGCTATAATGAGCCTTACCATCCCCAATAGGTTTTCCCATAAATATCTTGTGGCTCCTAACCTATAGGAAATTAATGTGCATACGGCCACTCACACTATAAACTATGGGACCCCTCCTCATTAATCTTTAGTTCGTATCCCTCTCTTCTCCTTAGAAGATCAACTTAAAATAGAATTTTTACAATAAATGATTTTCTTTATTAATGAATTTCCTCAACGTCAAGGAAAATACCCTTCTATTATTTATCACCTTATGATAATTGGTTAAACTAAGGATCCCCATTCACCTTCCCCCACATTCTCACATGGATTTGGGGACAATAGCTTTTTTACCTCTTCCTTCTCTTTTAACCCCTTTTCATAATATGACCTTTTCTTCTTTAATTTCTTCCACCTCCATGCCAATTATATGTACTAACATGGTAGGTTCTACATCTAGTGGGCCTCTTCTAAAACTCACTCTTTTCAATTCTTCCATAATGCATCATTGTATACCCATGGTAATCATACCTCTAGTGTTGCTTCTTCTCATCCTTTTACTATTGCATCATTTTCCACCCAAAGAAATCATGCTACTAGTGCCTCATTTACTAAAAATTCATCTCAAATTATTAATAACATGTATCCTACCACTCATAGTGGTACCCAAACCACTAATACCAATGCCAATGTTTCACACACTATAAATAACAATACTCAAACCCATCAACATTTGTTATAAACTTTTAATCAAATAAATTCTTCTTAAGACCATTTTTTGCCCAACAGGCCAAAATCGATCCCCTTCTTCCCCTACTATTCTAGGCCATTTCATTTTTTGATTTTGCATAAGTCCAAGAAATTATATGGACTCTACAGGTCTATTTCTATAGACTCTATAGGTCTATTTCTACAGACTCTGTAGGTCCATTTCTATGGACTCTGCAGGTTTTCTACGGACTTCTACGAACTCTGTAGGGTTAGTCTTTGGTGCATGAAGAATTAGTTCAAAAAGTGTTGGGTTTTAAAAGGCTTCTTTGGGCTCTTGTCTGAATAAATTCACAAGAAAGGTTGGCATCTTTGAAACATTGAACCAGTTCAATGCCTTGGTTCAATTGGCAAGTTCATCACTCAAGTTCAATGCCTTGGTTCAATCGGCCTTGGTTCATCGCTTAGTTCAACCACTTGGTTAATCGCTTGGTTCAACCACTAGGTTTGATGGATTGGTTCAATGGTTGGTTCAATGCCTTAGTTCAATCACTTTGGTTCATCGAATGGTTCAATGAGCTTGGTTCAATGCTCAGTTCAAAGGCTTAGCATGCAGTGTTAAACTGTTGAACCGGTTCAATGGTTGGTTCAAGTGAATGGTTTAAAGGCTTGGTTCAAGCGAATGGCGTGTAGTGTTGAACCATTGAACCGTTGAACCATTTTTGGTTCAATCAGTCAGTTCAATGGCTTGGTTCAAGGGAGTATCCTAAAGCTAAAGGGCAAGTGCCCTTGAGGAGGGCATTTTTGAGTTTAAAAGCCCTTATGGAGGGCAGGAAGCACTTCAAAGGAAAGATAGCCACAAAGGGTAAGTTTTTCAGATTTTTATTTAGTTATGAATTCTTTTAGACTTTTATCTGAAGTAATTCCTTCAAACAAAAAGTCCAAAGAAATTTAGAAAAGGGCCGTGACAAAAAACCTGAGAAAGTACTCCAAAGGAAAGGAGGCAAGCATGAGATCATTCTTGCGGACATTTTGTCCATGGGAAAAGAGGCTAAAAGAAAAGCCTAACCAAGGAGGAAAAAAGCCCATGAAGTAGAAGAGCTGAAGTAGGAAGACACCTAATGGAATTTGCCAAGGATAGTGACATCCTAGAAGCCATCAATTTTAAGGAGATGGACTATCCGTTGGGTATTCAATTTCAAGGTGATGGCTGTGCAAACGTCAATTTTAAGATAGTGAAATAGCCATTTGCTTTTGAATATCCTGAGTGCCAACCATGAAAAGAGCCCAAGGAATGCAGCAACTCGCTAGAAGATCACCCCTGAGGGTTGAAAGAGCAGAGGGAGACAAGGTGCAGAAAGAGACAAAGCAATCCAAGTGGCAAAGGGAAGGTGATTTATTTCCAGATGATCACCAAACGATGCAAACAATAAATGGCATGGCCTATCTTTTAAAGGGAGACAAACCACAATTTGTTTAAAAAAAGGAGGCATAGCCTGTGATTCCACATTAATGCTTGAATGCCAAAGTCAATTTCAGTGATTATATAGCATGGTTCTAGCAGGCCTCTTCTAAAAGAATGACATCAATAATAGTGACTTCTTCTTTTTGATGTTTTCAATGCACATCGGCCAGCTCATCAAAGGGCACCAAACTCTTTTCAAATGAAGTGCCAAGTTCTCTTCCTCTTGCTATATATTGTAAAAATTCTCATTTTGAGAGGGATTGACCCTCTTAGCCTTAAGGTAAAACTCTGCCCAAAACCTCTTGGGCTTGTAAGGTAGAGCTCTACCAAATTTTACCTTCAATTAGGACTTTGTATTTTTTACCTCTATTGAGACTTGCACTTTAAAGTATATGTCTATTTTCTTCTTTTGTGTTAAGTCATTATCTTTCATGCTTTTCACAGACCGATTACAACATGTCCAGTGCATTGTGAAGTCTCCTTTCTACAGGTCTGCTAGAAGTGTCTACAGGAAGAATATAGGTGCCTATGAATAGGCTATCAAAGTGTGTCTCAAAACACCTTTGCTAGTTCCTTCCTCCTTATATCTCTACGGACCCCTGACTCACTAAAACAAAAGAGTTTCCCACATCAAATGAAGTGTATGGGCATTTCTTCCTGGTGAAAAGTGTATGATCAGGCTGGGTGGGTCAACTTTTCTGATGTATCACCTTTTCATTTTTTAGACTAAGGTTTTGTTTTTAGCATCTCTCTCTCCCTTTTCATCTCCCCCCTTTTTTTTATTGTATTTGTTAGTAGTAAGAGAAACCAAGGCCTAAAAGATACATCAAAGGGAGTTATCCCTCATCTAGAGACTCTCCCCTCTAGCTTCACCAATCCCACAGGTGAGAGGGGAGTTTCCATTGTTGCATGTGGAAAGGCAGGAGCCCGGCCTCCTACCCTGGGTGTAATCCACTGTGTCAACAATTTTTGGCATGCCTGGTGGGACCAACTAGGACAAGCTGTGTCCAGAGAGTTGAAATTTTTTTGGTGTATTCTTTAGCTAACCAGCCTTTAGAGGCTTTTTGCATCAACACCAATGGTGACTCCAAGTTAAATCAACTAGTTAATTAGTTCTGGTGCCATCAAGAAATAGTATTTTGGCATGTATAATTCCATTGTTCAGAGCCATGGACCCTGTTTTCCTTGGCCAGTCTGGCTATGATCCTTACCAGCCTTATGTTGATCTTTATCAAGTTTAATATGACCAGTCTCAACCTTATCATAAGCTATATCATCCTTATGCCTAGTCTTCTCAATGTGTCACTTCTCCTACTCGACCTAGTCTCTTTGCCAATCAACCTGTTTCCACCTTCAAATGAGCACTGCTAGGATACAAAAAGTATGTAATAGATCTTGACACCAGAAGGGGATGTGGCCAAGAAATTCTTGATAATGTCATTCATCAGGTGAGAAATGCACTAGATCAATTTAAGAGTGAATGGGCTCCTATTGAAAAAGCCAATTGGCAAAGGCTTACAAGTGAGATGTTGGATGTAAGTGGTATGATTGCATCTTTGGAAGAGAAGCTGAGTATTTATGAGAGGCAGCCTTACCAAGTCTATCAACCTGCATACTCACTACCCTAAATATCATATCAGTCATACATAGCCCCTGCTTATGAGCCAATTCAAGCCTGTCAAATTCCTTTCCCTAATTATGTTGAGGAGAGTTCTGAAATAGTAAATCTTGTGTTTTAGGCTAATCTTGATAGATAGATCGAATTAGCAAATCTTCAAATGCAGCAGTCCATTTTGGCAGCAAGGAAAGTGGAATCCAAACCCTCACTACCCTCTCACATTATGGCCCCATCACCCCAAAAGGAGATGCCCAGTCCAAATATCTTGAGCTAGAATAAAGTGGTTGAGTCATGGAACAGCAAGGAGGATAAAGACATTGTCCAAGAGTGTGAGGTAAAAAATGAGGTTAGTCTTTTTCAAGTCCCTCCCACCCTTCCTCAGGAAGCTTCTTACATTTCATGGCAACCTTCATGCACTCCCCATCTCTATAATGATTCCTATGAGCTCCAAGAGGTATAAAATGAGGATAATCTAGCTAAGCAGATTGAGGAATTGGGGGCTAAGATGGGACTGCTTGGAGAAAAGGAGATGGAGTTTTCAAACCTTATAGGGGAGACTGCATAAAAAGATTTTGATGAGCCTTATATGCCCCCTCCTATTCTATAGAAAAACCCCTCTTGTGTGCCAAATCCTTTCTATCAGATGGCACTTGCTCATTCTGACTCATTCGAAGCATCAATCGATCCTACCTTTAATCTTATATACCTAGCTTTTCAGCATGCCTCTTTTCAGACAGCTCTCCCTGTACATGAGTAGCCCCTCCCAAATCTTCCCCAACCTCCTCAAGTCTTTCAACATGATCTCCAAATTCCAAGATCATGAACCAGCTCATAACCTTGAAGAGGATAAAGTTGTTGCCTATTCACAAGAGCAAAATTCTAGTCCCAAGGTCATGAGTTAGAAACAAACAATGGAATCTTAGGGCAGAAAGGAAGAGGAGGAGAAAGGTTTTACTCTAACCATTGAAGAAGATGAGGCTGTTCCTACTCCTGATGGTGATTGTCACTTCCAAGAAAGGCTTTTCTAAGAAAATATAGATAGGCAAATTATAGAATTGGAGTCCAAAGTAAGTTTCCTCTACGAACGTGTGATGGACATTTCAGACCAAATAGTAGATTTTATGTCTAAACACACTCCATCCACACACCTCCAAGAAAGCTATCAGGCCATGCTTGATATAGTTAAAGAGCTGACCAAATGGAAAGAGGAGAATCATTCAATTCTAGCTCAAGGACTGCCTCCTCTTCCACATGAGTTCATCCATCAGCGTTCCATTTTCCCCATTCTCGAGGAGGAGCCTGTCTTGAAGGAAGCAAGTGAAGAGGAGTATGCTCAGTTCATGACTAATTAGGGAGACTTCATGAGTATGGATGAGGAGGAGTTAATGTCATGGAGGAGCATGGACAATCTCTTTTTCATGTTTTTAATGATTCATTTGAAGTCATTAGGGTAGCCTGCACTATTCTTCAAGGAGGCTATGAGTTGGTTAAGAGTGGAGAAGGCAGCATTGGGACTCAAATAAGTATGCAAAGGGGCTACAGGCTTTCAGATTTATCCATTCAAGAGGTTAGTGAATCTGAAGATACTTTTTTTGAAATCATCAAAGAGGATGGTCATACCATGGAACTCGGGCATGAGGCAGAAGAGAACAAGCCAGTCAATGATGCATATCAAGGGGCTTATAGTGATGAGCCAGTAGTAATTGATTTATTGATGAGATATGCCAGCATGAAGGACCAACATTCAACAAGCTCCTAGGAATGAATAGAGTACATATATGTTGAAAGTATGTTTGAATTTGATCCACTCAAATACCAGCCAATCCAGGTGACAGGCAAGAGGAGCAAGTCACCAAATCTCCTTTTCATTCAGCCACTTGTCTAGAACCATAAGTCTTCTTTCCAGGAAGGGGACTTAAGAAGTTTTCCCTTTGATCCAAGAGGGAAGAAAATACACCTTGTTAGCTATATATGGTATTTGTTTTCAGTTTCTTTTCTTGCTTTCCCTAAGTGCAATTTGCACATGTAGTTTTTTTAGCCTTGTGTGTGTTTTCCTTTATGTGTGGGGTAAAAATCTTCATGTTTGATTCTTGGATCTTTGGGGCTATTACTAACCTTTCTTCAAAGTTTCATTTTGACTCTGTGCCCAATGGACTACAAGGCAACTGGTCTCTAAGCATAGCAAGCATGCTTCCCCTGGGAGTCACCAATTTTTTGACCATTTTTTGCCCAACAGGCCAAAAATTAGTCCCCTTCTTCCCTTGTTATTCTAGGCCATTTCATTTTTTTATTTTACATAAGTCCAAAAATTTCTATGGACTCTACAGTTCTATTTCTATGGATTCTATAGGTCCATTTCTATGGACTCTGCAAGTTTTCTACAAACTTCACAAGGACTTCTACAAACTCTATAGGGTTAGTCTTTGGTACATGAAGAATTAGTTCAAAAAGTGTTGGGTTTTACAAAGCTTCTTTGGGCTCTTGTCTGAAGAAATTCATAAGGAAGGTTGGCATCTTTGAAACATTAAACCATTGAATTGGTTCAATGCCTTGGTTCAATCGGCAGGTTCATCGCTCAAGTTTAATGCCTTAGTTCAATCGGCCTTGGTTCACCACTTGGTTCAACCACTTGGTTAATCGCTTGGTTCAACCACTAGGTTCAATAGATTAGTTCAATGGTTGGTTCAATGCCTTGGTTCAATCACTTTAGTTCATCAGATAGTTTAATGATCTTGGTTCAATGCTTAGTTCAAAGGCTCGGCGTGCACTGTTAAACCATTGAACCAATTCAATTGTTGGTTCAAAGGTTTGGTTCAAGCGAATGGTGCGCAGTGTTGAACCATTAAACCATTTTTGGATCAATCAGTCAGTTCAATGGCTTGGTTCAAGGGGGCATCCTAAAGCTAAAGGGCAAGTGCCCTTGCAGAGGGCATTTCTGAGTTAAAAAACCCTTACGGAGGGTAGGAAGCACTTCAAAGGAAGGATAGCCATAAAGGGTAAGTTTTTCAAATTTTTGTTTAGTCATTAATTCTTTTAGACTTTTGTTTGAAGGAATTAATTCAAACAAAAAGTCTGAAGAAATTTGAAAAAGGGCCGCAACACAAAACCTGAGAAAATATTCCAAAGGAAAGGAGGTGAGCATGAGATCATTCTTGCAGACATTTTGTCCATGAGAAAAGAGGCTAAAAGAAAAGCCTGACCAAGGAGGACAAAAGCTCATGAATTAGAAGAGCTAAAATAGGAAGAGACCTGATGGAATTTGCCAAGGACAATGACATCCCAGAAGCCATCAATTTTAAAGAGATGGACTAGCTATTGGGTATTCAATTTCAAGGTGATGGTTGCATGAACATCAATTTTAAGATAGTGAAATAGTCATTTGCTTTTGAATTGCCTGAATGCCAACCATGAAAAGAGCCCAAGGAACATAGCATCCTGCTAGAAGATCACCCCCAAGGGCTGAAAGACCAGAGGGAGACAAGGTGCAGAAAGAGACAAAGCAGTCCAAGTGGTAAAGGGAAGGTGATTTATTGCCAGATGATCACTAAATGGTGAAAATAGTAAATGGCACATCCCATCTTTTAAAGGGGGACAAATCGTAATCTATTTGCAAAAAGGAGGCATAGCCTATGCTTCCACATTAATGCTTGAATTCCAAAGTCAATTTTAGTGATTATACAGCATGGTTCCAGTAGGTCTTTTCTAGAAGAATGACATCAGTAATAGTGACTTCCTCTTTTTGATGTTTTTAGTGCACATGGGCCAGCTCATCAAAGGGAAAAAAAATCTTTTCAAAAGAAGCACCAAGTTCTCTTCCTCTTGCTATATATTGTAAAAATTCTCATTTTGAGAGGGATCGACCCTCTTAGCCTTATGGTAAAACTCTGCCCAAAACCTCTCGAGCTTGTAAGGCAGAGCTCTACCAGATTTTACCTTTAATCAGGACTTAGCATTTTTTACCTCTATCTAGACTTTCACTTTAAAGTATATGTCTATTTTATTCTTTTGTGTTAAGTCATTGTCTTTCATGCTTTTCACAGACAGATTACAACATGTCCAATGCATTGTCAAGTCTCCTTTCTATAGGTCTACCACAAGTGTCTATAGGAAGAATATAGGTGCCTATGAATAGGCTATCAAAGTGTGTCTCATAACACCTTTGCTAGTTCATTCCTCCATGTATCTCTATAGACCCCTGACTCACTGAAATAGAAGAGTTTCCCACACTAGATGAAGTGTACAGGTGTTTCATCCTGGTGAAAAGTGTATGTTTGGATTGGGTGGGTCAAATTTTTTGGTGTATCACCTTTTCATTTTTTAGAATTAGGTTCTATTTTTAGCATCTCTCTCTCCCTTTTCATCCCCCCTCTTTTTCATTTCATCTATTAGTAGTAGGAGAAACTAGGGCCTAAAAGATACATCAGAGGGAGCTATCCCTCATCTAGAGACTCTCCCCTCCATCTTCACCGGTCCCACAGGTGAGAGGGGAGTTTCTATTGTTGCGTGTGGAAAGGCAAAAGCTTAGCCTCCTACCTTGGGTGCAATCCACTGCATCAACACTAATAATGCCAACCAAATGATGCAAATACAAAATCATCTTATCTGTCTCAAAAATCACCCTCAATAGGTTTTATGGGGAGTGCATAACCAAAATTCCCCCCACCTCCCCTTTGGGATTCCCACGATAATCTCATCCCTCAACCTCTTATTATTAAAAAAAATAATCAAATTCATTCAAAACAAACCTCTTATGCCTCAAATTTATAATATATATATATGAGGTATCACCCCTACCATTAGTTATAATGGGTTAACTATCCCACCCTACACTTAAAAACATTTGGAAATCTATACAAACATTGGGTCAATTTAAACACTTTTACCACCACTAAGTATTAGAAAAACTCTCTCCCTCTAGAGATGCTTTATATTGCTATAACCAACTCAAATCTCATTCCATCACTAGTTTGTAATATTTAGTTAATGATCTAGTACAAGAGTTTCAAACTAGTGACCTCCCCAAAAATACCTTGGCTCATTTTATTAATTATAATCAACTTGAGATGGAAACCACATAAGCTTTCATCAAATGATGGAAGACCTTGTCTAATAAGTGTGAACAAAATATGGTAGATGATAACCTCTTTCATCTATTCACCAACACTCTTTATCCTAAGTTGCAATATTGGGTTCAAACTCTCTTTCCATGAACTTTAGAAGAATACTTTGACCAAGTTAAGTGTCAAGATTTTCTCATGCACCAATTTGATCCATCCCAACCTTATATGGTAAATTTCATGCTCATAAAAAATAAAAATCATCACGCTACTAATGATTGTGTCATTTATTCTAATAATACCATTGATAATATTTAATTTATTATTCCCAACCAGGCTCTGAAACAAAATTCCCCTCTCAACCACATCTCTAATCCTAATTTATATTTAATAAGTATAATTAATGTTCATAAACCTTTATCTTTATCAAAGTTACAGAATCATATACTAAGGCCTCTTCCATGATTTCTTGATCATACACATCCCATGAAATCTTGGTATGATCCCAATAAATTATGGTGGTTTCATGTTAGTTGGGGTCATTCTCATGAGACTTGTAGGAAATTTCATAACTTAGCTATGGATTTTCTCCTTAGTCCCAATTTTTACCATGATTCTATCATTTTTAAATGCCAAAAATCCTATTATATTGCCTTCAAATCCCATGAAACACAAACAAAAACTCAAGATTTGAACTATGTTAATGCTCATTTGGCCATCTACGAAGACCCTCTTCCAAATCACCAAGACAATAATGATAAGTCTACCCCTTCTACCAATAACATTAATAGTCTTATAGACCCAACTATTAAATATAATGTTGTCAACATGACTAATATGTGAAGGGTAGTTGTATTCATTTATTCTCATCCCATCTACACTCATAAATCATCTCACTTTTCATGTTATCCAAGAATCTTCTTCCACTCACTTAATATATTTTAGGAAAGAATACCTTATATATTTTGATGAAATAATTCCAACACCTTAATTTTATATCACTTATCATACCATTTATACAACTCAACTACATGTTGACACCTCCTCATATGAAGCCATCTTATCTGGATCAAAAGTTAGCATTTTAAGACAATGCAAAGAAATGTTTATACACATTGACAAAATAATGGACACTTCTCTCTCCCTCAAATTCCCCATTATTTCTATGATTTTTGATGATATTATACTTCATGCACATGATCCCCTTCTTATGAGTGTCCAAATTGGTGATATCCAAGTCAAGTGTGCCTTGATTGATGAGGGTTCAAGTACTTGTATTGCCTCTCTTGAATTTATTAAAACCCTTAGATATTATGAATGTAATCTTAAGTCCACACATAACACGTATCAAGGCTATGACTAAAGTCAAATGCCTCCTTTTGGTTATGTGTGACTCTTTATCACTATTTCACCTATTATTATTTGAGTAAAGGTAATGATCTTCAACTTTCCTCTATCTTATAACATCTTATTTGGTAGGCCATGGACTCTTTGCATGAGAGTAGTTACCTCTTTCACCTTCAAATGTGTTAAATTTCCTTAGAATGGTGTAATATATAGGATTCAAGGCAATAATAACCCTTGAAATTTTAAACAATTCTAAGACTGTGGTGTATTTAAAATTCTAACCCTTGAACCCTTGTTGAGTGTTCCATTTCACAAATCTCAATGGTTTGACTTTCTTGTCAACTCCCCACAAGGTTACTATGGTCAACTATAACTCATCAGTAATATACCACCTAACCTCTTAAATTTAAATGATGATGAGCCTAATAATATTAATCTCAAGATAAAAACTTTTGATCTCTCTCCTCATCTCATTTCTTAGCTTCTACCTTATATGAAGCTACATTCTTGTTAACCACCTACTGATGATATACCTATAGTCTTAACTAAGACTTGGCACTCCATTCATCACACCACATCTGATGACAAATTCATCCCTACCTATGACATTGATCTTCATACACCTAACTATGATGATGTTTATACCTTAGATGATCCATTTTTAGTAGGTCTTGTATAGGTTTGAGATGCTAAAATCATTCATTATCATTCTTATTTTCTTCAGTCTTTATATATATCTTATCACATTCCATCCTATATAATTCCTAATTTTAGCATTTTTCCTCTTATTCATAGGATAGAGATGGTGCACACACATTTAGTTTTTGAATAACCTCATAAGAGATGCTTATGGATCATGTTATTACTAGTCCCTATCACTTTGCTAGATACCAACATCCCTATATCCAACTTTCCCCTGAGATGCTTATGACTATCCTTTAGCCTTTCATGCATCCTACCCCTCCCTTAGTTGAGCCCAATTAGGATCCTATTCCCACTCCCTCTTTAACTAAGTGTCTTCCTATTTCTAATCCTATTTCTCCTTCAATTGAGCATCATCCAGTCCCTCCACTAGCCCCACCTTCCCCTAGTTATGGTTTGTTCCCTTTACCATGGCTTACTCTTTTTCCTCCTAAATGGGATGATAAACCATATTATGGTATTCATAAATTTGTTGATCATTGGACTAGAGACCGTTATCTACACCAACCTTCCCCAACTTCCATTTCCATTCCCTCTATTATTACACCCATAAAGTCTACTAACAAATGTATTTGTTACTTCCATAGCATAGATAATCATTCCTCATTACATTGATTTAAACAGTGACAAAATAGAAATACCTTGCATCCCACTCTTCCTCATCTGACAAACAAGATTATACCTTCCCTAAAATTATTACTTGAATATATTCCCAAAAGTGGATTGGTATATTTTTTGTGGTACTAATGTGGTACTCATCACACTGATCATTTTCATATCCTTTAACAGCATCTCAAGTATCACCACATGACCATTCCTCCACCTACTAACCTTCCTCTCATAGGTTTCCCTCATAATAAGTCCCCCTTATTCCACATGGATCCTCCCTCTATATTCGCTTCTTCACATATAGTTTCTCCACCCGTGATTGCCTCACCTATGGATTCTCCTTCATTTGTGGCCCGTTATCCACTAGTGATCCCTTCATCTCCCAAAAAGTACACTCATATTCCTTCTCTTGAGCATCCCCTGTATGATAGTTCTTATGATCATGATCCTTTAGGCATGCCTACGTTTTTCATTGAGGATATTTGATGTGAAGTATTTTTTCAACGTTCTTTGATGTAACAACCCCATTCGGGTCCAATAAGAAATACATGAATTTTTTTTAATTAAACACATATACCAAAAAGAGATTACACCATAAAAATATATAGAGACCATAATAAATATTAAATGTGTGATAATAGAAGAAAGCATAAAACTTCACACATTACTGATCTCTAATATAATGAGAGTACATTTCAAAATGTGAATATTGGAAGTAATCACATTAACTTAGTTATAACTGATACAAGTCTATAGCCATTATTGTCAATGTACAAATACAAGTAATTACAACTCTCCATGGTAATATTCGATAAGAAATATAGTATAATATAGTTTATATAATTAAGATACATGGCTCCCTAGAGCATGAGTTCCCCAAACTCTCTAGTATCTCTAGTAATCTCAAGTGTCATCTCAAAAGTACTACTATTGTGGGGAGGGAGAACATCATTGAAGCACTTTTTCACACCAACCATGGACCAATGATCACCTACACTATCCCCATTGAGAAATGGCCCTCCCTTCATAGATGATTAGATAGTGATGGCATGAGAATCCAAAGAGACAAGCAAGTATTTGTGTGTTGTATGATTTTAACCTAAACATGTAGTGTATCATAGAAATCTATTCTATTGCAAGATATTGCACAAACATTTGAATCACACTAATGAAATTATAATGTCTCACTAAACATAATTTGTCCCAAAATTTTAAAATTAATAAATGATAATGATCTAGATCAATTAAATTCATATACACCACTTGATTGGACTTCCTTCATCTATTATTATGAGACTAGTAAGCTAGTGAAGTCTATCCCACTCCTTACTCTGAATCAGCAATACATATTGGTCAAATACAACTCAACCACAAGATTCAATTAATTCATATTCTATTAACACACATAATAAAACCATATACTAAACATAGGAGTAACTAAAGCATACATTTATTTCATCAAATGTATGAATAAATCTTACATTATTTTCCATCCCATACTAGAAATAATGACTAAAATTTATACCACCTAGATAATATACTCATTAACTATATATTTAACTACCACAACTAGTTTTTTAAACATACTACACCCTATGATAACCCATATTACCATAATATAGTATTCTAAGACAACTACTAGTTTTCCATAATCAATCATAATAAGGTAGTCATAGCTATATGAAAACATAACTTATATTTAAGCAACTAGATGTAACGAAGCAAATAATAATTCCCACAGAACATAATAAAATATAAAAATTAATAAATATTACTATGAACTACACTCTCAAGGATTGTATTCATGCATACATAAATTATTACCTACTAATACAAAACACGCTACTCACATCAATAACTAGCATGCATATAGTAATTCAATCAAATATAGATATGAGTTTAGGAAAAATAAATACAATATGTACCATCTAGGTAAAACATATTTTTATATTGTAGTACCCTATGATATCCCATACTATCATAGGTTCTAAACTAAATAAATACACATAACCAAACATATAATTTCAATAATCCAATTATCCATATAGATAACAACAAGCAAGCAAGTACGGGGCTATACCACTTGAATATATGTTGAGTTTAGACTATAAACTAGCATTCAAAGTATCATAACTATAAGCATGCATCATAATGCACCATTATATACTAGATATATCTAATCATTTATACATATTATAAATATCCTAACATGTACTACACTCAAGTATTCAATGCAAAATGCATATAAGAAACAATCAATTAATCATGTGCAAAGAAATAAAAATCACATAAACTCATTATGACATTTATTTACAAATATCATTCTATTTTCTAGGTTGTATTCACATATCCCTAAGAAACTTAATATCATCAATCAAACTATAGGTACAATCCTTATGTATGAATACTTGCATATCATAATATACACCACATGTAAGTATCCTAAAGCTATGGGAATACTAAATCCTAGTTCACTTAAATGTTTTAATCAAGAATCTCTCATATACTTAATTATGTTTGAATGAATATGACTTTACACAATGTTAGATGCTTACATTTATGTTGACATAGTTTCACAATTCCTGAAGTCCCGTGACCAAATGTGTTTATATTTATCAACAACTTAGAGGTATACAACCTGTTACACCCATATATATAATGAATCATAAATCCTTGGATAAGTATATTTTATATATAAATAGGATCAATAAATATATGTAGTTTAAGGACATCAATAGCCTTAAAAGTTTTTTGTTAATTACTTGATCAATATAGCTTTATTGACAAGTTTTTATTAAACATAGCGCTATTTCCATAATATTATGGATCAATAAATATTCACACATAAAAATATAATCTTTAACATGAAAATCTAATACCACATAATTCAATAAAATAACCACTATATGATTTATTAACATGAGTCATGGGCTATATAAAAATGATATTTATCATTCATTATTAATTCTATGAACCACGATTCCCATGCACATATCTTAAGTTTAGATAATTTGCTAAGTATTTCTGATTTATCCAAACTAGTTTTCCTTCGAACCAAAATTTTGACATATTCATTTTAATTTTGATGTTACATAACCAGTTACATCCATTAAAGGGCATGCCTACTATAAAAATCAAGCACATCTCTTTAGGTACATCATTTTATTATAAAATTATAAGACATACACAGATATATTATAAAATGTAATAGTTATAACCATAAATATGTTGGTGTTCATTCATTCACAAGTTCTCACTAGTTATAAACATAGAACTAAATATTAATATGGATTTTATCCTTGTCCACAATAGATATATTCAATATTATTGTATACACAATACAAATAGATATAACAAAACATAAAGATCTTGGGTTTATTTAGATTATTCATAACAATTAATAATCCTTATTTTGAGAACAAAGAGAGACTAAAATAGTTATGCAGTTTTTAACCCAAACTTACTCTACAACCCTAGATACATACTAATACAACTATGACCCTCAACTATGGCCCAATTCACATGGTAGATACTAGTCCCCTTGTGTTTAGAAGAGTTTATCCTTTTGAAAATCATTGTTATCTTTCATGGAAAAACTAAGACTTGAACTAGGATCATCACTTAGCATTCTGAGATACCAACCCTTTACATTTAGAGTGTTCATTATTCTCCAATTAATCATCTTTTTCATAGATTTAGGGTGATTTATTTTTATAATGTGATCGTAGATCTAAGGCAATAAAAGGATTTTTTTATGATTAAATTCATATGTCCATAGTATCTTTTTTTATAATCAGACTTATATTGTTACAGTTTTTTAGTAATATAGAACATGATTGCTTCTGACATAATTTCCATTCAAACCCATCTTCTAGCTAGTTTAACCTATCAATACACATATACTTAATTCACCATTTTGATGCCTACCTATTAATTAGGCTAGGCATAGAGCATATCAGCAACTCACCCAAGTATGGAATCTAATAAATATATACATAATTTATGTTATTATAACCCCAACAACCTCATACCATAAGTATTCAGTTACTTCTCATAATAAAAATTATAATTATTGGTGTAGGGAGTATTTTATACTAATTGCTCAATTATCATAATATTTGAACATAATTAATGGATTTCATTACATAATTCATCATGTAAATTAATCTTTATGGGTATCAAAACTTTGGGATTAGAAATTTGCATGTAAAACATGGCATATAAGTGTAATAACCCTACTAGATCTATTCATTTATATTTATAACATGTATTATTATTATTATTATTATTATTATTATTATTATTATTATTATTATTATTATTATTATTATTATTATTATTATTTTCATGTATGCACCAATTAGTTTTATTTGGGCATTATTATTATTGCACTTATATGACTAGATCTGTACATTGAGTCGTTAGCATGTTACATGTGTATCATGTTGCTAGTATATTTTTAGACAAATCATCCATATATAAAAACTATGTATATCATGTATATCCTTCTTGATAAAACATTCTTGATCATAGTTCATAAGTCTAGACAACAATATGCAATGCCAAACATAACCTGATATACACATAACAAGGTGTATATACTTAGGATTTACATATATAATTTGATATTCATACAGTTTACATAATTAAATCTGAAAATAATACATTACCTACCTCACAATTTTGGGCCAAATTAGTGTATACCTATGAGGATCTTCTTCTTCTTCTTCTATCCTCTTTCCAAAATGATATGCCACCCTCTTTTCTTCCCCATTTTAGATATATTGCATAGCTTTCTTCTTTCTTTTTTTCCTTTTTTATTTTTATTAGCTCTTCTATTTTTGTTTTATTTTATTATTCTAATTAATGGTTTTCTTTCTAAAACTATCTTTTTGTTTTTCTAAGCTTTATTCAAATATTTTCATATTTTTTCCCTTCTTTTTCTTTAAGAGTTTTTCTTATTTTTCCTTATGAATATCTTTTTGTTTTTATTATTTTTCCTTTTAAAACATAAATTATCATATTTTACTAATTTATTGCTAATTGAAATAATTAATATCCATTCGCTAATTAATTAAGAATCTTAGATGTTAAATGGTTTAATAGTAATTTCACAAAGCCTAAAATCTTGAATTAAATCTAATTATGAAAATCATACTAAATATGTTCCAAAAAAATATTAAATTTAACTATCAAATCTTATGTAAATGACTATCTAAATTAAATCAACATCCAAACATGCATCTAGCATGTGTTAGTTAACATGGTGTGTGCAAGGTTCCAAATGGTTGTTTTGTCATCCTTTGACATCTTGATCTACATCATCCTCTATATTGATGTTCTCCCTCTATCACATTCTGAGGGATGGATTATCTTGCATCAACCTCACAACAAAACAAGTAATTAGACTTTAACAATCATGATATATGTTTATTAAATAGGGTTGAAATGATAAATCAACATGATCATAAAGTAAACATATACTTACAACTAACTCATAGCAGTGTGATCATGTAGCCTAATCAATATCCTACTACCCCATATCAACATATATTTCATAGCTTACTTAAAAATAGTCAAGTATAAACTTGTCAACTATAGATATCCATGGATAATCTAATAAGTTTTCTTAGCGAGGAATCAAGATGTAACATCCTTCCCCACTAAAGCTAGTGATCATCCCTGATGACTCTTATTCAATGATAAATTTTGAATTAGAAACTTTATCTAGAAAAGTAATAATATGATATACAATATCAAATTAAGAAAATAAATAAAAATTACTTGTAGAACTCACTATAGTTCCTTCAAGTTACCCAATTATAAAGTATTAGTTCCACAAAGCCCTACCTTGCAACATTTCTTTTTATATAAATAAGGTTTTTGAGTGTCACTTACTTTGACTGATTTTGTCATGACCACCCTAAGGTCCAAAATTAATAAGAAAAGCTTATATACTATAGGACTAACCACTTCTATTACATTTAAGGGTCCCACATATCTCAGTGAAAGTTTCACTGACTTATCAAGATCACATAAGATCACCATAAAAGTCAAAACAAATGACTAAGGAGAGTTCCATAAAATAGTCCAACCCCTCTACACATCTCTCTAACTTAGAGATTGTTTTTCTCATTCTAAAAAAAAAGTAATTAGGGAACCTAACAAGAATGATGTGCATAAGTTAATACTATCTCTACCTTGCATAGTCCTGATAAGTATAACATGTTAATTATGTCACTAATCCATGAAACTCCTAACAAGTACAATGATAATAGGAACTAGAAATTTTACATTTCCAATGTATACAAAATCATGGAATAAATGTTTACTTATATACATGCATATGGCTATATGACTGAATTCGATAAGTTTCACCTATCAAATCTTCAATTAAACAAGTTTGTCTATTAGATTCAACTTATTAACAACCAAGTCAATGTGAGGCTAAGTTATATATCATCCTATTGTTTAAAACTCATGTTCCTAATTCACCACTCTTCCCTTAGGTCTCCATGACCTAATGATCTCAAAAATGTGCACAATATTCAAGAATCATAATTCTTATGCTAACAGATCATTGAAAACAAAGTTATATACTATATATATATATATAAATATATACATATATATATATATATATATATATATATATAAACATACATATAAGAGAAGCATACAATCAATCCATAATTATATTAAATTACCACTAGCCACACATAACTAGTATCATATTTCTTAGCTAACCTATAGTGTTATGTTCATAATTAAGAGAAAATATTGTTAAAATTAACATAAAATTCATAGGTAAAGGATCACACCATCCTTAAAAACCCTATATATTAACAAACAATACATTATCTCCCTTCTTGTTCAGCTAGCACATGATAAATTAAAAGTCTATCTCAGCCTCTAGATTGACAATATGTTCTGCACATCCTATACCCTGCTCGCTTCTAGTGAAAGGTACAAATATAACTCATTATAAAAACATTCTTTAAGAAAAGATAACAATATCAATCTAATCAAGGGTAAATAATATAATATTAATTATAATAAACTTATAATTCTTAATATAAAATTTAGTATATAATTCAAGGTTTGCCACCCCACATGGTCTTAAAATCAAAAATTAGATAAAGTAGTGACTCTAAAGAGTCATAAGTGAAAAGTAGAGAAATATAATCTCAAAAACTCCTACTTACACTCACAAGGTAAAATAAAATGACACAACTCAATGTTGCCAAATCATGACCTACTTACCAAATCTACAAGTATGATATCACGATCTATTTTCACAACCATAAAAATGTATCAATCCTTCCAATCCTAAAACTTCTATCATAACTAGAAGTAGAAGGCATTTTCCCACTATCTTTAAGGAACTAAAGTCAAACATTGTTCAAAAATAAGTTCCCATAAAAGAGAACACTAAATCAACATCATGAGAATATGAATCCTTTCGATAGCTTAATGTTATCAAAGGAGAATGAGATAATAACAACTCACCTATAAACTAACTAATGGAGTTGACACTCCTTTCAAAACCACATAACTTAAGGGTGTCAATCCTTAAACAAACCCATAGCACATAGGAACTCACAATCAAAACAATATAACTCTATTATAATAAAATGCCCATCATACCAAGTGGTATGAAAACTAAAATTGGTATTATAAGATTTTCCAATCCTAAAATTAGTGAATATAAGACACGAAACTAAAGCACATATATTTAAGTGAGAATAATTCCATGCTTATAAACACTCATAACACAAAACACAAATGGTGAAGGTGACTTTATTACCAAGAAGGATGTAATCAAACTTGAAGTGTTAAATCTAAGTGATCAAACTATGGTAGAATATTTTGTTCATATATTATGAACTACATTATATACTCACCTACCCAAGCCTCATATATAACCATAACTATTGGGATACTCAATAAAACCAATCCCTTAAACAACTCAAGGAGCTACAAGAGTTATTAAGGGTACACACTCAATGTCACCCACACACATTTCACAAATGTCACATACTTACAAGTGTCACTAATACATATAGAAGGATTTATCAAGTCTTAAAACTCCAATCATGGAGTAACATGGTTTCTCACTAAGGCACCACAAATCCAAGATACCTGTGCAATACTTCATGTCACCAAGTTCACATTAGTGAACAAAATGACATGTAAACATTAATGGACTCATTAGGTCCTAGAGTTCGATCCACAGCTCTAATACCACATGTAATAACCCCTTTGGGATCCAACAAGAAATATGTGAATTTTTTTTAATTAAACACATATACCAAAAATAGACTACACCATGAGAATCTATAGAAAACATAATAACTATTCAATGGGTGATAATAGAATCAAGCATAAAACTTCACACATCATTGATCTCTAATGTCATGAGATTTCACTTTAGAATGTGAATATAGAAAGTAATCACATTAACTCAGCTACAACTGATACAAGTCTATAGCCACTACTATCAATATACAAATACAAGTAATTATAACTTGTCATGATAATATTCAATAATAAATACAATATAATACAATGTACATAATTAAGATACCTAGCTCACCAAAGCATGAGTTCCCTAGACTCTCTAGTACTTGTCATAATCTCAAGTGTCATCTCAAATGTAGTATTTTTGTGGGAGGGAGAGCATCATCCAAGTGCTTTTCCACACCAACCATGAACCAATGATCCCATACACTAACCCCATCAATAAATGGCCCTCCCTTCATGGATAAGTATATAGTGATGGCATAGGAATCTAGAGCGATAAGCAAGTACCTATGTGTTGTATGATTATAACCTAAGCATGTAGTTTATCATAGAAATTCGTTTTATTGTAATATATTACACAAACATGTGAATCACACTCATGAAATGACAATGTCTCACTAAACATACTTTGGCCCAAAGTTTTATTAATAATAAATGATAATGATCTAAATCAATCAAATTCATACACACCACTTGATCAAACTACCTTCATCTATCATTGTGAGACTAGTAAGCCAGTGAAATGATAATGATCTAAATCAATCAAATTCATACACACCACTTGATCAAACTACCTTCATCTGTCATTGTGAGACTAGTAAGCCAGTGAAGTCCATCTCACTCCTTATTATGAATTAGTAATATAGATTGGTCAAATACAAGTCAACCATAAGATTCATTTAATTTTCAATCTATTAACACACACAATAAAACAAAATTTTAAAACATAGGAGTAACTAAAGCATACATTTATTTCATAAAATGTATGAATGAATCTTACTTTATTTTCCATCCCATACTATAAATAATGACTACATTTTATACCACTAGGGTAATATACTCATTAACTACAGATTCAACTACCACAACTAGTTTTTAAACATATTATACTTTATTATAACCCACATACCATAGTCTAGTATTCTAATACATAACTACTAATTTTCCACAATCAATCATAATAAGGTAGTCATAACTATATGAAAACACAACTTATATTTAAGCAACTAGATGTAATGAATAAAATCAAAATTCCCATGGAATATAATAACATATCAACATATCATCCATATTAGTATATGCTACACTCTCAAGGATTGTATGCATGCATACACAAATTCTTAACTACTGATATAAAGCATGCTACTCATAATAATAACTAACATGCATACATTAATTCAATCAAATGTAGGTATGAGTTTAGGCAAAATAATTATAGTATGTACCATATGGGTATAACATACTTTTATATTGTAGTACCTTGTAGTATCCAATACTATCATAGGTTCCCAACTACATAAATACACATAATCAAACATATAATTTCAATAATCTAATGATCCATATAGATAATAACAAGAAATCAAGTACATGGTTATACCACCTGGATATACCATAAGTTTAGACTACAAACTAGCATTCAAAGTATAATAACTATAAGAATGCATCACAATGCACTATTATATACTAGATATAGCCAAGCATTTATACATATTATAAATCTCCTAACATATAATGCACTTAAGTATTCAATGCAAAATACATATAATAAATAGTCAATTTATCATTTGCAAAGAGATAGAAATCACATAAACCCATTATGGCATTCATTTACACATCTCATTCTATTTTCTAGGTTATATTCTCATATCCCTAAGAAAATTAATATCATCAATCAGACTATAGGTATAATCCTTATGTATGAATACTTTCATACCTTAATATTCACCACATGTAAGTATCCCAAAGCTATGGGAATATTAAATTTTGGTTCATTTGAATGTTTTAATCAAGAATCTCTCATACACTTAACTGTGTTTGAATGGATATGACTTTACACAAGGTTAGAATCTTACATTGATGTTGATATAGTATCATAATTCATGAATTTCTCTAACCAAATGTGTTTATATTTTTCAACGACTTAAAGGTATACAACCCATTATGCTCATATACATAATGACTCCTAAATCCTTGGATAAGTATATTTTCTATATAAATAGGCTCAATAATTATATGTAGATTATGGACATCAATCGACTTAAAAATTCTATGTTAATTGCTTGATCAATATAACTTTATTGACAAGTATTTACTAAACAAAGTGTTATTTCCATAATATTATGGATCAATAAATATTCACATGAAAAAAATATAGTCTTTAACATGAAAATATAATACCACATAATTCAATAAAATAGCCACTAAATGATTTATTCACATGAGTCACAAGCTATATAAAAATGATATTTACCAATCATTATGAATTCTATGAACCACGGTTCCTATGCACATATCTTAAATTTTGATAATTTGCTGAGTATTTCCTATTTAACCAAATTATTTTTCCTCTAAACTAAAAGTTTGACATATTCATTTTGATTTTCATGTTACATAATTGGTTACATCCATTATAGGGTATGCCTACTATAAAAAGTAAGAATGTCTCTGTAGGTACATCATTATATTATAAAATTATATGACATACATAGATCCATTATAAAATATAATAGTTATAACCATAAATATGTTTGTGTTCATTCATTCACAAGTTCTCACTGGTTATAAACACAGAACTAAATATGAATATGGATTTTCTCCTTGTCCATAATAGGTATATCTAATAGTCTTGTATACACAATACAAATAGATATAACAAAACATAAATATCTTGGGTTTATTCAGATTATTCATAAAAATTAATAATCCTTATTTTGAGAACAAAGAGGGACTGAAATAATTATGTGATTTTCAACCCAAACTTACTTCACATCCCTGGATACTTACTACTACAACTATGACCCTCAACTATGGCCCAATTTACATGGTAGCTATTAGTCCCCTTATATTCAAAAAAATATATCCTTTTTAAAATCATTGTTATCTTCTATGGATGAATTAATAATTGAACTAGGATGCCCACTTAGCATGCTAAGATACCAACCCTTTGCATTCATAGTGTGCATTGTTCTCCAATTAATCATCTTTTTCACATATTTAGGGTGATTTAATTTCACAATGTGACCATATTTATAAGTCAAGAAATTGATTTTTTTAATGATTAAGTTCATCTATCCATAGTATCTTTTTTTATACTCAAACTTCTATTGTTACAATTCTTTAGTAATCTAGAACATGGTTGCTTTTGACATAATTTTCTTTCAACCCCATCTTCTAGTTACTTTAACCTATCAAATACACATAAATTTAATTCACTAGATCAATGCCTACATATTAATTATTCTAGGCATAGAGTAGATAAGTGACTCACCCAAGTATGGAATCTAATATATACATAATTTATGTTATTATGACCCCATCGACCTTATACCATAAATATTTGGTTACTTCTTTTAACAACAATTCTAGTTGCTAGTGTAGGGACTGTTTTATACTATTCACTTGATTATCATAAGCTTTTCACATAATTAATGGGTTTTGTTACATAATTAATCATTTAAATTAATATTTATGGGTATCAAAACTCTAGTATTAGAAATCCACATGTAAAACAAGGCATATACATGGAATATAATTGTAATAACCCTACTATATCTATTTATTTATCTTTATAACATGTTTTTTTTTAATTATTATTATTATTGGCATAGAACCACCAATTAGTTTTATTTGGGCATTATTATTATTATTGCACTTATATGACTATATTTGCACATTGAGTTGCTAGCTTGTTAGATGTACATCATGTTTCTAGTATATTTTTAGACAAATTGTCCATATGTAACAACTATATATATCATCTATATCCTGCTTGATAAAACATCCCAGATTGTAGTCTATAAGTCTATACAACAATATATAGTGACAAACATAGTATGATATACACATATCAAGGTGTATATACATAGGATTTATATATAATAAATGTATTATTTTTATATTTAATTATGTAAATTTTATGAATGTCAAATTATATATATATATATATATATATATAATTTGACATTCATACAATTTACATAATTAAATATAAAAATAATACATTTCTTACCTCTCCATGTTGGTTTGAATTAGCTTATACCCATGAGGATCTTCTTCTTCTGTTACCCTCCTTCCAAAATGATACGCCACCCTCTTTCCTTCCCCTTTTAAGATATATGGCATAGCTTTCTCTCTTTTTTTAATTATTTTTTATCTTTTTGTTTTATTTTATTATTTTTATTAATGATTTTATTTCTAAAACTATCTTTTTGTTTTTCTAAGCTTTATTCAAATAGTTTCATAATTTTTCCCTTCTTTTGCTTTACGAGTTTTTCTTATTTTTCCTTCTTATGAATATCTTTTTGATTTTATTAATTTTTCCTTTTAAAACATAAATTATCATATTTTACTAATTTATTGCTAATTTAAATAATTAATATCCATTTAATAATTAATTAAGTATCTTAGATGTCAAATGGTTTAATAATAATTTCATAAAACTTATAATCTCAAATTAAATCTAATTATGTAAATCATGCAAAATGCATTCCAAAATACTATTAAATTTAACTATCAAATCTTATGTAAATTCAAGCATGATCCAAAAACATGTTATGCTAACAACTTTATCATGCATCTAACATGTGCTAGTTAACATGGTGTGTTTAGGGTTCCAGTTGGTTGCTCTGTCATCCTCTGACATATCAATCTACATCATCCTCTCTGAGGATGTTCTCCCTTCATTATATTTTTAGGGATGGATTATCCTATGTCAACCTCACAACAAAATATGTAATTACACTTTAATATTCATGATATACATTTATCATAAATAGGGATGAAATGAAAAATCAAAATTTTAATAAGTAAACATATACTTGTAGCTAATTTATAGTAGTGTGATCATGTAGCCTAAGCAATATCCTACTACCCCATATCATCATATATGTCATAGCTTAGTTAAAAATAGCCAAATCTAAATTTGTCAACTATAGATATCCATGGATAATATAGTAAGTTTGCCAGGTGAGGAATCGGTATGTAACATCTGAAGATTAATGAGACCCTTATTATAGTTAGACTTCAGCTTCATAGAGACTTATCATATATTATGGATAATGAGTGTGGATAAATCTACTAGTATTTATGAACATAACATGGTGTTCTTTCATTTCTTTATTCATTTTGTATTGGACGTGTGTTCCAAAACTATAGTTATCTATGTTATACCATTTGACATTATGTCAAATTCTTGTTTATCTTACATGATTACTTATGTTTCACTTTACTTATTGCTTATGGTTTCATTTTCCTCCTTATGTTCTCTTATGGATTATTTTTCATGATTACACTCCTTTTCTCTATGAGTTCCTTTTATATGGATGTCGTGTTCTTTCTTATGATTTTTTGATTCCTTATCTCTAAAAACATGGATAATTGTTATTGTGACTTAGTTATACAAACCTTGCTCCCTTTAGTCATTCCTTCTTCACCATGTGATTCGTTAACAAAAAATTCATTTCATTATAATCTCCCTTTACTAGTCCATCTTAGATCTCCCTTTATTCCCCTTATTTCCTTTCACAAACTAAGCACACACATGGTTGAAACTTGGGATAACATGTTGATTCATAAGTAAGCCTAAGTGTTTTAGTCAATTATGTCTTTGGATACTTAGATTCCTTTAGCCAAAGCCTAAAATATCATTCATGTGTATCACTTCATCTCTCATGATTGATCATTATAATATTGTATGGAGGATGAATCTTAAAATCCATAAACATTCAAAATCTAAATCATTTTAACAAGAGGCAATGATCTCAAAGGCAACATTAAAAACTTTGAAAGTCAAATCACACTAAAAGACTTGATTCTAAGCACATCATTTTTTCTAATCAAATATCAAACTCCATAGTTTCCCTCATGATAGAGTTAATGTCCATTTGGGTGAAGTAGTCCAGTTTATTGGAAAAGGAGAATATAAAAAATCTTATAGTGTTACCTAATTTTTCACACAAGTACCTAATCTTCACAATAGATCAACGAATCTGTAAGACATCCTGAGGAATGGGTTATATGTTGTGATAAGGTAGGTATATTTTACTTTTTCTTATTCAAAACAACTAATTTGATTTGATCTTAGTACCTCACTTATCTACCTACATATCTTTGTGCTTATAGCGAACAGGCATCTTTTGTATATTGATGGTCACTAGTCACTTAGTGTCTTTCTATGTCCTTAGTATGCCTCATGTTTCTTAAGGTCTTCTCCTAAGATGCCTAAATTGTGATTTTTACATTCCTTCTTTCATGCCCTATAATCCTAATATTTCCCCTTGAGAAATATTATTTTGTTCACTGATCACTCACCCTAGGGATCCCATTTGTGAGTTACAATGTAAGACCTTGGATATGACTAGGCCTTCCTCACAAATTACCAAATTTTCACATTATCATTCCAAACATACCATTTGAACATATTTTTCCCATTTTTTCCACCTCATTGGTGTTCCCTTTCTGAGTTGGAGTGTAAGACCATGGATAGGACCTGGCCTTCCTCACAAAACTTTCCAATACCTAAGTCATAGTGAAATTACATGTCAAATTTTAGATAAGTCATGATTGATTATGATTTACATGTTTAACATGCTTCCCATCTTGATATATTATGTTTTATGCTTACTTCATTGATATTTCACTTTTATATTCTTATTTTATGATTGCATATAAGAATACAACCATTTTTATTAAGTTTTTCATACTTCATAGCTTGAATTAGTGTGATCAATTTAAGTTCATTTTGCCAATTTTGTTCCTCATTTATACTTCCCAACATGATTTAATATGATTGATTGATTTAATTATTTTATTTTTATACCATCTATCTTTCACATGCTTTTCATTATTTTCATACTTCTCAACATCATAGAGTGTGATTTTACTTGTTTTAATTTTGTACCAATCTTTTTCATGGTTTAAAAACATTTTGTTCTCTTGTTTACCACTTTTTGGTTTATTAGACTTCATCATTTTTTGTTATTACAAATTTCCCATCTTGATATAGTGTGTAGTACATTTGTTTGTGATTAATTATACTTTTCTAAGTCCTTTTTGGTTGTTTATTTTTAACCATGCATGTGTATTACATAATGTTATAAAAGAAAACAATCCACATATATTTCCCATGGCATATACAAAAAAATCAAAATACATGTGCTAGAAATAAATATATCCATTTATCAACAACCACAACCACATATAACTCATGAGATCAAATCAAACTATCAAAATAATATATCTATGTACATAATGGATTTTATACAATGATATAAAATACAAAAACACATAGCTCCAGCTCTATTTCTAGGTTCCATCATGCCTATCTTGTGGCCTAGCCATGTAGCCCATGCTAATTATTCTAGTCTCCATCTCATCACCTGAGGTAACCTATCATTGACCACATGAGGAAACCTAGCTAGCCAATACATAAAAAACCTTTGATATATCCATACAGTAAGCAAAACCACTAGTCCCATGGTCTTCTTCCCTTTGGATAGCATCCCATACATATCATGCATGATCTAGACCTAAATGATAGACCCAAAATCATAGAGCACCCCCTTATTCAAAATGGACTAGCACAAGGCCATTGCATATAGAGGTACCTTTCCATATGACTTGTGGCATATCACTCATGTTGTAAAAAGTATAATCATGGCCTTATAGATGTCAAAAATCTATGTGATATACACATCAAATAAACTAACCCTTAGCCTTGGGTATATCCTATTTAAGCATGTCACCCACCTTGCTAGTGCTCTTTTATGTTATAGATCATCTAGTGTGCTTGTGATCATCAATGTCCCTCTTATAGGTAGTCCAAAAAATGCATAGACATATTCTAGTTTGATACCCACCTCTATGGTATCCCCATCCACCACCCATTGAAACATATTGGGAAACCATTCCCATGCTCTGAGGAACATGACAATGAGATCAATACTCAATGGGATGTGCCTTAACTCCATAATACCTCCAAGACCTAATGTAACTAGTATTTATATGTCCACATCTATAAAATACTCTAGTAAATCTAGTAACCATGATGCATTCATCAATCACCAATATCTTGAGTGCCTCTGCAAAATATCAAATAATAAAATATGTATTAGGTTTCCATGTCATTTATAATAAAAGTGCATTCTTAAAAAGTTCATAAAACTCAGCTAGTTTGATTTAGTTTATTCATTTTCTATCAAATTGAGCCATTAAATACTAAATTGGTCCTATATTTCATTAGGGATACTAAATTAGCCCTTTCAAATTTCTACTAGATCAGCCTCTACACTACTAATTTAGCCACTTTTGGTTTACATTACTAAGTTGGCCTCCTTCTTGCATTGTAGTACTATATCAGCCACTTTGGAAACAACTAAGTCGGCCCACTGCTACACAGTCAACCCCCTTCCTTATCCAACTAAATTAGCCTACTACTACATTGTTGACTTATTAGTTTTCTTCCCTTTTATAGACTAAGCCAATCTGGTCAACTCTATTCATCCATAGTCATGACTTTTTGACCAATTACCATAAATGCCTTAAGAATTTATTGGTTTGACTCCTTCCTACCCAATACCATGTTTTACCTCTATTGTCCCTAAAAAATTTCTAGGGTTCATTCTGAAGCCTAATTTTTTCCTACCAATCAATTTTCTATAATTCACTTAATTTCAAATCAAAATATTCAAAATTTTGAAATTTTTAGTTGCTTACCTATGTTGTACTTATTATGGCTAATATGCCTCCTCCCCATCTCAATTGTCATATCCTCACCATCTTGAATTTCTAGTCTATCAAAGCTCTATTTTCTTAGAATAGTAAAAATACCAAATGAATTATTTTTCACCCTATTTATATTTACTATTCAAAATTATTTACCCTTCAAATATTTACTATTAGATTTCTTATTTTGATCATATATTTGTCTCTACTAGCTCTTTTTCTAAACCATAAAATTTTCTATAATCCTGACATCATAGAGAATATTTTAAACTATTATATGTCTATATTGCAAAAAAAATTGATTTTTCACACTTTTTTGCTAATCTCTACATGTTCACCTAATTTTCCCTACATTGGATGCCTTAATTTCTTGCATCTCCTTATTTATCTATAGCACTAAGATAAGTAAAGGTATGTGTTTTTTTAATTTTGTCCTTTCATTTATCTTATTTTCTTCTTAATTCATTTTATTTAGCTTCAAAATTATGTGTTTATATGTTATTTTCTAAAAACACCATCCCATATTGCACCTACATGACATGTGATGAGCTTAAATTGGGGCATATAGATACACATAATATTTTAAAACTTTGTCAATTATTAATGCTTTATATCTTGTAGGAACCTGTCAAGTCTCAATCTCTCTAATTTCACATCTTAAGGGGTGAACTGATAAAGGGGTGGGTAGGCCATTGGTGTTTCACAAGATTATTTTCCCTTATTACCACTTATTATCTACACATCTATCTCATAAAAACCATTACCCTAATCTTTACCTCTTATTTTACATCTCTATTCATTTACCACATTTATTATCTGTTCCCTAACCTAAAACCCTTTTTGATGGTTTACATTACACTATCAGCCCAATCAACCTTATACTCTTATTGATAAAACTTATTAGGATTTAGGTCCTCCCCTATCTGACCTAGTTCATGACCTAATTTATTTTTATCAATAATGATACTAGGTCAACTAGGTCAACCTTATTGGCCTAAACTTTCAAAAAAGGTTAGGTTTAGATCTGCCTATATAAACACATCCATTTCACGATTTCTAATAGAATAAAAGAAGAATTAAGATATATTATGCATCTACTTATCTACCATTATACTTGAAGATCAAGCTTAGGTTTTCATACTTTATTTGGAGATACAGATCTTATCTTATGGATAATTATTTTAGATGCATTGATAGGTTGTGTAGCCTAGAGCTGATTTATCCTTGTCATTCTTTCATACCACAACAACCTCTTACAAATCACCTTGTCCAAGGGAGATATTGAGGCTCGACAAGTTCATATTCAAAGGTAAGTATTCCTAACTTTATTCCTCCTTTGTAAGAGTAGATAGATGTGCATTTTTACTTCTCTTACATGTATTAGGATTCCATATGCATTGATATGAGTATATATTTTATATGCATGTTTAATTTTCATTTTTATTACACTCACTTTAGGTCACAAACTTTGTTGATCACTATATTATACTTTACTTGTGATTAGTTTAGTAAATATGAAAACATAGGACCTAGTTAGGGTTATTGCATAGTTTTGCTTGACTGAAGGCTTTGTAACCCTCCCTAGTGAATTTATTATAGCAAGATATCCCTTGGCTAGGTATAGTGGATCCATCTTGGTCTTGACCTTGAATAATTAATGTATCCACTATTGGAAGTGTAAGTAGGATTTATCTTCTCCAATCTAGGATTGATTTATATGTCTGCTACATTTCCCATTGGATACACCTACTACATTTAGAATATGGTTCCTCAAAAAGATTTAAAAGGTATAACTCCCTTTAAAGTTTGGCACAATAGGAAACACTTAGTTAAGCACTTTAGGGTTTTCATATCTCTAGCTATGGCATGTATATTGAAGAAGAAATACAAGTCTATGGAACATCAAAGTAAGCTTTTACTATTCATACATTATCTAAACGATGTCAATTGGTACCACCTTATTTATTTGACCACACATGAGCTATTCATTAAGATAAGTGTTCATATTCAATATTCTCACACAAACTTGACACTTGACACTTCTCCTACTTCATTAGACTCACTTGGATTTTATATATATGATTTAGATCAATGTGAGCACATTCCATCGATTGAGGACACTTCTTTCAATTTTGATATAATAGTAGTGATTGGGACTCACCTTCATCCACATCTAGCCACACTTCAAAGGATGATGATTCTCTACCTGACTCATCCACTTTTAGTCCCCTTTGGGCTAGGTAGACACTAAAAAGTGTAAGTACGTGGGTTAGGGATCTTTAAAATCATAGGCAAACATCTTTAGAGTTTTAGAGTGGTCTACATGATTTATATTTTTCTACCTCATATCTATAGACTTTTTAGGAGGCATCAGGTGTTTTTGAGTGGGGTTTTACCATGCATCAGGAGTATAACTCCTTAATCAGGAATTCTAGTTGGGATTTTACACTTATTCCTAAGGGAATAATATATTTAAATTAAAATAAATATATAAGACCAAGTATGTATTATGTGGTTTTGTTGAAAATTTTAAACCATGGTTGGTCACCAAGTGTTTCTCATAGGTGCTTGGCATTGACTACACAAATATTTTCACACTAGTAGCCAAACTGAACTCCACTAGACTTATGATTATTATTATCATAACCTATAATTTCAAAGTTCATCAGATGGATGTGAAGATTGTAGACATTCATTTTTTGCCACTATTATGTCTAAATAGATATCATATTGATTTCTTGAAAATAATACAAATTAAGCATAAAAATCATAAAAATGCCCAAATTCATCTGCACATTAGATGTAAATGCATATAATTATGTCAAGGCTTTCCTATTTAGGGTAATCCCCTATATGTAGTGATAACTTCTTACTAATTTATCCCCAGTAAAATTACAACCTAACAAATTAATGTTTTCAACCAATAGTGCATAGCAATTAATAAAAAATTTCAAAAATACAAAAAAATAATCAAATTTATTTAAATAATTAAATCTAATTATTTGCTTAAGTGAGAAATCCATGTTAAATTAATGAATATCTAATTTCTAAAAATTAAATTTCAACAAATATTAAAAAAAGCATGATGTCATGATGATGGCATGGCCTCAAAGTCAAAAATTAGAAATATCAATACAAATGAGATAAATATCAAGAATGTTTAGCCATGCTTCATAAATTCAACCTCTATCCTTAAAAACATAAATGTATTCAACCTCCCAACTCTAACCCAATATTAACCACACATAGGTTGGAATCAGTTGGAAATCTATAAATAGCAAGGTTCTCACTCACTTTCAACTAAGCTTCTATATCCAAACTTACCATGTAAAATTATTGAGAGGAAAATTCATAATCATTTCATGTGTTAAGTTAAACCACAAGTGAACAAGGGGAGATGCTACCCATGAATCACTAGCATTACCAAGGACTCTTAGCTCATAATCCAAACTCAACATCTATGTACCGATCTTCAAATGAGTCTTTAAAGTAGGTAAAAGGTTGTATTTATCCTTCCAATTACATTATTTTCTCATTTCCTCATATCTCACCCAAGGGATTAGCTTGAGTTAGTTATGTCTCTAGATTGTTTTTATTTTATTTCACTAACAATTTAACTAACTCCATCTTGGATTTATAATTTACATAATGGCATACCCAGTGGGACCCTAAGGATTACACACACCCTAAAAACTAATCTAGATCATTTCCCTTCTTCTAATTACTAAAATTGGTCTTTTGAAAAGCTAATTATCTCTTTTCTTCCAAAAAACTTTCAAAATCCATTGAGGACAAAATTACAAAATTGTTCACTACATAACTACAAATTTGAAAGCAAAAATAGTAAAATCCTTATTGAAAACTATGAAATCATCATGTAAAATTGTGAAATCGTCCTTATTTTGGCACTCCACTATAGAAATATGAATTTGAAGCACTTTTTAGTAAAATCATTGGGTAATAATGAAATCATTAAACAAGTTTTCTCATTTTTTGGTCTTTCTATAAAATTTTCAATTTGAAACATTTAACTTCAAAAACATTAATGGTATTTGTAAAATTGTTTTCCTATGTTTCTATGTTTCCTGTGCAGGGTTTGGCAGTAGAAAAATTAGCATAAAGAATAGAAAAATTATCAACTTAAACTAAAAAATTGTAAATTCTAGTTGTAAAATCATCACACAAATAAAAACTATGAAATTGAAAAACCTAACAGTGAAATTGTAAAACATAGTTTCAAAAGTGTGATTTCTAGTAGTGAAATTGTTTGAAAATTATGAAATTATTTGCATTGCATGTTAATTGGTTTTACATTTTTTTATCAAAACTATGAAATTGGTGAATATAATTTTTAAATCACATAATAAAGGAGTGAAATCATAAATTCTAGTTGTAAAATAATTCCAAAACTATGAAATTATCACTGTGAGTTTTATGTGTTTTTGTTATTTTCTTATTTTTCACTAACAATTTCATAGTTTGTCTTGACTTTGTAACTAAGGAAATGTTCTAGAGATTATAATTATCATTATTTTCAATCTAAATTTTCAAGTTGCCTTTACTCTCTTTATCTAATAAAATTTCTAATGAGTTCTTATTGGTTTTCCTAAGCGAGGAGAAACAAATTTGCATCCCAAAAAACATCCATCACATTTTATTTGGTATTTTAAAACTCATTCACATTTCAAAATTTAGTTTTTTAAAACCCATTCACATTTCAAAAATGGTGATTTTAAAATCTTGTTCATTTTAGCATTATTTCATTTCATGCAAAGCTTTGTGCTTCTTCCTTGAGTCATTTTTGTCTTAGCAAAATTACACATATCCTCTCCCCTTTCATAGGGTGACTTAGAAATGTGAATTTTCCTAGTTTTCTTGCTCATGAGTCAAACCTAAATAAAATCACATAAGCTCTCTCCTACTTATTAGGAATGTAGATGACTCATAAATGACCCTTTCTTCCTTTATTTTTTATTTGGTTTAGTGAACAGGAGTTCGTCTCTTCCTAAATTATTTAGGGTTGCATTAACCTACAGTTTCATCTCCCAACATCATACCAACCCCACTTATTTGGTGGGGCATATAAATTAAGTGTGTCATTCGATTGGATGATGGTTGAGTGGTTGACCTAACAAGTCAAACGGATACCTGGAGCATGAATGTTTTAGACATTGTACTTCATTAGGAAATTAATAGATGACGTGGTTGTGAAAGGGATAAGACCCTTTCATAACAATATAGATAGTTTTTCATCCACTTGATAGATATTTTATTATTCCAAAGTATTTTTTAATACTTGTTGACTATTTATAAAGCTAATGTAAAACATTTAGACTAAGACACCCCAATTTCTATGGATTATCTTACCAATGTTGAGTTGCTTTATCACTCTAAGTTCCATACCATGTAAAATTTCTTGAGAGATAGAGAGAGGCTAAACACTTTACCTTCATGTACTTTTATTTATTGGATTAATAATTAATTCCTCTCAATAATGGATATATTGGCATAATTTGGTGGATATTATGCAAACCTTGTGTCATTTATTAAGATAGGAACATGCACTACATGTGCTTTCTTTAATTAAAACCATTTCACAAAAATAAACAAGTCTAAATACCTCTCAAACCATGTTTTAAATCCACTTTCAAATTTTGGTCTAAGGACATTTAGTTTACACTTGAGTATTGCATATCACTTGGGATTGAAATGTTTACTCTTTATGTTTAGATTGTGTTGATTGATTGGCTTTCATTTTGATTTAAGATATTTACCTAAGTGATAGTTCAAGTGCCTATTCTCATGAACCTTAATTTTAAATTATTAAACAAACAAGTTCTTGAGTTCAAATGCCCAATTTCTTGTCAAAAGTGTGTTATTACCATTTGATTTAGCTCAAAACCAAGTGTTGATCCCAATTTTCCTTTTAGTTCCAATTAAAAACTTTATAGTTCTAGGTTCTAATTCTTGTCTGATTTATGCCAAGTTTAACCCATTTTAGAGGATTAATATCTAAACCAATTTTTGATCTTGATTCAAAATTTTAAGAACAAGTTTCATATTCTTGTGCCATTATGTTACGCATTAGTAGTGCTACAAATTCAAATGTTCCCAAGGTCTTACCCATTGAACATTGTGCATTTAAATTCTTTGAACCTAAAATTTGTAAACACATCCTCTTATAAGAGCTTGTATTTCCTTGTTTAAATCATTGACATTGGTATACCCTTTCATTGGTGTGTTGAACACAAGTAAGACACTTTACATTGGACAAATTTACAAGTGTCTTTTATCAATTCTAGCTAATTTTTTAAGGTGTACAAACCTCTTTTCAAATCAAATATCATAAACTTAACCATGCCCAAATACACATGTAGTGGAATTGTATATAACCCCTCATTTAATGAGGAAGTGGTTTACAACCCCTGTGGATATGACCATTATGTAGAAGATGAGGATAATCAACCATGTCTTTCTAATGTGTCATCTAATATTGTTTTTGAGACACATAATCCATTTACTTTAATTATTCCAACTACTACCAAAAAATAACAATAATATCTTCCAAGCGTAAGAACCCATACTGAATAAGGCCAATAAAACTTCCAACATGTACCATTTGATAATGAATAGAGACCAAATCTTGTGTACCTTGAAAACCTACCACCTAATGATGAATGTAGGGAATATTAATTTTCTAGATAACTATTTAACAAAAAAGATGAACATCTTATTAGGTTGTTCAAAATAGGTGCTAAATTTCCTCCATATTTTCCCATAGAAAATTTTTTATACATAGTTAGACCACCCAAATAAACACTTCTTGCATTAATAGAGAGCCAAGAAACTAATATATAATATCCCACTTTTAACCAAGCCTTGGTAGTTTCAAACAAAGGAAAAGGTCAATTAGTTGATCCTCCCACACAAATATATCTTATTGCTTCACAAATAAAATAGGATAAATAGGTCTTGGATACTTTAGTCAACTCCTTTAATAATATCCAAGTTCAAAATCCTACATTGATAAAAATCAATCTTCCAATGAAAAAACCATTATATTTTTCAAATTATTCAATGTAAAATCCAAATCCCTTTTCCAAAAATTCATTAGTTATAAACATGTTAATTATACCTCTATTTGAAACTAACTTAGAAACTAATCCCAATCCGGAGGTTCTTGTATACACTACCCAACATATGGTGGACAATTATCAAATGGCCTATTTCAATCCATACCAAATACCATCTAAAATGCAATAAAAAAAAATTCCATCTTCCCCACAAGTTCACTCTTCTAATGTTCCAATTACCTTGCCATAACAAGTTGCTAACACATCTGAGCCACAATAATAAATTCCAAGTACTACACCCCATCGAGTGGTAACTAGTACTCCACCTTCATATTGGGTAACTAATTCTCCAATCCAATAGGTGTTGAATAATCCCCCACCTCAAAAAGTGGCAACCAACATTCTATTACAAGTGCCACCCAGTCCTATACCAACATTATCTAATATGTAAGGCATTCTTAATAGCCAATCAATTAATGTTTTTATTCAATAAGGGGTTTCTTCAAGTCAATAATAGGTTACTCTCATGTGAGGGGTTCTATTGTAGCATAGAATTTCACCCTTATGGGATATTTTTTCAAGCTCTCTCATCCTAGCTACACTATTGGAGTAACCTCAAGCTATGGGTATCCCATAATGAGGTTGAACCTCTAGAGAAGGCCGGCTTCCTCTTGGTAGATCACCTAAACTAATATTTATACTTATAAAAAGGATAATTAGGGAGTATGGGATGACTAAGTGTAGTAAAGAGGTGATGCACCAAATTAAATGACATTGTAATAATCTTGAAACAAACACTAATCTAGCATAAAGACAATCTATGCTCACACAATCTCATAAACTAACCAATTTGCATCAGTATTTATTTAACTAGGCTCATTAAGTAATAGATGAAGTAAAGAGGAGTTCTAAAACTCACACTTAGCATCCATTAATTCTAGAAAACATGTTTCATGTCTAGATTTTAGGTAATAGCTTTGTTTTACCTCTATTAGTTCTTATGCTTGAATCTAATTTTAGAGGCCTAGGAGAGGATATTAGGGACACCATGGATGTCTACATATGATAGCTAAGCCCCTAAATTAAGCAAAACCTTCAAAACCTTGTTTAGTCAAAGCTCTAAAAGGATCCAAAATGCATCTTTTTACTCCCAAACTCCTCTCCTCCTCTCCAAATGACTTTAAATGGCCTTGAACATGTCCAAATAGGTAAAACACACCATAAGGAGGTGAGAAGAAGTCAAAACCAATTTGAATTCTCCAAAAAGTTGTTTTTCACTTAGAATTTCTATTTTGAAGACCCTTAAATCATCTAATGCACTTTTGGGGGTCTTTTGGGAAAATTAGATTCTCTAGACATCATATTTGACCCATTAAAATCTCTGAGACTTTGTGAAAACCTTATTCCCACCCCTAAATGCTCAAATACCCTAAGAACCTACTGGATCCTTCACTTATAGTTTAAGACCCATTTCTAGGCCTTTTCCTTAAACTCTCTAAAATCACCTTAAGACTTGCTTAAAGTGTTTCAAAAGATTGCAAGGGGCATGAGGTAGGTTCATGAGGTTTGTCTTCTCTTTCCACCATTGGATCATCAACTTGACAAGGACTCTACTTAACTCTTCACACCACACCAAGACCTTCCAAGATACTACACTGCTTTACTAAATGGTCTAGGAGTGTGGCCTAATCCATCTAGGCAAAAGTTTTATATGTAGGCCAATTTTGGCCAACATTTCTAGAGACCTCCCAGGATTCCATGCTTGTTATACAACATATTAGTGGCCTGAATCCTATCTATTGGGTTTATAGGGTCACAAGACTCTCTTCCCAACTAATATGAAATTATTACAAGGTTATCCACTTCTAAAAACTTCCTCTTAAAGAAAAAAGGAAAAAAAGAAAAAAAACCAACACTTTACCCAAGTCACTTAAGGAAGGGAAACACACAACATAAAGGATGTGCACAAGGCACTTAGACGAAAACATAAAAAACTATACAAAATGTATAATATATACAATGGATGCAAACTCTTATAATAACAAGGCTTTAGATGAATCCCATTGATTGGGATGGGTAATATCTCTCCATCTATATGTGCAAGTTGAAAGGCATTATGTTGTTTGCATCTATGGATTAAATAAGTGATACTCCACAAGTTGTCAAACTTAGTATGGTTACCTAGTTTGGCCTTATTTGAATACCACTTGAGGACTAAGTCCCTTTATTTGAAGTCCCTTACTATGGCTCTCTTGTCAAAGGCTTTCTTTACTTGAGTTTGCTATGATTCTAGTGTCTTCATTGCAAGATCCCCCATTTCCTCAAGATCCATGAGCTCTACCATCCTCACCCTCATAGGTTCACTCTCCATCAACTCAAGTTGATGGGCTAGCATAAAAGCAGGTAACTCAAGAGAAATGGGTAACTTGGCTTTTCTCCCATATACAAGGACAAATGGCAAATTTTTAATGGCAATCTTGGGAGTCACTCTATCAGCCCATAATGTTGTCATTAACTTTAAATGCCACACTCTCTATCTTTCTTTCATAATCCTCTTGATTATTCTAATCAAGTTCTTATTAATTTACTCTATAATTCCATTGCCTTGGGGGTAGTAATTGGAGGATTTTCTAAATTAGATGCCTAGATGAAGTGCCCATTCAATCATTTTTATGCCAACAAATGTTAAGCCATTATCTAAAATGATGGTTGATGGTAAACCAAACCTCATCACTATACTATCATAGAATTCCAACACTATTATCTCATTGGATTATTTTAGATAAATTACCTCCATAAACCTTGTGAATTAATTAATGGTAATGAGTACCCACTATGTCTTCTACTAAAAGGTGGATTTATCATTTTTATAAAGTCTAGGCCCCATTGTATGAAGGTCTTCTCTACCTAATTGGGATTAAGAGGAAGGGTTGCCAACCTTTACTTTCCTACAAAGAGATCACACTTTTCACACTTTCTTACCCATGCATATGCATCCTTGAAGAGGCTAGGCCAATAATAACCAGCCCTCATCACTTATGTAGTTGTAGTTCTTAGGGCAAAATGACCTCTTATAGGTCCATCATGGAATTGCTCCAGGAGTCTAGTCACTTGATCATCATCTATGCACCTAAGAAGCACCCCATTGAGGTATTTTATAAAAAGGACACCATAAATTAAGGCATAAGGTATGGACTAAAGTCTAAATTATCTTCTCTTTGTTCTATCCATACCTTGAGGACACTCATTTGTTAGTAAGAACTTTGTCATATCCTGGAGCTAGCTAGTGTGAGGTGGAGGTGCAGTTATTTGTAAGTTATCTTGTGTCACCAAGACAACATATTTATCTTTGTGAAGGTCATCAACCATGTGTTCACATAAACCTTTACCTCTCACTAGCTTAGTGACCTTTATTTCTATGTCATTTTACATGACTCTTGTAATCTAACCAGCCCTCTTCACATTCAGGTCTTTATTAAGAAGGAAGTCTCTCACTCCAAGATGAGATAACATAAGGTATAGTTTATTATTAGATATCAAAGGCATGAATTTTTTTAGACTTCTCATAGTTTCAAGGACTTGTTTCTTTATAAAAGTGTACCTTTATTCATACCCTTCAAGCCTTTGGCTAAAAAATGCAATTGGTTGGTCAATTCCTTCACCATTATTTTGCATCAACATAGTTGATATGTCATTAATGTTAGTAAAGGCATATAATATGAATTATTTTGAGAAATCAAGATTCATGAGTGTAGGTTCTTGATCAATGGCTTATTTGACAGCCTCAAATATTGCTTTGCATTTCTTAGCCAAGTGAACACCTAATTATTCTTCAACATAAAAGTGATAGGTTTAACCAAAATTATAAAAATAGGTATAAACCTTCTCACAAAGTTTATCTTTCTAATGAAAATTTGAATTCCCTTCTTATGCTTGGGTAGGGACAAGGCTAATATTGCACTTATTCTATTAGGATAAATATCTAGTCCCTAATTTGATAAAATATGCCCCAAGTGTTTGCCTTCATGGACAACAAACACACACTTATTTGGATTCAATGACATCCCATACTCTCTACACCTTTAAAAGATCAACCTTAGGTGGTTCAAGTGTTCACTAGCCTTCTTGGAGAAAACTGTTATGTCATTTAAGTACAAAATCACCATCTAATTTAGAAAACATTGTAAATCCATGTCCATGGATCTTTTAAAAGTATCTCCAATATTTGAGAGGCCAAAATGCATATTTTTATAAGCATAGGTGCCCCAGTTTGTGGTGAAGGTAGTCTTGTACTGGTATTCCTCTCTTACTAGCACCTGGTTGTACCCTAAGTACCCATCCAAAAGAGAGAAAAAAATTTAACTAGAAAACATTTGAATGAGATTTTCCATGGATGTAATGGGTAATGTTATTTAAAAGAGACCCTATTCAAGTCTCAGAAGTCAACTTATAATCGGATCTCACCATTATTCTTTATCACATGCACTAGGTTAGCTACCCATGAGGAGTGTTTGATGGGAAAAATGATATTATACTCAATCAACTTGGTAAAATATTTTCTCATCATCTCTTCAATATTTGGGTTAATAGGCCTTTGTTTCTACCTAATAGGTTTGACATTGGCCTCCAACTCTATAGTGTGTTGGGTTATCTTGGGATCAAAACCTCTTACATCACTATAGTCCAAAGAAAAGATATTTGAATATTCCTTACAAAGCTCAATAAAATAATGTTTATATGCCTCATTTATCACCTTTCTAATCTTTAGAAGCTTGTCTTTAAAAATGAGGGCTCTCTCATAGTTTTATTCATCAGTAGACATAACTGCTTTGTCCTTCCTCATATAATCTCCTTTATGGAAAAGGCTTTCAAGGGTGACCAGACCTTTAGGAAGTTTATTATAATTTAGCTGAATAATTTATTCCTCATACTATTATTTAAGTCTACCTTGGTTCATTAAGGAAAACTTTACCTCTTTTTGTAGGAAGCAAGCAATCTATTAGTCACTATAAAAGACTTTCTAGTGAGCCTCATTATCTGGAACCGATGGTCTCACTATCAATTTGACATGTGGTTGTATTCTAGACTTTTTCAAATCATTTGGTATGTCAAACTAAGCCCCTACATCTACCAAACTATTAGCATGTTGATTATTCTTTCTTGACATTATTTGGATATTGAAGGCTTCAAAGTCTTCAAGTATGTCCCACACTTTATAATTTTATGCTTCATTAAGGAGTTCTTGTCTATGTTTTCACCTCTCACCTGATGTATTATTATCTCACTATCCTCATACACTTGTAACTACTTTATTCCCCTCTTACTAGCCTATTAAAGCCATGGATAAGGCCCTCATACTCATCTGCATTGAAATAACATCTAAATTGGAACAAGTCTAATGAAAATTATTTGTCATTAGAGGGAGATATTAGAATTACACCTATACCTACTCCATTCTTTCTCCTTGAGCCATTAAAGAACATCTTCCACAATCCTCTAGTATCCTCTTATGGCCTAGTTAGAGCTGGCATAAACTCATTCTCTTCATGTAGGCTATAGAGTCCCATATATGTTTCTTCAACACCTCCCAAAGGATCAAATAGTTGATTATCACTCCATAACTCATCTAAAAGCATATCAGGTATGCCCTCAAAATGAGTGTTTAGTTGTTAATCCACAAGGTGGTCATCTTCATCTAAAATGGTATAATTGATGTTTGGGCTACTTGAAACATAAGGCTCAACGTGAAATTGAGCAATAGGTTTATCTTTTGTAGAAACCTTGGTCCCATACCTTGTCTTAAAATCCATATAGGACCAATCTATTTCTAGGTAACCTCTAATTTTAGTTGTGAATTATCTAGATAATCATAGATCAAAGTGAGTAGGCACCTATAGAACCACTACATCCTAAGCCACTAAAACACTAAGATGATCATGTAGGGTTAAGTTTAGACCTCTAATAATACCATCTAATTTGGTAGAAGATATATCAAGCTATAAAACTCCCTTATATTTGGGTTCATACATTAAACCAAGCTAATTTTCTATTGACTTTGGCATCATTGAAGTACTTGCTCCACTGTCTACCATGTGGTTTTATAACAAAAAGTTTCCAACGATTATATAAAGGTAGAAGGGAGGAGGTTTGACCACCTTATTTAATTATCCTTCATTAGGCCCTTTGGTTCCATTCGTGAGATCTACATTTTCCTTGCTTGGTGGCTTATCTAAAACATTAATCTTTGATAATCCCTCTTGAAGGATATCCACTTGATTAGGCATAGAAATCATGTCCCACTTTATAACACTCACATTTTAATTCTTAATTTACTTAACAATGTTGATGTTCAAACCACTGACATTTCCTTGTGCTTTGAGATTCACAATCATGCTTTGAACCTATGAGTTTTAGGGTACAAAATTATTTCCTTGGTTCTAATTTTTTTGAGTTATTAGAAATTTTGAGGTAGAAGTAGGTTCATTTGGATTTGATAATAATGTAGTAAGAGTAAGATACTCTTTAACTACTTCTTGGATACCCTCCATATTCCTTATCTTGAACCTTGTATTAGTTGCCACTAGAATGTTTGATTGGCTAGAACTAGCATGTTGAATTAAAGCATATCACTCTTCTTGTTCATAGTTATCCATTGTAGCACCCAACTAGTTTAGTCCTTCATTAGGCCCTTGGCCTTATTGAGTCTCTTCCAATTTTTTCATAATAAGCACCTCTATATTCTGAGCCATAAGTTCTTGATTGAACCTATAACTATCACCTTGTTGCCACTAATTATTGAAATCCTAATTGAACTTGATGTTTGGAATAATGGATTGATTTAATGATTGATTCCAAGGAATAAAACCCTCACCTTATTCTGAAATGTTGTTATGAATAGGGACCAAGGTAATGGAAGCACTTGTAGAATTAGAATTATAATTTTTTTATCTAATATAGTTGGGTTTCCGTTGTCCTTGTCCTTGGAAATTTCCCTTAAAGGGTGGTCTATTAGCCTAGTAAGACTGGTGGGGTTGTTATGGGGACTGATAAGGTCTATTGTATTGAGATTTATACCTCTTTAGATTCACCAATTCGTTACCTAAATTTTGAAACATATTCTTGAGCTCTTGGAAGTTCTTGTGCTCTTGGGAGTCACTAGATTGACGTTGAATCCTTTTCTTGTTTTGGTGTAGGTATGGCAGTAAGTGTTGGCAAAGGGGGAATGGAAACAAGGGGAATAATGATGATAGGAGGTGGTTGAATCTAAATAAAAAATTTCATATGTGGCTTAGGTGTAAGCTTTCTATCATGTATTAAGCTATTCTCTGCTCTAATTGCCACCTCATAAGCATTTGAAGGTGTGTTTCCTCCCATAGACTGTATCATCACTGTAATATCACTATTGAGAGATATTATATAGTAAAGGAAACCATAGTTAATATTAGGCCTGATAGAGATTGTAATCCTATCCCATGCCTTTTGAAACCTATTATTAAAATCTTGAATAACCTTGTGAGGAACTCTCTTCATTGTAGTCAACTATTCTATAAGTGACAAGTGGTCCCTCTTGTCTTCAAACCTCTTACATAAATCATCACCTAATTGGTACCATGATGTGACGGAGTTAGTATCAAGGTTTCTATACCAATCTAGGGCCTTTTCCTTAAAAGATATGGCCAATAACTTGATAGCCACATTTTATTCATTGATGTCATGGATATTACAAAAATTAGCTATATCTCTCATGTGCATAGAAGGGATTATATAATTAACTCCTATGAAGTAAGGTACACTCTTAAGGTTTACCACTAGGATAGGGTCATACTAATTGATTTCTAAAGGACCTTGACCATTGAAATCCACAAAATTCAAAGCTCTAAGGGCAGACATGGTAGTGAAAGGACCCAACAAAGATTTTCTTGCAAAGATAAACTTGGAAATTGGATTAGGAGGAAAGTTTCATTTATAGGGATGAGAATTAAAAAACATAAATATTATTTTTGAGTTTAAAGTTAAATAAACAAATTCAAAATACCTCTAAAATTTTATCTTTTATTCACCTTTGGCATGAAAGATATGTATTATTCTACCACCAAAATGTTGAGTGTTCTTTAGAGTCACCAGATGCTGAGAGTGTGGATGCAACAACTGCTACAAGTGGATCAAGACCATAATCAATATCAATCAATATTATTTGAAAGTAGTACCATTGATTATGCTATAAAATTTTGTATCATAGAATTTCAACCTTGTGGGAGATTTTTTTAGGATCTTTCACTCCTAGCTACACTATTAGAGCAACCTCAAGTTGTGGGTATCCAATAATGAGTTTAAACCTCTGGAGAAGGACAACTTCCTCTTGGTAGATCACCTAAACTAATATTTTTTCTTGTAAAATGGATAAGAAGGGAGCATGGGATGACTAAAATTAGTAAAGAGGTGATACACCAAATTAAATGACTCTAATAAGCTTGAAACAAACGCTAATTCAACAAAAAGATAATCTTTACTCACACAATATCACAAACTAGCCAATTTGCATCAGTATTTCTTAAACTAGGCTCACTAAGCAATATATGAAGCAAAGAGGGGTTCTAAAACTCACATTAAGCATCCATTAAAGGTAGAAATCATGTTTCATGCCTAGTTTGTAGCTAATAGGTTTTCCTTGCCTCTATTGGTTCTTATGCTTGAATCTGATTTTAGAGGACTATGAAAGGATATTAGGGAAATTATGGATGCCTACATATGATATTTGATCCCCTACATCAAGCAAAACCTTCAAAAACCTATTCAACCAAAGATCCAAAATGCATCTTTTTATTCCCAAATTCCTCTCCTCCACTCAAAATGACTTGAAATGGCTTTGAACATGTCCAAATAGGTAAAAAATATCATAAAGAGGTGGGAAAAAGTCAAAACCAATTTGAATTCTCCAAAAAGTTACTTTTTCACTTAGAAATTCTATTTTGAATACCCTTAAGTCATCTAATGCACTTTTGGGGGTCTTTTGGGAAAATTAGCTTCTCTAGACATCATTTTTGACCCATTAGAATCTTTGAGACTTTGTGAAAACCTCCTTCCTACCCATGAATGCTTGAACACCCTGGAAACTTACTAGATCCTTCACTTATTTTTCAAGACCCATTTCTAGGCCTTTTCCTCAAAATCTTTTAAATCACCTTAAGACTTGCTTAAAGTGTTTCAAAAGCTTACAAGGGGTATGAGGTAGGGTCATGAGGTTTGTATTCTCTTTACACCATTAGATCATCCACTTGACAAGGACTCTGTTCATATCCTCACACCACACTAGAACCTTCCAGGAAACTGCACTGCATTATCAAGTAAGGACTACAAAAAGGCTAGTTATGGGGGTAAAAGGTTATTGAATGGTCTAGGAGAGTGGCCTGATCCATATAGGAAAAAAATTTATATGTATGATAATTTTGGCCAATAGGTTTATACCAATCAATAGAAGGTTCTTTTTCAATTCCAACAAGTACCATTAAATGTTCAAAAAAAATTCCTCCATCCAAGTTTTAGTTCCCTCCAAATCAAATTGTTCTCAATAAGTATCATACGAGGAACAAGTACCATTTCAAAAATACAACTCTACTCCAAGAGTGACTATTCCTAGTAGAGACAATCTCAGTCAAATTTCCTAATAGTTTATGTTATCTCCTCTCCAAGGTCAAGGTAATCCACTTTTGACCACACAACAAAATGTGCCTACTCCATATCATTTTGGTCCTACTTTCCAAGATTTATAAGAGGTTAAAGATATAATTTTGGCCATTCAAATAGGTAATCATAGTAATAAATTCAAGATTGATGATATATGTTCTTATCCATTTGACATGATCTACCTTTAATTACCTCTCTCCCATCACTTTGAGATGAACAAGTTTGTTAAATACAAAGGTAAAGGTGACCCAAAAGATTATTTAATTGATTTTTTTCATTGCATGTAATGAAGTTGCTTATAGTGACATATACTTACTTCACTTGTTTCCTCATAGTTTGGCAGATCCAACATAATAATGGTTCCTAACTCTACCTATGACTTTTATTGACAACTTTGATGACTTGTCTAATAAATTTGTATAATATTTCTCCTATAATCTAGAACATGAGTTAACTATGGTTGACTTATGTCAAGCTAAATAAAGAGGAGGAGAAATCTTGGCCAATTATCTTCAATGGTAGTGTGCATTGGCTAGTCGAATTTCACATAATCTCCTCAACAAATAACTACCTACAATGTTCATGACCAATCTTCACTTTGATATGGCTTATAATATCAAACTCAAGTGTGCCAACACCTTTGAATAAATCATTGTTAAAGTACTATAGATTGAGAAAGCACTCATTGACAAGGAAATTATGAAAATATACTCTCAGCACCAAATGTAGAATAAAGCTCAAGCATAAGCTCTTGCACAAGCACAAGCGATTACATTGGAGAAGCCTATACCCTTTAATAAGAACAAAAAATTTATAAGAGATAGAGTGACTAAATCTAGACATGTTAAAATGGTGTAACCACTACTTATCCAAATAAACCCTCCTACTCAATAGATCACTTTATAAAGGCCACCTCCAAAAATGGCTCATATTTATCGTAGACCTTTTAACGATCTAGGTGAGCCTATTGAGATGGCCTTTTAAAAATTAGTTATAGCCAACATGATTATTTGTCTAGTACTAAGACCTTTTCTTACAAATAAACCTAAGCCTAATTGGTTCAAGGATGATTATTTTTATGACTATCATTAGGTTAAAGAGCATATTATTCATAGATGTGTACAACTTTGGCACCTCATTGAAGACTTGATTTAAAATGGAAAAATAGAGTTAGATAATATGGCTACAACATCTAATCAAGATCTAGGTATATATTAGAACCCCTTTCCACAACATAACTCTAATAATCAAAATCATAACTAGCATTAGGCCAATAACTAGAACTAGAATAGGTTACCAAACAATTAACAGTAATGACAAAATCAACAATAATAGAAATATAAATAGGGTCACAATACCCAAGTCAACTACAATACCATCCTTTATGAATATAATTTTATAGGTCACATTACAATTGGATGTGTAAATACCATTAATATCAAACCACTACCAACAAAGTCTTTTAGAGAAAGTTATTTTTTAATCATTTCTAACTAGTTATATTTTTTGAATCAAAGTGAAAGTTACTTTTGCTTGTAAGCTCATAGGGGTCACTCGATGTACTTTTTTCCTTTAGTTTCCTTAAGGAGATTCTTGGTTATATGTTGGTTCCAATGAGTGATTAGAAGGCTAGGACCACTTTAGCCACAATATGTTTTTTTAACTTTTAGTGAAAATTTTATTAAATAAGAGTTATTGATGGAAACATGATTATTTAATAACTTTTGATTGGTAGCTTGAAATCGAGCACCATTTTTTGAAAAAGTTCATGTTTTTAAATTTCCCATGCATTGGACCTATTTACATTATAAAATGAACTAAAATATAAAGTGTCACATTTTGGGGGGTTTCTTCACATTGGTTGTGTTGTCATGTGCTTACGATTTGTGGTGACATTTTAGTGGTGATATATATGTTATGTTGTGAGTACTTTTGAGGAAATATTGTTTTTATTGAATGAACCTTATCTCTTTTGTTTTTTATATATTTAAGGGTGAGGCCTGATGTGGTAAGAGGTTAGACCCCCTCATAGGGAACACAAACTTCCTTATTTCTTCTTTTTGATTGCATTATCATCATTTATTGCACTCATGGATACATATTTGGCCAAGTTTGATGTCTTATTATTGAGTGTGAATTATCAATACTATGGGGCTTCATGTGATATGGACCCTACATTTTAATTCATGCATGCACTATCTCAGATGCATTTTTGATTGAGTCCAACATCCTTTTTTCCATGTGCTTTGCATGTTGTTATTTTTTGGCTATTGATTATTATCTAGTGTATCTGGATACATTATAGCTCCTTTTTCCATTTTCCATACTCTTCTATTATCCCATGACTTATATTATTACTTTAACACATTGGTAGTTGTGTCATGTCTCCTTAAGGCCTCTTTTTTAGCACCTCACCTTATTCAATAGAGATACCTCTTCACTCCCTTATTTTTAGAAAATCTCTCTTGATGGATTATTCCACAAGTCGATAGTCTCCTCATTTTGAGCTATTCTGGTGAAGCCCAGTGTCTTTCTTATCTCCATCTAGTGTTTTTGTGCATGGGTTATATTGTACTCGCACTAATTTATAAAGTGTCATGGGGGTTTTACTATTTCATCGTTGTTTACCTTCATGCATTCATGTGCTCTATTCTGAGCACCTTTTCACTTCATTAATTGTTTGTCTCTTCCATCACCACCATGGACCATCATATTTAAGAGACTTATCTATATTTTTTACACCTTTTTTTAATAGTTTACAGTCTCCTTGTTTAGATCCATTTTGTTGTATACATTATCAACTTGTTCGGTGTTCGATTAGTAGATTCAGACCACTCGTACAAACATTTTTTTCTCCACTCAACCCAATCATTAGTATGGTGGGGTGTGTATGATTCTTGATCTTGATCATTCCTTGCACATGTATTACTCTTTTGTACTTTCATCACCATTGATAGTCTTTTTGATTGAAGCTAGTCTAGTGAGGCCTAGTGTCAATTATTTTGTGATCAAGGAGTGGATTCAGACCACTTGTGTTTATTGAGTTATTTTATGAATTGAGATTACTTGGATTGAAAACTTATTTAGCATCATATTTTGGGGGGATTTCTTGCTCTCTCTTCTTATTTTCTCTCTTTTAGAGGGGATTTTTTCTAGAGTTTTTCTCTCTTTTTCTCCACTTTATGAGAGTTATGTATATGTTACACTCATTTGAGTGTTTTATGGATTACTCCTTTATATATGGGTATCTTATTCAAGAAATTTATTCAATATAACCCATATGAGGATTGTTACTTGACTCAATGGCCTTCTTGGTGATTCTTATAGTGACACTAGTGTAGTATCCCCACCAGTGTGGTAACCCGACTAGTCTTTGTGCTCACTTCTCACTATCGTGTTGGAGGGTGTTCAAGTGATGCTTCTTTGGTTTCATCATTATACCTAGTAATTTGTAAAAAAGTGTTTATGTTTAGTGATTCTCATATTCAGCACCACTCTTACTTCAACTTGGTGGTTATAGATACTTGACATCCATGTACTCTGGCATGATGGATTGGCATCCATAGGGACACATGACTTCACATTATATTCTCTATTTTTATCCCCTAGATTCACTTGAGGGGGGGTGTTAGATTATCTTATTACTCATGATTTCTAGGCTATAGGTATTTGTGTTTACCTAGTTTTGTCTTATGTGGGGTTTAGTCCCACATTGGCTAGTTTAGCTTTCTTATTATTTTGCCTTGCCTATATAAGTAAGTTCTTTCATTATAATATACATACTTATTTATGATTCATTATGATTATTTATGTTTCATAATATTTTTTATATCTTTTGAGTATAACAATTGTTTTGTCAATTGGTTTCTTTTGAGTATATACTAAAGCATCAAAGGCTATGATAATAAGCCATTAGAAAAATCTTGGTTGAAGAGTTTTGGAAACTCTTTCATACCTATTGTGTCCATTATTGTATCTCCTCCATTTTATATTAACCTTTCTTTGGATCTTAATATCTCTATGTTAATCAATGACCTATAGTTACCATACCAAGTTCTTATCCACCTCCATCTAATTACAGTAACCCTCCACCAAATCAAGGTTATTTAGTCACACCCTGATGTGCCAAGGTTATGATTTAATGTCATGTACCTTCTTCTTATAATCATCCTATTCAAGGTCCTATAGCTCAAAAATATAAGCCAAGTTCCCCCATTAATGATAAACCCTATGATATTATGGAACAACTAGATAAAATGCATGTAGATATTTCTTCGTGCCTAATGGAGGTGTAAGGCAACTGGTCCTAGGCATAGCAAGCATGCCACCCATATGAATCACTAAATATGTTGACCATTTTTACACACTAATAAAAATTAGTCAACCCCATAGGTAAAAAAAATTCATGAAGTTTTTCATATTCCATTTAATTCCAATAAATGTTATATTATCCTTGGTCACTCTTTGCATTAGTGTTCAATGTCACTTTGGGTCTTTAAGGGTTAAAATGGGCATTTAATGCTTTATATGGGTTTTGGGAATTTTTAAATTCAAAAATGGGTGAAATAATGATTAATTTGTCCTAAGGGGTCTTAAATAACTATTTTTAACTGGCCAAGATTGCATTTGTAAGTTAAAATCAAGAAAACACTTGAAAGGGGAGTTTTTAGCCACTTGTACAAACTTCTCAAGTCCACTTGTAGTTAAAAATGTGGTAAGGGTGTCATTGTATCTCCCTAATCTCATTCAAATTCATATTTTTCAATAATAATGCAAAAAAAATCATCTTCAACTCCTTTTCCTTCATTTTCCATTGGCAAGCCAAGAGTAAAATCAAGCACTCATTATGGGTCATATAGGTAGAGTCAAGAAGAATGGTATTGGGGGTGAATATTAATATTATTCCAATTCAATTTTATGGAAATAATATTTATATTGGTAGATTATACTCTATGAACAAATGCTAATACTCCAGGTAGCTTCTTATGCACATTCAACCATGAGGGGGTCCCCTTTTGAGCCTATTTCAGATTTTATTGATTTGGATTGATGGGTTTATCTATTATAGGTGTTTATACATAATTTTAAAGGATATTTACATGATTTTACTTGTTTTTAATAGTTTATTTTTTGATAGAGTCCCTTCTAGGCTTATTTCTTGGCCTAAAGATCCAAGTTTCAGACTTGCTTGAAAATCTTCACCTCCAACTACTTTTTATAGGTTTCCCACATGGCAACAAGGGAATATAAAATGTTTTTAAGTATTTTTTATCCTCTACCATGATTTATTAGTTTGGATACCTTCTCACCTTGCATAATTTCATCCTTCCATGCCTTTACCCATATATTTGATTCAATATTGTCACCTACAAGTTCTAATCCTTCTTTATGGAGGTATTCATGTGTGATAGTAAAATTTCCAATATAATAAAGGTTTATATGAAGTATTTGAATTTATTTTGATGTTTTATACCTAGTGGTGAGCCTGGAAAGAAAGATGGATAGCCCCAAGAACACTAATTTGACTTTAGGGACTGAGTCCCTAAACACACCAAATAGAGCTCCTAGGGGTCTTTTGGATTTTCTTAAGTTGAAACTATGTTTGATTTTGAGGAATCCTCTTAGGAAAATATTTTATTTCTATCCATGGATAAACATCATGCCAATCTTAAGCCTTAATGGGCAAGGATCGTGTGTGCTTTGAGCCCTTCCAAAATGGCACTAAAAATAGCCAGAAATATCTATAAGATTTTATAGGGAAGGTTGGTTTTGACACCACATAAGGAATTTATAAGCATTAATAATTAGTGTAAATAGGTTAAAACACCTCAAAAAGTTATATCAAGTGCATGTATCATGAATGAGGAGGTGGTTGCATCAAATGACCATTTTAGGCCATCCCCTATCTATACACATGGCAGTGAGGGCAGTGTTTGAATGGTTAGCACAAAAGATGGTATTTAAAGTTTTTATGGAGGAATGTAAGTCCTATTTTGAATAATATAGATTTAAATAAAATATAAGAAATCTCAATACACTCCTAAATAAGATGAAAATGTTCCATGAAACCTACAAGCCTATGAATAGACACCTACAGCCAGAGCTGTGGAAGATTAATCTCAGTCAAAAGTAAAGATGGTTTTTGAAACTCAAATGGAGCATGAAATTAGGTTAAATAAATAAAATGTAATTTTATGAGATACAATTAAGTTTTATATGTACTTTTAGGGTTATCAAGTCACCTTGACAACCTATAGCCAAGCAAACTAGGCATCTACGATCACAATTTGAAGGTTGGTGACATTCAAGAGTAAAAAAGGTATTTTGAGGCCTAATTTAAGAATGTAAACAAATTAAATGAATATTTAATGATTAGATATATATAAAAATGGTTTTTATGGACTTTGGAGAGGTAAAACTCACCTATAAGTAGGTTCTTAGACTATCTCAGTCAAGCAAGATAGTGAATAGTTGACAAACCTAGAAATCTTAGAGAAAATTTGAGGATGGAGAACTCAATTTGGAAAATGAAATTAGGTTATACATGGGATTATATTATTTTTTAATCCTTTTTCAACATGACACTAGAGAAGATTTGAAGGAGTTTCCCTGCCCACTATCACAGTCAAATAGGGGCATAAGCAAGGGAGGAGTATATGAGTGTTTGATACCCTAGAAAGTAAAGGGATGGTCTAAAACATTATAATAAGGTCAAGTGACATAAATTTAATGTGATAAAACTCCCAAGAACATGAAAATGTCTATCCAAACTCCTTTTCTCATAAGCAAATTTATCTCAATCTATACAATTAGGCTAAGAGGACCTTATTCCAAGAGATAAGTGGTGATTCTTAATAGCGAAAAATATTTATAAGGAGTTACAAAGCTTAATTATCTTTGAATAAGGATGATAAATAGGTTTTAATGGAATTTTGGCATGGGAATTACATTTAAGGAGTAGCTATATGGAGGTTTGCACAAGAAACATAGAAAAGTAGGGTTTTTACCCCTTTTTGGCAAAGTTGAGTTGGTTGGACTACCTAGACTTGGAATCTGATGAAATACTTTAATAAAATTGGTCATCAAGACCTTTTTAAGATTAAAAAATCTTCACTTTTATCATTTAATTGGGACTAATACCCTCTATTTTGTCTCAGAGGTAGGTCAATCCTCTCATGCAAGAAGTTCATAGTTTTTTAGAAAAGGAGTTAGATAGTGAACCAGAGGTCATTCTAATAAATTTGCGAGGTTTGTATAGTTGGGGGACATGGGAGAACATGGGTAATCATATTATGAGGTTGGAATTCCAAGGAGATGGTCTAGCCAAGGATGTTTGTAGGTAGACCTAGTAGGAAAGCATGAAAACCTAACCCTTAATGATATGTCACTTAAAGTTATAGCTCCTCCAGGTACACTAATGTTTTGTGTGATGCCTATAGGGTCAAATATAGTATTGGCATGCTATTAGAATGAATTTATAGTGAATATTGTCATCTTTTATCTCATAAAGTGATAATAGGCCTATTGACATGGCATATTCCTTATTCCAAAATAGGGATAACTTCCATTTTGGGGTATTTTTGAAATCTTAAAAGTATTTAAACATGTTGGTAGGTTAGACTCAGAGGTAAAGAATCTTTTTTTAGACTAAGACACTCCATAGGAAACCACATCCAACTCCAGACATACTCAAACCCTCATGAGAACCATGAAAGCCATTCAAAGGTCAACTTTGGACATTCATATCTCTCACAAACATTTTCATGGAACTCTAAGCTAATTTGACATGTTAGGGAGGGTCTTTAAGGATACCTTATTGTCATTTTTCAAGGGTTTCAATGTCTAACCTTTATGAATAAAGTTTAGGAGTCCAGGTCACTCAAAACCCTTGTAAAACCCTCACAAGGACCTAATTGGAGAGATAGAGAATTTTGAGCATATAAATTCAAGGTAATGACCATGAAACTACTTATAATATATAGAGGAATCTTATAAGATCTCACACATGTGTTTTGTTTGTATAGAACAGGGGAAAATAAGCCTTGTTTTGGCCATTTTGAGTGGTATGCAAGCTACAAAGGGAGTTAGAAGATGAAAAAAAAATTAAGGAGGATTTTTACTTTAGATATCTCCCAAAATTCATTTCATGTCATGAATAAAACTCTAAGTGTCCCAACCAAACTCTCACTTTCAGCCAGTCTAGTGAGCCAGACTAGTGAACATTTGGGAAAGTGGTGAAAATCAATTAGGGAGCTATTTTAAAGGTTTTTTATTGAAAATAATGATATGGAATAATTTTAAATGTTTCATTCCATATTTTTCATGGATTAGTTATTAAAATTGAGTAATTTTGGTATGTCAAGTGGAGAAGGTGCATGGAAAAGAGCCCTTTTGAAACTACCAGTGATGATTTTGCATGACCATAAGAATATGGATGGTTACGGTTAAATATAATTAATTTGGGGACTTTTTTATAATCCATATTTATCATACCAAGCATCATACCTAACCATATATAGGGATAAGGGTAGTTTTAGAAGGTAACTCAGGTGGGCAATTTCTTATGCCAAAATGGCAGTTTTGTGCCACTTTTCACTATATTTATGACTTGTGTGGATAATTAAACCTTAATTACCTATAATATATCACCCCACCTATCCTATAAATTCAATTTTAACTAATTTTAACTTAGTGACACATGTCCTTGTGTCTTTTCAACTTCTCTCTCTCTCTCCTTCTAAGTTCTATAAATTAGACCTTTTTGGCCATTGTTAGGATTAAAAATATTGGTATGGTAAATACATACCAAAATTATACATTTATTTGTATTTAATATAATGATAAGTATGATATATATACTCTAAGTTCATTTTCACTATGTGTTGATGTGATTCATCTTGAAAGTCAAGTATAGATTGAGTTCATCTTATTTTCATGAAATTCTTGAATGTGTTGTTGTAAATTGACTTATTTCGTAACAGGTTTAATAATGTGTATGCTACAACAATATACTATTGAAGTTTTTATGTGTTTTTTAGAGTCATATTTGACCTTCCCTTTACTTTCCTTCATTTGTTGAGTTTTTATTTGCCTTCATGAGAAACATTCGTGTTAGGGAGTTCCATTAATGGTGTGAGGATAGTTTGATTTTCCTAGTTCATTACACAAATCCTAAGGGTATTAATGGAATCAACTCTTGGTGTATCATCTCCTAGTTTATGTTTGTTTTATGTATCTTTCTCTCCCTTTTCACACATGTTAGGTAGTTTTAGTAGCATAATCATATTAAGTCATATCTAGAGAGCTAGCCCTCTTCAATTTTAGAGACTCATCTCTCTTACAAGTTCCCACAAACTTGAGGGATGATTCAATGTTGCATCAAATTGAAGGAGATTCATAGAATGTCCTATGGTGCACAATTTGATGACAATAGGAACTATTGAGTCAATATCACTTGTAAAACATAAAGAAAATTAGGGCATTAGATACAAAATACTTGGTTATGACCCCTTACATCTCTTAAGTGAATTTAATTTATCATCTAAAAATGACAATGTCAATAGTTACATAGAGTCCTATTATATCATTTATGAAGAGTTGGCTAAAATTAACCTATTTAACCCTAACATTATCTATACCATTATCATTGTGCCATCATATTCCCCTATTTTCCTCCATCATCCTCAATTAATTAACTAAGACCAAAAAGATGCATACGTACCATTATATGATTTCTAGAATGACAAGGCAATATATGAATTCATGGGCCTCAAAGTCAATATTCCATTTGGTGATCATAAAAAAGGGTTTTCAATTACACTAGACCCTTCCACTTATTTTGGAGAGTAGGTGAGTGTATTTGGTCAAAAATAAAAAACTAAACTAAAATCAAACATTGAAGTCCCAAAGTGAAAACCTATTTGAGGTGATTTTAGACCAAGGTAAAATTTAAAATAAAGACAAGTCCCATGGTGAAAACATATTTTAGGTGCCATTAGATGGGAAAGTTTACCCTCTTTCAAATAAATCCCATTCTTCTTATAGTTCTATAACCTCCTACCATTCTAGAATTAGTTTATAACAACAATAAACATTTGATCAAATTATTGAATATTATCTAGATGATTTTATTAAATGGCCTTTTCTAGATCTTTGGGATTCAAACTCTTCCTACTTGGGAGAACTTGACGAGGTATTCAACCCACTAGATGAATTAAAAGATCCTTGTACTAATTTATTGATTATTTTAGAAGATGTTTCCACATTGTTTGTGGAGGACACCGTTGAAGTTAATATTGTAACATCTGATGATATCAAATGGATTAAACATGGAGCATCCCTCACTAAGGAGTAACATGAATTCCTTACTCCCTCAAGAATTTATAGATTATTTTTCAAAGTGTTATTTAGATATTCTAGTCTCGGACCCCACCTTGGTTATGCATCTCCTTATTATACATCCTAATGCCAATTTAATCAAATATCAAGTAAGAAATATGCACCCCCACATATCCACTCTTGTCAATAAAAAAGTGGATAAAATATTGGAGGTGGGATGCATTCATCCTATTGACTATTTAGAGTGGATATACAACTTAGTTCTAGTCAAAAAAAAGTTTCATGAAATCTGACTATGTAATAATTTTTATGACATCAATAAGGCATGTCCTAAAGATGACTTTCCTTTGCCTAATATTGATATGATTGTAGATTCCATGGTGAGGTATTATACGTTATCTCTTATGGATGGTTTATTTGTATATAACTAGAATAAGAATTACACCTAAAGACAAACACAAAATCATTCACCTCTACATGGGGAATGTTTTGTTATTAGGTAATTCCCTTCATCCTCAATGATGTCAGTGCCACATACCAATGTGCAATGACTATTATTTTTCATGACATGATGGTTGATATCATTGAATATTATGTTGGTGATATCCTCAAAAAATCTAAGACCAAAGTAAGACATCCAAATGTGTTGTGTATAATATTTGAACACCTCCACGAATACAAAGTAAGGCTTAACCCTAAGAAATGCATCTTTATCATTACTTCAAGTAAAATTATAGGCTTCATGGTCTATCGAAGGGGCATTGAAGTTGATCCATCCATGGTTAAGGCCATTTCTAAAATTCTTCCACATTCTATTCTAAAATAACTCCATAGCTTGTAGGGCAAGTTCCAATCTATCAAGAAGTTCATATCTTAATTGGTAGATAGGTGTCATCTTTCTACTCATGTTCTAAATAAAGGCACCACCTTTTCATGGAATACAAATTGTCAAAAGGCCTTTGAGTAGTTAAAATATTATCTAGACAATCCACCTATTTGAACACCATCTACACATTAAAATTCATTTCTTATCTATATTTCAATAACCAAACATGCATTATGGGAACTCTTGGCACATCATAATGACTACGGGAAAGAAAGAGTAGTGTACTACTTGGGCATAACATTGGTCATATATGAACATAATTACGTATCTATTTAAAAATCCTATTTAGTAATGGTTTTTATATCCCAAAAATTGTGACTCTACATCCTTAACAATAAGATTATCCTCATTGCTAAAGAGAACCCTCTCAATTACCTACTTTCTAAGGAAATATTGATAGGTTACAAGGATAAATGGATAATGATCTTAAGTGAGTTTAAGATCAAGTATGTTTATCAAAAGTCCATTAAGGGGAAAGTTCTTATTGATCAATTTTTATAATCACCCCTGTCAGATACCCAACCTCTCTTACTCAATTTCCCTAATGATTCCATCATGACTCTTGAGGTCACTTCTTCTGAGTCAAAACACTATACACTCTATTTTGATAGTTCCTATACTTCTCAAAGATCTAGAGCTGGCACTTTTTTCATAACACTATAAGGGGATCTTATTCCCAAGGCATTCCATATTAATTTCACTTATACCAATAACATAGAAGAATATGAAGAAATTATTATAGGGATTCATCTAGTAGTACAATAAAACATCAAGCATATGCATATTCATGGAGATTCTCAATTGATTATCAATTAGGTAATAGAACAATACCAAATAAAAGATGAAAAACTCATTCCATATAAGAAAATGGTGGATAATCTAATCCATAACTTTGATCACATTAAGTTTAAGTAGATTCCAAGGGTTGGTAATAGGATGACCAATTTAATGTTAATTATTGGTTCATTAATATCAATTTCAAATCACATTATTGATTACTAGTTTTTTATCAAACATATTTTGAGGCCAGCTTATGAACATCCATTGTCTTAAATAGTATGCAAAATTGTTGGTCCCAATACACCTTGGTTCACCTAAATATATGCCTATCTCCATGATAAAATTATCCCTCCTAACATTTCTCATAAAAAACAAAGATCATTCATTCATAGTACCTATCATTATACCATACTTGGTACCACACTCTATTGTAGAGGATATGATGGAAATTTGCTTCATTATTTAGCTTTGGCAGAGTCAAGATTAGTGATTAATAAATTACATAAAGGAATATGTGGGACCTACACTAGTTGAGTGGTCCTTGCTAAGAAACTCTTATGTACTAGTTATCACAATCCCACTATGGAAGTTGATGCTTGTGCCTATGTAAAAAAGTGTGTGCCTTATCAAAAGCATGACAATCTTATTCATTCTCCAGCTTAATAATTATAACCACTCATAATGTTGTGGCTATTTTCCATATGGGGACTTGACCTCATAGGCAAGATCAATATAACTTCTTATAATATCAATAAACATATCCTTATTATAGCTAAATTCTTTACTAAGTGGGTTAAATCCATTCTCCTCACTTACGCTATAGGTAATAATATTATCAAGTTCATCCTAAACCACCCCATATACCACTTTGGCATTCCTTCTAATATTAGTTTTTATAATGGTAGATCCTTTAAAACTAAGGACATCTGAGCCATACAGCTCTAGCTCTAGAAAAATATCCCTTTAATGAGATCTTGTAAGTGAGAGTTGCATCCTTGAGGCATCACATTCAGATTACAGAAAACTACAATTCCTGAGGAGCCCAAGTCAAAGCCAAGATTCATTAGCTTAAAATAGGGGATAAATATTCTAAGGATTTATTTTAATTATTGCAAGCCAAAATCTTAAAGCAACAAATTCAAGTCATTTTTGAGGCTCGTAACATACTCATAGAGACTTCACAGATTGTGCAAGCTTTTGTTCACCATTATTAGCAAGTGTTCAAAGCTCAAGCATCTTTGCGTAAGAGTGAAACTACCCTTCAATAATTGTCTTTTAGTGGTGCCATGTAAACTCACTCCTACCCAAGAGCTAATTTGTGATAGACCCCTCACTGTTGATGATTTGTATGAAGAAATGTCTCACATGGCTAATGACAAAGCCCCTAGAATTGATGACTTCCCTTATGAGTTATACAAAACTCTTTGGTATCTTATGAGTAGTGATTTTCATAAGGTTTATCAAGATGCATTTTGTGCTCATTCTCTAGGTAAAATATAAATAAAAGAAATATCGAATTCATACCTAAGCAAGGAGATCCTAAGTTGATCTATGTTGATCTATAACTAATGACCCATCACTCTCCTAAATGTTTCCTATAAAATTATTGCCAATGATATAAAACTCATTACTATAGATAATCTTACCTCCCTCTGCTAGTATGGGCTACTAAATTTGGCTGGAAGTGGATCCAACATGAAGAAATATTTAAATACCTTGGCATCCCCTTTGTTTTTGATGTTTCACCACCCTTACTATGGCAATATGTTATTGACAAAGTTGTTAAGCATCTAGATTACTGGGTGACCAAGTCTCTTTCATTGGTAGGAAAATTTCAAATCTGCTTAAAAAAATTTATGTCCACCCATGTGTATTACTCATCATGTTGGGTACCTTCCAAAATATCTTATCAAAAGTTGTCGAAATTACTCAGAGATTTCCTTTGGAAATATTCCCCATAAGTTAAAGCATTCCACAGGGTGGCCTAGGAATATTACTACCTCACACATGAAGGTGGAGGAATGGGACTCATCGACATAGCTTGGTAAGTAACTACCTTATGTGTCAAATGGATTATATAGGCCATTGAGGGCTGAGAATCTTTGAAGGTGTTATTCAAACACTATATCTTCTCAAGCTTACCTAAGGGTAAGAAATCCTAGAATGGGCTTGGCTTCCCCAATTTACTCTTCATCTAGTTTCCCATCCAAATCATTAGGTCCTTTATGGCCAAAATATTTTGGAAGGCTTGGGAAAATATTAAACCATGGCTACTTTAGAATGGCTCTAATTTTTGTAATCAACTCTTTGCTAACTCTTACTCTCTTTGGTGGTCTCCCATTTTTCTCATAATGAAGTGACCCTGGTAGAAGTCCCATGGATTAATTCCTTATAAATTTTTCATAGAGGAATTCATTCCATCTAGGATATCTTCTATAATAATTCTCACTCTTAGCTATCTTGGGAGGAGGTGAAAGCTAAATTTTGGTTAGCTAATGCAGATCAAGAATCCTACTAGGAAATTCTTAATGCCATCCCACCTTCCATGCTTCATAAAATCTTGATCCGTCCCACTCAACCATGGTGAAAGGACTGTAAATGGTATGTTGAGACCCCTTTCTATAACTACACTCCTTAGTTTGGCTATGCAAGGCTCACCCCCCATTTTCCCATAGTTGATAAGTTTAACGCCCACTAGGGGTTGAAATTGTCTATTAAAATGTAGAGATTTCACTATTTGGGGGGCTTGTGTGGAGCCCAAGATTTCTCACTTTTCTTGGTGTGTACTACACCAAGGCTTTCCTTTTGGTAGAAGACTCATTTAAATAGGAGTCTACCTACCTACTTGACCCTTTTGTAGCCACCTTGAGATGTTGCCTCATCTCTTATGGTATTATTCCAAATCTTAAAGGGTCTGGACTTAGATCCATGATCTTTTCAAGCCTGTCCAACCTAAATTGATCCTTTGGTAGCATATCCTCCTTGGAAATAAACCCATAATGCCCTTCAAATACACACAAGTTAGGCATACTTTCAAAGTGGAGATTCTCTTTTAGATTTGGAAATAAATAAATAATATTGTGTTTAATCATGATTCTATTGATTTTAATGTTTCTACTTTGCATAAATCTTCTATCATCTTCAATTTTATTTTGTAGATTCAAGTCCAAGCCAATAAAGTGGCCATAGAGCTTGGGTATCTTTAGGATCTCCTTTCCCATTGGGGAGATGCTCCTTTTATTATGGCTTGGGTTCCACCTTCTCCACCCAAGGATCATATATTAGATGATAGATTACCTTTACTACCTCATGTTGGTTATCATCATAGCCATTCTAGGTGCCTCTCTCATAATGGCACCTGGTACGTTTCCCCTCCTAGGTAGTAGTAAGGGTGGAAACTACTACCTCCTTCCCCTACTAGGTAGGATGGTTGGGACACTCCTCCTCCATGTCTATATGATTTAGGGCTGCCATATAGAGGCCATGAAGATGTGTTGGATAAGTTTTCAAGGCTCTCTTTGGTTATCTCACCCACTCAGACACAAGCAGATGATGACATGAACACTACCCAAGTTATTAGTTGGGAGCCTATTCCAAATGGAAATGATTTGCTAAGCTCGGGTTGGGGTCCTGATGATATGGATATTCCACATTTAACCTTTCTCTTACTAAATAAAAGTTATCTCTTTTATGACTATGACTTAGTGACTTGTTTCTAGGATTTGCCTATATTATGATATTTTGATTTTGCTCCTAGGCTCTACCTAGTGTATCGTGGTGTGCTCTCATACCACCTTATTTTTTTATGAATTATTTGTATATTTATTTTTAGTTAATATATGAATTTATTTAATCAAAAAAATAAGGACATAAAATCCCTATGGGCCAAGTATAAAATTACACAAAACTTTTCCACCACCTTTTTTATTCAAATTAATGGCTAAGCCAAAGCATCTAACAAAACCCTGATCCAAATTATTAAAAAGATAGTTAATGTTATTATGCATGACTAGCATTTACAATTATTCCCCACCCTCTAGTCATATCATACCAATCACCAAAATCCCATAGGATCCATGTCATAAACCCTTGTTTATGGTATTGAATCCATTTTTCCTATCAAGATCAAGTCTCCCTCCTTATGCATTTCATTGAAGGGTAGCATTGATGAGGAAGAATACCAAGTATTTTGACTATAATAATTGGATTTACATGATGAAAGGTGGGTATCAGATCTGAACAATCTCTAGGTAGATCAAAATAGGTTATGTTGTAACTATAACAAGTATATCAAATGTAGAGACTTTGAGCTTGGTGACCTTGTTCTGAAAGAGAACCAAAATAATATCAATGTCTCCCATGAAAATAAATGAATTTTTTAAGATAATTGGTTAGGCCCATGAAAATTTTAAGCTAATTGATCAAAATACATCCTACTAGGGAAAATTATTACCCACTTAGACCACCCTAATGTAGAGTAATTTTTTACTCTACGTCATTTTTAATTTTTAGTCGCGCACTGCAATTTTGGTTCCTACATACCTTGGTCATGGTGGCAGAGTTTTGGAGTAGAGAGTGGATTTATTTTTTCCTAAGTGTTGAAGTGTAGCAAAGGCTACCAATTGGCATAGTCTGGACATAGGTTCTCTTCCCCCTTTTCTTGTTTCCTTCATTTCATTTTTGCCTAAGTATTGAATTCAGGCGAAAGCCACCAAGTGTCACTTTTTGGAACACAAAGCTAGCCAACTAGCATCATCCAACGCACTTTTCATAACCTTTAGGAAGGCCATGGAATATGCCAAGTATCCAATAATAGCTAAGAAAAATGCACCATGTGTCGTCATCCACGTCTCATATTGGCACCCGTGTTCCATCTATTTTTTGGTGAAAGGGATCCAATAGGCTAAGTAACAGGGAGCAGTAGAAAGTGCCAGGTGGCAGTCATGGAAGGCCTTGGACTATATTTTTTAGAGGAAAGTGGAATTCACCATGTGTCGACATCTGAGAGACTTTGGTTCAATTCATGGGTTCAATGCTTTGGTTCAACACAAAAAGGCATTGTTTCATTTTGTTTAAGTGTCGAAGGGCAGTGGATGCTGCCAAGTGTCACTCTTCTAGCCCCTTTCTACTCCATTCTTGAATGCAGTGGAAGACGCCACATACCCCTAGTAGGAGAAGTGGAAGATGCCACATATCTTCCTAAGAATAGTGGAGGCTACCACATGTCAACTTCTAAGAGACCATCTTTGAGCTTCATTGCCAAGTAAAGATTGTGGCGGGTCCCAAGTGTTATTTTAAAGACCTTCATAGTACCAAGTGTCAACATGTGAAGACTGCCACATGCATCCTTCCCCTTTTAAAAGTTGCTTGGGTAAGGAACACGGTGATTTTTATTTCGTTAAAATTGCTAAGTATTGAGGAAGCAGATTATGACAGGTGTCGAAGGTGGAGCATTCTTGAGCAGAATATAGAGAAAGTAGAAAGCACCAAGCATCATTCTCTAGTGCCTTTTAAGAAATAAGGAGAATTTCAAAAAACTGACCAAGTGTCCTCTTCCATTTCAACAAAATAGAGTGTTTTGTGTATCTATTACCGCAAAGCAAGATGGAGGGAAACTTGGTGGGACTTATTTCTAGTTGATGGAATAGTTCACCAGTTAGATTTTTGGGGGCCTACAAACATTAAAAGGGCCATCTATTTGTCCCCTGTAAGTGGAGGTATAATGGATAGTTAAGCGGCTAAGCAGATGATGGAATGAGAAATTTAGGTGTAGAAGGAGGTACTAGACATGAATCACCATGTCACAGTCAGGGTAGTTCTTGATAAGACCAGGATACATCCAAGACATTGAAAGCACCGTCTGTTTGTCCCCTGTGAGTTAAAGATGGAGTAGAATTGCATAAGAAATGGAGTGATGTAAGGAGACATCTGAGGCTATAAAAGAAGAAGAATTGTAAAATCTAAAACAAGGGGGGATTCTATAGTTTGAAGCTTGCTAGAGTTTTTGGCCAGTAATATCATTTACTTTTGTCTCATTTTCTTGAATTGTAAAGTTGATGTAACTGTGCATGTTTCTATGCCTTTTATGTGGCTAAATGAATTGATAATATTGAACTCTATGCCTTGGTTGATATTATTTGTGTCATTTTCAAAGGTAGTCTATACTGTAGATTTTTTGGAGTTGTGATTAGGAATGTCATTTGCTTTTGTCTTGTTTTCTTGAGTTGGAAGGTTTACATAACTGTACATGATTTCTGTGCCTCTTATGTGATTGGAAGATTCTTATAAGAAGATTGAACACTATGCCTTTGTTGATGTTTCTTGTGTCTCAGTGAAAGAAGCCTCTATTGTGAGCCTCTATTTCTATTATTTCAATCTTTTACATTGATCATGCACTTGTCTGCTCTTAAATGTAATTGAATCCTATATATAGTTTCACTATGCTTAGGTTAGGATTAGGATTACACTTAGGCACATCACCATAGTTAGGTTTCAATTCTGCATTTGCATTTCTATTTAATTTCCCATCCCTTTCCCCTAAACACTTGATACAAAAGAAGAGACCAGCTTCTCTAAAATCTGGAGGTTGTTTCAAGCCGTAATGTCCCACAGCTTGAAACTTCCCATTGTTGATTGATTAGAATCAAGCACAATTTTTGTCATCAACACCTAATTAGGGCATGTACCTTCACTCTACCCTAATGAGGAAAAAAAAATTAATTTCAAGCCCATAGCTTTTTCCCTATTATGGGGTAGGTCAAAGTGTGTCACTTATTTTTGGATGCATCCTTCCCACTTCCCTCTTTTTTTTGAGAGGCCATTCATATATTTTATCCTTTCATGTCCTCTTTAGGGGGGAATCATGGGTCATCTATTATTTATTTAGCTAAATTATTTATTTTCTTCTTAAAAGCTTTTCAGTCTTTGAAAATATGCTACTATGCATGTGTCTCACAACACCTTCTCAAACAGGGGCAAAATGTAGGCACTCCTTTTTGGCCACTTCTGTGTCTAAATGAATATTAAATTAATTTCTTGAAAATAATGCAAATTAAGCCTAGAAATCATTAAAATTTCAAAATTATTTTACACATTAGATTTAAATTCCTAGAATCATGTTAAGGCTTCCCTATTTAAGGTAATACCCTATACACAATGATAACCTCTCACTAATTCATCCTCAATCAAATTATGACCTAGTAAATTGACATTTTTTGCCAATAGTACATGGTAATTAATCAAATTTATAAAAATTATAAAAATCCTAATTAGATTCACTTAACTAATTAAATCCAATTAATTACTTAAGTGAAAAATACATGTTAAATTAATGAATATCTAATTTCTAAAAATTAAATTTCAACAAATATCAAGAAGAAAGATGTCATAATGATGTCATTAGCTTCAAAATCTAAAATTGAAAATATCAACATAAATGAGATAAGTATCAATAATTTTGAGCCATAATTCATAAATGCAACCTCTATCCTAAAAACATAAATGTATTCAACCTCCCAACCCTAAACCAAGCTTAACTACACGTAGGTTGGAGTCAATTAGAAAGTTATAAATAGAAAGGTTCTCACTCACTTTAAACTAAGCTTCTCAAGCCAAACTTACCATGTATAATTTTTTATAGAAAGCTTTATAATAATTTCATGTGCCAAACCAAACCATAAGTGAACAAGTGGAGATGCTACCATCAATCCTAGCTCAGAGAAGATAAATCTTGCTAACACTTCTAATTATTGATACATTGGATATTGGGGTCATGACCAAGATGGATATTTTAGACCTAACCAAGGGATCTCTTATCATAATAATATCAATAGAAAGGGTTCCAAATCCTATAGTCAAGCAACACCATGTAATACCCCTAGCTAGATCCTATGTTTTCATATTCAAAAAATAAATTCAAAGGAAAGTAAAGTCTAATCTAATGCTCACCAAATCTTGTGGCACAAAGTGGGGGTGATAAACATAAAAATTAAACATGCATAAGAGATTCCTAATTAATATATGTATAGGTAATACCCTAATTTATGGAGAGTAATATATTCAAAGTCTATTACTTATGCTACTTCTATCTACTAAAGTAGAGGAGTAAATTTAGAGATACTTACCTTGAAGATGAACCCATTGAGACTCAATATCTCCCTTAGCCAAAGATGTTTCACAAGAGATTGTTTTGGTTTTTAATGATCACTAATAAATTTCAAATCATCTAAGACTTTTCCACAATATAAGATTATTATCTAAGTGTAAACCTTAAGCTATAACTCCTCAGTAGAATGGCAGAAGAGTAGATTGTAAAGAAGCACAAATGAATAATTAACTATGTTGTCTCTCTAAAAAATGGTGAATGAATGTGTATATATATCTATATCTAACCTTAAAACTTTTTAAAAGTTTATCATCCCAATAGACTCTATATCTTTATTGATAAAACAAATTAGGTCTTGGTTTAGGTTGGCTAGGAGTTGACCTAGACCCTTAACATATTTTATCAATTTGAATATAGGGTCAATAGGGCTGACAATGTAATATAAACCATCAAAAAGGTTTTTAAGCTTGGGAAGGGGCTAATGAAGGTGGTAAAATCTTAGAAGAGTGTGAAAGAGAGGAGACAAGGTTTACGTAAGTGCATAGAAAAAGGTTGGATTGATAATAAGTGGTGGTATATGGGACAACAATCTTGTGAAGAACCAATGGTCTACCCACCCATTTCCTAGTACACCCTTTAAGGCATGCACTCAGAGAGATTGAGACTCGATAGGTTCATATAATAGAGAAATAATAAGTATTTGATAAAGTTTGAAAACATTATATATACAATACCCATGAAGCATTATCATGCCAAGGACTCCTAGATCACAAGTTAAGCTTAGCATCTATGTATCAATCTTCAAGTGAGTATTCAAGCGAGGTAAAAGGTTGTATTTATCCTTCTAATTACATTCTTTTCTTGTTACCCTCATATCTCATGCAAGGGATTGGAATTGAGTTGGTTATGTCTATAGATTGTTTTTTTTTTTTTTCACTAAAAATTTGACTAACTCCCTCTTAGATTTATAATCTACAAAGAGTACCTTTCTTCATAGTGATTTTAAGGAGAAAATTTACATGGAGTACCCTTCATGAGTTTTTAAGGATTCTTCCCTTATATGAATAATCCATAAATCCATTTATGGCCTCAAGCAAGCCCCTTGGTCTTGGTACACTAAGATGGATTCTCTCTTTCTTATAGTAATATTCACCAAATGCCATTTAGATTTTAATGTCTATCTCTTACAAAAAGATGATTCCCTCTTGAATTTGGTCCTTTATGTTGATGATCTATTGATCACTGGTAGCTCTTATTCATCTATTGTAGTGGTGAAAAGGGATATTCAAAACAAATTTTCCATGACACACTTAGGATAGTTACATTACATCTTTGGGATTCATATTTCTTAGTCAAACTCAAGGATCACTCTTTCATAACCTAAGTATGCTCTTAATCTACTTGCTTAGTTTTACATGGTTGATTGTAAGCCAAATCCAACTCCATTTATATCTAGATTCAAGCTTGAGGTAGATTGTACTTCACCTTTGGTTTATGCTACCTTATATTGACAAATTAAGGGTAGCCTTATCTACTTAACACATACAAGACCTAACATATCATATGTAGTGGTCTTATTCTCTAGATTCATGTAGGAAACCCATGAGTTGTACTATAAATCAACCAAGAGGATATTGTAATACATTTAGATCACACATGGATTTAGGATTCACTATAGAGCTAGCACTAATAATGACCTGATTATCTATACCAAATCAAATTGGACTAGCAATATTCATAATCCAAAGTCCATTTTGGATATAGTTTTTCAATTTGTTTAGGTATGATTAGTTGGTCAATCAAGCAGCATAATGTTATTACTTTATCATCTAATAAGGTAGAGTATAGGGAGTTGTCAATGATACCACTAAGACCATAAATATTTAGGGTATTCTCATAAAGTTTTATATCAATTTTAGATGGCCTACCATCAACTACTATGATAACCAAAGTACTATTCTAATTTACAAGAATCTAGTCAAGCATAAATGAACCAAACACATTGATATTCACATACACTTCATCATAGATATCATCCATAAGGACATCATTGATCTGAGATATTTCTAGATGAAAAACTAGATTACATTCATCTTCAATAAAACTTTCATGGAGATCAAGTATCTTCACTTGTGGGCTCTTTTTGAGTTTCAGGACACTGCAACATCATCTTCTGGGGGGATTCTAGCCTCTTATTTTTATGTCTCTCATTTAGGGGGAGTTTTTCCTATGGGTTTTCTCCTTTTTCTATAATTTATGATAGATTGTTTTGTGCATGGATAATTCATTTGGACTAGTTGTCAAGACCCATGTTTTTACACTACCCACCTAAGTTGTGCTTATCGGGGGTTGTTAGAGTAGGGTTTTATTATTTTCCCATATTTATTTATTATGGGATTTTTTCCCTCACTTAGATTTTTCCTACTTTCATGGAAAATATTTCTTAGGTGTACAGGTTGACTAAATGACTAGGAAATAACTCCCTTGACCAATTATTTCAAATATGAAATTAATCCTCTATTCTTGGCTCTATTATCCACCTTTTTGGAGGAGTTGTTATTGTATTATTAGGGTCTATTAACCACCTTTTATTTAGGAGTTAATCATAAATATTATATTTTTAATTCACACATTTGTGATTTTAATTAATGGAAGTTTTGGTTTTGGATATAATCTCTTTTACATTATTCTCCTATTGGTTTCATTTTTTTTAGCTACATTGTGTTGTGCACTTACTTTGCTTATGTGATCACTCGACTGGTGTATTTGCTCTATCCAGTGACCTTGGATTTTACCCTAATACCTTAGAATAATATCTATGTAGGTAACTCCAATTTATAAATGGGTCTTTGGGGTGGCTCGACACCATGATCCTACTAAACCATTTTTCAATAAACTCATTCCAAGGGTGAACAAGGGTAAAGAGATATGATTTGATCAATTAACAAATAAAAATAGCTTATATTGTAGATCTAAATACATCAATAGAAATGTGACATAAATCAAATAACATCAAATTTGGTCTCATATGGATCTAATCATTATTATGTACTAGACACTTATGTCATAGTCAAACACTAGCATCGATGATGGTGTCCAAATCTAACTGTAGTTCCTACAGCCATAGAAGTGTAATTTATAGAATCTGACAACTAATCCAAAATATTGATCTTGTATACTTTACACTTGTTTCCATTCCAATTTTTTTTTCATACATTAAACCAACTAAGTAACATTGCTTCTTATTTATTACAATATATTTCAATAGTTTTACTTTACTATTTTTAGTAATCTTAAATTATAAATTCAAAATATTATTTATCTAAGTTTTGTATTAATTTGCCCTCTATAGATTGATTTATCACCCTTGTGCTTGAATGATTTTTATATTCTTAACCTTATCCAACATAGTTTTAATTTAGGGTTAAACATTTGATGAACCTAACATTTGGTCTTAAATCCCTAGTTTGACCTAGGGTTTCCTAATTCACTATTTTCTTGAATTTTGATTTCAAAGTTTCCAAAATTTAAAAAATATAATTTATTTTCCTAAAATCATTCATAATATGGATACAACCATTAGTTACTTCATTATTTAGTATTTAATGGTAGTCATGGTTATGTTAAATCAGTTAGTAATATAATCAAAATTTTAAAAAAATGGGGAACATAAAAAGAGTGTTTTAAAACAAGATTAAACTTTAATCTCTCTATGCAACTATTATTTTCATAATATAGAACCCATTTCCCAAAGCCAATATGCATGCTCTAAACCCTTTGTCCCTCCTATATCCTATTAGAGTGACATCTACCATCCCACTCTTATTATTCACCAATGGTTTATATTGGATTCCAAAGTCCATGTTGTCACTACAAAAAAAAGGTAAGGGTACCCAGATTATCCCACCACCAATTGACATAAAGCATGTCCCTCCCAAACCTAAATTGGAGGCTAAAATTAAAAGATGTGATCTTATTAACCAACTAATTTATGCACAGGCCAAGATTTATATTCTCAAGCTTTTAAAACAATCTATTATCTATAAGGATATCTTATATGAAGCATTATGTGAAACACAAGTACCAAGTGATATATAACTAGTTCACTATTTATATATTATGTGATATCTCAAAAACAACACAAAACTCATTACCTTTGATCCCAAATATTTACCATCAAAATATATTATAGACATTAAAAAAATGCACACTTATAGTTTTCGATGGCTAAATGCCTCAGGACTCCCTAAAGACCCCCTAAACTTTCTTAACCCTTAACCAACTCTTTGTAACCTAACTAAATCACTATTATCCTATTCAAAAATACCATTTAAAATTATTATTCAAAATTAATATTCACTATCACTATTCATTATGATACCCACTATCACTATTCATGATGACATGACATGTTACATAGCAAGTGACATGGCAAGTGACATGGCATGTGACATGGCAAGTGACATGGAAGGTGATATGTTAAGTGACACGGCTTAGAAATGAGGTGGCTTGATATGGGACATCATACCCCACTTAGAACCCTTTTTCAAGGTGATTAATGACCTCATTTAAGCATCACAAGGTCTCCCCTTGAAGTATTGTTAATTTTCCCTTAAGGGGCCATCATTCAACATGTATTTTTCTTTCACACATGAAAGTTTCCTTCAAAATGAGATACCTACCTCTTTAGTGCTTTGAGAAAGATAATGGGAACCCATTTTTGACTTTTTAACCCAAATAGGAGAGACACCAACCCAAATGGGAATCCCCACCAACCTCATATTTGACTAATTCATGTACCACATTGAAAATGGAACCACATTTTGTGTGCCATCTCTTTACGTGCTTGGATGAAGACAAGAAAGGGTGGTGAAAAGTCTTTAGCCTCATTTAGACCCATGTGTATGATTCCCATTCAAAATTAGACTCATGTGTAAGGTAGGAGACTCGCCAACCCAAATGGGAATCCCCACCAACCTCATCTTTGACTCATTCATGCACCACATGAGAAATTTCACCACACTTCTACTATTCCCTCTTTTGACATGGTTCTTGACAATAAATACTATAAATACCCCCCTCTCCTTTACCCAAGGTTAAGTTGGAAGTTAGTATTTGGTTATTAACACTTTTTTGTAGGTATTTGAATGAGTTCATCATTTCAGAGTTCATCCACATCTTAGAGGAAAATAATTTAAAGTAATGAAGCTCTTAAGAAATTGCCTCAAGACATCTTCAACAACATTCTTCAAGTTTGGAAGGTAACATTTGATTTTAATTCTTAAATTTTATCTTATCATCCTCTTGTATTTTTAATATATTTATCCCCACTTATCCATTTTATCCCTTTTTCATTTCATTATCTCAATCCATTTTCTCCCTTGCCATCATTTATCCATTCACACCTTTGCCACTTTTACCCTCCTTATCCTCTTCCCCTTTTGCCATCTTAACTACTTACCTTCTTAACTCATCAACCATTCACCCACTTATCCCATTTGAATATTTACCTTTTTATTACCTTAACCATTATCAACCAACCAAACCACCTTTCTTTAATCCCTTATTAAATTTACAAACCAAAACCATAGCCTTGTCTTGACTAATTTTCAGCATTAGTTGCTCTATTTAGTCATTGTTTTAAAAGCACTTAACTTTCTTGTCTTAATTTAGTTATTTTTAATTGTTTAATTATTTTTAATTTCATTTATTTTATATTTTAAATTCAATTATATTTTTTTTAATTTGTAAACTTAAGTTTTAAAATAAGGTGGATTGACAACCTCCTAGAAAAATTTTACTTTTAGGATCTAGTTCACGCTAGGCAATCCACCCAATTACTTGTCTAAAAAAAAAAAAATTGGTAGTGATTTATTATTTTAGTTAATTATTATCTATCCAAAGATGATTTCTCAAAAATTCTAGATTCAACATGTGCACATTCAACAGGTATTCTTCTACACACCCTTCTTAACTAGTTTCTTCTTTTCACACTTAAAAAAAAGCAAAAATTAGATAGAAACATTTTGGCATGCCTAGTGGGACCCTTGAGTTTTTATTGGGTTATTATATGTTTTATGACATTTATAATTTCATTATTTAAATTAATTTATTTTAATTCTTATAAAATTAAGCTTCTTTCTTTACAAAAAAAAAGAGTTTTAGTTGCATTTTTAGAAAAAAATAAATTTTCTTACATTTCTAAAAGAAAGAAAAGGGCATTCATCCTAGTATTAGGATTGAATTATCATGTTGCATTCAGGTTCATTTTATTTTTTCTTTTCTTCATTCAAAGAAATCAAAAAAATTGCTTTTGGTTAAAATTGAGTGCATCCATTGACTGCTTGCTTGATTTTAGCTCACCTAGTTTAATTTAAAACATTATAAATTAATTATAGTTCACAAATGTTACACAAACCAAACCACTTTCACAAAAAAACATCAAAACACACTTAATACAAAGTCCAACTAATATTTCATCACCTATTGGACCACCTTACCCTTTCCCGGTTATCTTACTTGGATTTAATCACCAAGGGAATAACCAACTTAGTTCTCTAGTTGAGTATAAACTCTAAAAATTGGTATTTATTAGCTAAGAACCCACACTAGCTATAGGATTGTGACATGAGGGGAATAATCTCCAATTACTAGGCCATGTACTTGAAATAATACAAACTTCTATTGAGTGCCTAAACATAACCTGAAACCAAACATAGACTACCTTGTTTAGGACCTATTCTAGCCAATTTTATCTTCACACTTTTCTAAGGCATAAGCCAAAAGAGAGATTAAAAATAATCATATGATTTAATTCACTCTTAGTGAATGTATTATTTTCCTTGAGTCTTTTTTTTATTTCTCTTTATTTGAGGTGTGAGAATGTATCATCCTTTTCTTATTTTCTTATATGGTTCTCACTCGCCAATAATAAAAAGACCTCGAGGAACAAAACCCACCACCAAATCAACCATCACCAACTTCCACCTCTTAACCCATGGAACATATTTCCAAACCCATATACTCCCTTCTCTCTCTCTAGGAATTCCTACTTGGGTAGTCCCAGGAGATGCAGATTTTTTTACTTTCATAAACAACAATCATGTAGCCTTACAACACTACCTAAAAATCACATCTTACCAAATCCTAGTTTTGACCCTACCTATATATCTACCTTATAACATGCCTCTTCACCTCATGGGGAATACCTCCACTACCACATTCCCAAACATTATCATCAACCAACAACTCCCTAAAAACTAACCCACCAACCCAAACTATCATTGCCCTTATACCTCTTACTAATCACTCCCCAATAATAGGAGTGCCTACCTCTAGCACTACCCATTTTCCTCTAGTTACCTTCAATCCATAAAAAACTACTCCACTTCTAAACCTTGTGGTGTTCATACCCTCCATGTTACCACCAATCAGCACAAGAGTCACCACCCTTCCATCGACCACTAACCCAACCACCACTCTAACCCAACATGTAACCTTTAGCTATATTCATAACCCATAAGGGCATATGCCCGCTCTAACCACCCACCTCTACCCAAAAATTAACATCCACATATCAATATATATCTTCCACCTAACCTCCAAAGACCACATACCAATACATGGAGTCATCTCAACCATCTATTAGTTATTCACACATTGTCCAACCTCAACAAAACATACCATATAACTACGCATCCTAACAACATCAAGCAGACTTCATGAATTTGATCATGGACAAGATGACTACCCTTAAGTCATCCATATTTGGATCCTATAATTTTTTATCCTGTGATCAAATTTTTAATGAGCTTATTCACCCTTCAGTCCCCATCAAACCTTATCCATCCCAGCCAAAACTTCCAAAATTACCAAGTTTAATAGTAAAGAAGACCCTTAACAACATTTAAGGTCATTTAGGCATTTATGCTACTTTATTTCCCATGATTATTCTCTTCTCCTCCATACCTTTCCTATGTCATTATCCAGACTAGCATTGGATTGGTATAGTGCCATACCTAAACATTCCATCCTATCTTTCACCCAATTAGCCCAAAAATTCTTAGATCACTTTTTGATCAATATATCCAAGAAAGTTTCTATTACCAACCTCTTATCAATTCAAAAATTTGAAGATGAATATATTATTTAATTTGTGGCTCATTAGAGGAGCCTAATAAACCAAATTTCCTTTTCATTGCCTCAAATTGAGCTTATATAACTCTTCACTCAGGCATATACAAAACATATTTCATCCACATTTCATGTCCAAAGCTTTCAGACCTTTGATGAATCTTTTACCATGGATTGTAAACTAGAGAATAGACCCATTGATAAAAGAAGGTTAAAGTTGAAGAGAAATAACTCAACTTACAAACCCAATGAGCCCTTTTCTTCCAAACCAAACAACCAAACCAGTCCCAACACTAAAAAATAATCAACCACCAACACCATTATCCTCAAAGCCACAACACCACCATCTACTAACCAATATAACCCAAGGAACCAAACCTTTGACTCCTCTAATTATTCAAACTAAAACCAAAGGAACAAAACTTGGAATAATCATAAGCAATTAACTCTACTTGGGGAGCCCTATCCTTCTATTTTATAAAATTTACTAAAAGTAAATATCATCCAACTTCCACCAATTAAGCCACCCAAAAAATTTGATGCTTCTCACCCCATACTAGGTTGGTATAATGAGAATGACAATTATGCCTTTCATCAAGTCATAGGACATGACATAAATAGGTTCAACACCTTCAAATACCTTATCTAATCCCTCATTGACAAGGGGGAGCTTACATTAGACAATCCCAATGCACCATCGAACCAGACCGTTGACATATTTTTCAAGCCTTTTCTTAATCAACTTCCTTCTACCCCTTACCATGACAATAAACTAGACCCATCTCATGAAGCACATACTATTAATATGGTTATTGACAAACCCATTTCTAAAGAAAAATTACCTTAATCACCTCTTTCCCCATTCCCTTAATAGAAAAAAATTGCCTTTTATTCCTTTAAACACCCAAATAAAGGAAGCCACCATACCCACACCTCTATTTGAGGATACCACACCTACCTCCCCTATCGTATAACCATCCACACCCTCTTTGGAAGCTATCTCACAAGAGAAGATGACTTCATCCACCCAAGCTCTAATTTTAGAACCTTCTGTCAGAGGTTAAGACAAAGGTAAGGTAACCAAACTAGAACTTCTAACCCCTTCTTTGGCAGACCAACCTATCCCTTCTAAACCAACTAAAACCTCCACCTAACCAACCAAAACCTCCTTAAAATTAATTAACCCTCAAACACCTAAACCCACCAAGACAACTAAAGTGACCAAATCCCCTCCAAAACCAACAACTAAAATAACCAGAGAAGTAAAACCACCAAAATGCCCAAAGCCCCAAATTTTACCTCTCTCAACCTTGCCCTATATTTTGGGTCCTCATCCCTCTACCTTGAACATGAATTCTATCTTTATTACCAAAACCCCACCACCTTTATTGGTCACACCTTCATACTTGCTTTCTAAGACAACTTTCCTCACTACACCAATAATTCCTATGTTACCTACCTTGCCCTCCTCTACCTCCAACTTTTCAATCATCTTACCTAAACCAAAACCATGAAACAATCATTCCACTTTACCCAAGACATGTACCACCAAACCTATACCCACACAACCTTTTACTTTAACACCCAAAATAAAGACCAATAAACCTTTACCACCTTTAGCTAAATCTTAGCCAACCATTCTCCAGTGGTTATTGTAAACTTCTTTAGCTTACCACCCATCAAAGCCTTTGACCTTTCACATATGAAACCCTCTTATTTTAATTATAAATTGATATGTGCATACCATAAGGCACCAAGACATGACATAGAAAATCGTAAAGCTCTCCAAGCACTTGTTCATAGCCTATATGAAGATGATGATCTATTATCAAACAAACCTCCTTCATCCCCATTGCCAATTAAACCACCAACTCAACCCATCAAACCTTTTTTCTCACCCAAAATTAAAGAGGAGGAACCAAAGCAACCACCCAATCCAAAGAACCCCCTTATCCACACTATTCACATGGTTACCTAATTTTGAGCCCAACAAAAGGATAAAAGGAAGGCCAAGGCATCCATTCTTTAGAATTAACCCTCCCCAAACTCCCAAACAAATAATACCTAACCATCTATATCTTTATAAAAACCCAAGGTGCCTATCTTAGGTTCCTCCCCATCTAACCCTCCATTCCCTACCCCATATGCAATATCCATCCAAAAATCTATCCTCAAGCAACTTCACCAAACTCTAGCAAAAATGAGTTTATATGAGTTAGTCTCTACCTCTCCCCATCACCACCAAGCACTCATAAAATCCTTATAATCCATCAAGGTCCAACCCAATGACCCTTAACCTCTAGTTGCCTTTGTTGGTGCCCTTCGAACTTCCAACCTTGTCACCTTCAAAAATTTAGAAATACTTTCTATTCATCTAAAGGATCTTGATTCCCCCTCTTCATTATGGCATACATTAATCAAACCTACATCAAAAGGGTGATGATTGACGGAGGATCCAACATCAATATTATCTCCTCCCATGCCTATGACCAGCTATACTTACCCACAAATATCATGCCTACAAACATATTGGTCCTTCATTCTTTCAATGATACCATGACTATTACCTTGGGTATAGTTGTCTTCCATATATTTATAGGGCCCCATACCATTTTTAAACTTTTTTATGTTGTAGAGGGAGAATTCCAATACAATGTTTTACTTGGATGCCCTTGGATTCATGTCATGAGTTGTGTCCCTTCCACTTTACATCAATGTGTCAAATTTGAGCATGAAGGGCAAGTTGTGACAATCCAAGTTGACCCTAGTCCTTTCACATCTTACAATATGACATATCAACCTAATGATGTCCTTCTTCCTCCATCCACCTCAAAACCATCTGTTAATGACATAAACCCTAGCAAACAAAACATGTGACACTTCCATGCCAAATGTTTATGAAGTTTCTACTAGCTCATATATCCCTTCTTCCTATATTCCTATAGAGAACCCCATGACAAACACATTCTAATGTCTTTCCCTTATGAAATATATAATCTTAGCCCTGAATGCCTTCTCTACTCCCCAAGAATATGAGAATCTCAGACAAGACCCTTTTTATGACCCTTACATTGGAACAATCATCCCTTTTGGGATCCCTAACCATCAAATTAATTTCATTTATGGGGGACCTAATCAGCCACTTCTATCCCCTACCACTACTTTATCCATCCAACCATTTACCTCTAACATTTCCTATCTTAGCAAACTAGAGTTTACTAATTTATATTTTCATAGATGTGGTTGGAAAGGATTTGGCCTCAGTCACTATGAACAAGGGCCTCATGAGTTACCCCAGATCAAAACATTATAACCTCATGAATCATTTGGCCTTGGGTATGAACCACCTAAACAACCCACCAATTTATCCAAACCCATTACCACCATAGAGGAAGATATCCCATCCTCACCAACCCAACCACTTTCTCCACCTGAAGATCTTGACATCATCCCCCTAACTTTTTTTTCTAGTCAATACCATTATTTTGGGCCCTTTCATCTACCAAAAGGATGGCTCAACCAAAGTCCTTCCACTCATACACCCTAAAATGGTAGAGAATTATTCTCCTACCATCAACACCATCCAACATCAAGATGATGATTCCATTCTTACATACCTCAGTGTAGGATATTCTTCTATCCACAAATCCTTTCCTCTTGAGGCCTTGACCATGTCAAATGAATCCACCAATGATATCAAATTGGGAACTTTAGACAACCCTCAAATTGTCAAATTCGGCCAATCACTGAATGTCAAGGAACTCCAAGACTTCTCTTTCCTCTAAGACTATAGCATAGCATTCACTTGGTCTTATAGTGATATGCCCAAGATTGACCCCACCATGATGACAAGCCTATTAAATAGAAACTATGATGCATACATCCTCACATAACCCTTCTCATCAAAGAAGATCTTCAATGTCTCCTATCTACAAACTTCATTTATCCCATTGACTACCCCCAATGGGTCTCAAATATCATACCTATCACCAAAGTCACTGAGGGTCTACGCATTTATGTGGAATTTCATGACCTTAACCTCACCTACCATAAATATGACTTTCTTCTAACTAGCATTGACTAGCTTATTGATCTTACATCCAACTACAAGATGTTATCTCTCATGGATGGGTTTTTAGGTTATAATCAAATCTTGATTACTCCTAAATATTATCATAAAACAACCTTTACCACCCTTTGGGGAAGTTTTTGATATAGATTCATGCCTTTCAGGTTAAATAATGTTGGTGTAACCTGCTAATGTGCCATGAATTATATCTTCTATGATATCATCTGTACTATTGTAGAAGAATATGTGGATGACCTTCTCAATAAATTCAAACTCCAAAAAGATCACTTGACTATCCTTATGATCATATTTTAATGCCTCATCTATTATCATGTTCACCTTAATCCTAAGAAATGCCTTTTAAGGGTCCTTTCAGGAAAGCTTATTGGCTTTATCATCTCTCTTCAGGGAATCAAAGTAGACCCTAATAAATTTAGAGCAATCTTGGACATGCCTCCTCTAACCAACCTTAAGTAGCTATGTAACCTATATGGAAAACTTTAATCCATTCGTCATTTCATTTCTCAATTTTTAGACTGGTGCCAACCTTTTCATCACCTTCTAAAGAAGGATGTCTCTTTCAAATGGAATAACAATTATCAAAAGGCCTTTTATTCACTCAAATAGCACCTTTTTTCATACCTATCCTTACCCCTCCTAAGGATTACCACCCCTTTTACCTATATATCTTTGCCTCCAACCATTCCCTAGAGGCAATGTTGACTCACTGAGATGAACAACACAAAGAGAAATCTATATACTACATTACCCATATGCTTGTAGAGTATGAAAATTAGTATACACATACCGAGAAACTATGCTTAGCATTGACCTTTGTGGCCACCAAACTCCACCACTACCTTCTTAACCATAAAACCTATATCATAACTACTACTGACTCACTCCAGTGCATGCACTCTAAATCATACCAAAATTAGTGTATGGCTAAGTGGCTCATGCTCCTAGCTAAATTCAACCTTGAATTCCTCTAGAAAATTTTGATTAAAGGGTAGATCATTTCCAACCAATTATCTAAATCTCCTTTACCAAAAAACCAACCACCTCCTCTTGCCTTTTTAGATGAGTCTATCATGACTCTTTTTCAAGAAGATGGCATAACCTACTAAATGACCATGTTCATCAATGGCTCAAAGTGACAATAAGGAGGGGGTGATAGAGTTATTCTCATTACTTTAGATGGTGAACCCCTTACTCTCTCCTTCAAACTTAACTTTAAATTTACCAATAAAATGGCTAAGTATGAAGCCCTAGTGATAGGTCTTCAAACTACTCTAACTTTGGGAATTAAGAAAATCTATATCTTTGGTGATTCCCATCTTGTGGTCAACCAGTTCAATGGATCCTATCAATATAAGAATGATGTCTTGAAAAAATATAAAATTTTAGTTGATAAACTCTTAACATCATTCAAATATTACTTGGTCTAATCTTTTCCCTAATCTACCAATAAATTCACAGATATAATGGATTCCCTTGCTTCCCATATCCCTTCTCAACCTTTCAATTCCAAAATATTTGTCACCATTCATCATTTTACCACACCCTCTTGTATCCAATCCAACCTCTCTACCATTTTTAATGTGGAAGAATCCCCATTCAATATTTGGTATGACCAAACTCTTAACTACCTCAACCTAGGCATCGTTCCTCCCAACCTGTCTAAGAACACCCAAAGAGCCTTTGTTCAGAATACCTCTCATTACACCATACTAGGGGGAATCTTTTACAAATGTGGTTTTAATGATCTCCTTCTTTGTTGCCTATGCATCCATGAATCTTCCCATGCTATCAAGGAAACACATGATGAGATCTATGGGGGACACTTTAAAGGCCTAGCAGTCACTAAACGTATCCTTTGACTTGGCTATTATTAGCCCACCCTCAACCAAAACTATTGTGATTATGTAAAAAAGTGTGTTAAATGTCAATAGCACACTAATTTACATCATGCACTAGCTAATAACCTCTAGGTATCTAAGGAATTTTGGCCTTTTTCTTAATGGGGGCTTGGTCTCATTAGGGAAATAAACCCCCATTCTTCATAGCAACATAGTTCCATCATCATAGCCACCGAATACTTCACCAAGTTGGTGGAAGTTATTCCTCTTATCTCAATCAAAGTGGAGAATATTATCAACTTTATCAACCATCATATCATCTACCACTTTGGCATTCCTCATAAGATCATCACCGATAATGGAAAATATTTCAAAAATAAGCAAATTTAAGGTTTATGTGATTCATTTGACATCAATTTAATCTTTTCCTTTCCTTATCAATCACAAGTAAATGGATAGACAAAAGCCTCTAATAAAACCCTTAGCAAAATACTAACCAAAGTTGTTAGTCCTTCAAGTCAGGATTGGCACTTACACATCCCAATCACTTTATGGGCCTATCACATTAGCATTCAAACCTCTATGGGTGCTACCCCTTTCTCTCTAGTATTTGAAGTAGAGGTTGTCTTGCCTCTTGAATTTCAAATCCCCTCTCTTCGTATATCTTTTTAGGAACTCATTTTTAAGAATATTTTCATCAGTGCCATTTAGCTCAACTTGAGCTACTTGATGAGCATCCTTTAAAATCCCTGACCCACCTCCATATCAATCAAGAGTGTATCAAACATGCTTATAACAAGTACCTCAAACATTGAGAATTCAATATCAGAGACCTCATCGTATAGGAAAACCAACATGTAACCAATATGGAGAAGAGTAAATTATGCAAGTTTGTTTTCATTTGGCTTAGGCCCTACATCATTACCCATAAGTATGGATCAGGATCTTATTATTTTTCCTCTCTCAAAGGAAAACCAGAACCTAATCCCTTCAATGCTTCACATCTATGTCAATTTTTTTGTTAAGGAAATATCAAGCTCACTCCTTTTGTCTAACTTAACCTCATCCCTTGATTATGATATTTTAACCTTCACCCATCTTTCTCCTCTTCTTTTTAGGACAATTGATTACAATATACAACCATGTGATTAACTATCATAGTCATAGCCTAATCCTAAATGTGGGTAGCATGACTCTACCCATATCATGGTTCTCATGGATACTTTTCATCTCTAACAAGATAGAATCACATGGTCACTATCTCTCAAAAAAAACCATGCCTTTTCATATCATTAACCTTATTGTGTTAAAATTTTTCCCTCTTAAAGGTAAACCTTTGAACCTAATTATACTTATCCATGTTTAAAAAAATCACATTCAAAAATAATTTAAATACCAGAATATTACTTGGGTCAATATCTTAAGAATTATAGACTGCTCCTTTGAAGGACAACTACCCAAAAACAAAATAAAAATTGCCAAATATAAGGTAGACTATCCCTTTGAAGGATAGCTATCAAGAGCATTAAACAAAGCCACTAAAATTAGACCACTCCCTTAAAGGATGGCTAAGATAACTTTGTCAAAAGAAGAGAAATTATTTGGAAACTTCCTACATCAATTAGCTTCCCATATATATAAATAAAGCAAAAGACCCACTATCACAATCAAATCAAATTCTAAATACTCTTGAAAGCCACAATCAGCTCTCAGAAAGTATAATAAATTAGAAGTTGTAATCAGCTTTCACATGTAGACATCCCACATTGATCAATCTACTTCTAAGTTGTCTATTACCATTCTTCAATCACCTATAAAAATGGAAAACTAATTCACATGAGGTTATCATACATATCACCCATTACCCTTCACATCGACTATCACCCATCTTCCCTTTAGACTATTTATAAATCAAGGGATTTAGAGCTTACTTGACACCCTTTGATCAAGAAACCTTTTTTATCAAGTAATGACCACTCATGTGCATCATTTGAATGGATTATATTCATTAAGCCGATCCCACTTCAGTTCTATTTTTAGTCATTTTCAAAAATAAAGCATCATGCCCTATTCTTAATGTTCTTGGTTGATGTTTTCATCATAACTTTTACCATTTAGTGTTTTAACAACAATAATCATTCTTTTTACATTAATCAATATTACAACAACCATAACCATACCAATCATAACCATAACCATACATTCATAAGTATCCACACAACCTTAAGCATGATAGCATTCGACCAGTGACATCCAACACATTTTGTAAATAAAAAACTATGCAATATTTTATTTAGGGTGTGAGGAGTCACACGACACATACAAATTTATCATACTATCCATGCTTCACATAAGGCCCCTACATATATTATTTTCCTACCTAAGCACTAGGCTGATTGTCTGGTGACTCTAGATTTCTGTTCAGCCATCTTTTTACTTGATTTCTCCCTGAACTAGCATCCATAACATTCCCTATCTCAGTGGTTGCTAAAGGGTGTACTTTATTCTCTCCTTCTGCATTCATCCCCATAAGTCAAGAATCATATTCTACTCTAGGTCTTTCACCCTACTTGCCTATCACAGTCAATGCATCCCTCTACTCTAGTTATTTTGCTCACATAGGTATTGTTAGTTGTTGCCTCAGCATACATCTCCTTAGATAGTGAGGGTTCCTTCTATAGATAGGTTGATGATCATGTTCTCTAGCCCTACATCTTTCATAGTTAAATTCTTTCCTTATTCATTATTATATAGGTAAGATTTTAGGATTAAGCTTGGGTTTTGGGTGCATTTCCTCTTTTTATTGATCTAGTAGTACTTCCATTATCACCATTATATGTTACAGTATTTGATAGATCCACAAATTCACCATATTGATTATTTTAGGTTGTGTGAGTTGCTGATTATCTCCACCATTGTTCCCATTATTCACCATCTTTAACCTTATGTAGTTCTCTGCACTCTTTATAACCTAAAAAAACAAATAACTCAATGATAGACATTCATCCTTATCATGATTCTTTAAATGGAATAATTGACCATTCTTCCTCACTGACATGATTCTCCATTCCACCAATGGGGAAGTTCATATGATGTCATTGACTCCCTTGAATAGTCTTTTCACTTGAAATGGTCATGTCTAATTGCCTTTTGTGTAGACATGTACCCCTCAATCCACCTAGCCATTTCAATAAAATTATCACACACCATCATGATTTCCCTTTGCCACCATTGACATCCAATCCACATCCAATGTTTTTAATTATTTTTCATCTTGAGATCCTTGTGGGGCTGATCATTGTCACCTTTACCTCAGTTGACATAAATTGGTTTCTAGCCGTGTACCACCACAATGATCACACCTCCAAAACTATCACTATTGTTGGTAATGGTAGCTTCTAAATCCTTGCCACTATAGAAAATCTTCCATCAGAGGTAGACCACCATGAATTCATAACAATACATTCACCTTCTTATCTCCTCTACCCTCTTATTACTAACATCCCATTGTCATAGGCTCTAAACATTAGAACCCAATCATTGGCAGTACTTTCTCAAACATTGGTAGTCTTTTCTTTTGTGCTAGCTAAAATTTCATCCATAGTTAGGGAATAATCACCTTTTCCAAATATGTAACCAATCTCATAGGCCACATAACTTCTTGTTGGTTAGGCCTGACCTAGTAGAACCCTGAGTCATTGGTTCCAAGGAACTAGGATAGAAAATATAGACATGATCACCTTTCATCTAGCCTACCCATGTAGCTCTTGGGTCAAGCACAATCCATCCACGATCATTCACCACCTTGCCAATTTTTTACCTTGTAGAATCTACTTGACCATCAAAAAAATTATTTATAGGTCATCACTTTGCTACTACCCTTAAAACTCAACTCATAGCGATGATCACCTTTCACCAACATGACTATGTAGATCCTGATAGACACCCACCTCCTAAAACTTGACTCATAGCAATAGCTACTAGTACTTTGCTTATACCTTCACATAATTTTATAAGGTATAACCTCCTTACAATTCTTAGGATTAGCTCCATTGAAGGTCATTTGTGGTGATTAGCATTGTGTTCCCTTCTTATTTATCCTACCTTACCCATTTTTGTCTCTCATCCTACTAAATGTGGGATCATTATGGTAACTATTCACCAATCTACACCATACACTTTTACCATCACCTTCACCAAAACCCAAAACCACTATTTTATAAAACCTTCTCCATCAACTCAAACCAACCCATGTGGTCCATCAAATTGGGGCAGCCAATTTGAACACCACTCACCCAAAACTTGGTGAACTACATTGTCTTGATGTCCATGGACTATGTAGGTGTTACTTCACTTCTACGAGCAGCTCGGCCACTAACAACTAATTCTCATCCCCTTTTTTTCTCACTCATTTCCACTGCTAACAATTCCCTCTTTCTTAGGGCATCCTACATCAAGAAAGCTTTGAATTCTTTCTTAGGTGTTCTTATGTTTTAACACCATTTAATACTTCCTCTTAAATTTATCCCTATTGCTTTGAGAATTACATTGGCTTGAGGTCTTTTTAAACTATGTAGGTAGTGCTCACTTACTGAGGTCAACTCAGTCATATCTTTTACTTTATTTTCCCTTCTCACCTAATATATTTTCCTCCACTTCTCTACCTATCTCCTCACCACCTCCCTCCCTTCAACTTATCAATCTCTTTTAACCACTTTTCCATCTTGTCAATCTCTTTTAACACAAGGATTGATAGCCTTCCTCATTGGCCCCCCTTATCTCCCATAAAGCCACCACCTACTCTACTTCATTGGCCTCCCCAACACCTTTCCTTGTGCATTCTTCATAGATCACTTCCCCACCCACCTTTTACATTTTTTTTCTCTTTCCCATTATTACCAACCTTTCCCTTTACCCTCTTTGCCTTCTTTCTCCATCCTCATCATCTCCCCTTGCCCTTGACTATTTATTTTACCCTCTTTATCTCTCTCTTTTCCTCACCAATTCGACATCATCCTATTCCCTTACACATTGAGGGACACTTTTACCTCTTGCTCTTCTTTGCTACCACATTCTTACTACTCTTCCACTAATTCTAAACCACCTTTATTCCAATTCTCATTTCTTTTTTTCCTCTTTCCCATATTTTCAATTTGGCATGCTATCTATTTCTTTTGTTTCTTCTATCATCCCATTTTTTTCTTGCATGTGCCACCACTCTCTGTTGATTTAACACTCTTCCCACCTTTTCCATTTTTTTCCTCTGCAACTAGCTTCTAATTGGGTCTTTATCCTTTGATAAGCCTTCCATAATTTCCCTTTTCTTCTTATCTCTTCTTGTCTTTTGCACTTTGCATTCCCCTTTTCCTCTTTCCATCTTGTTACTCCCTTATCTTTTACATCTATGTGAGTGTATGTTCTTTATATCCCTACTTAATTCTTCTTCTTATAATCCCTGATATTCATCCCTTATTTTCATCTCATTCCCTTTCATTGTGTTCTCATATTTCTTCACCACCTCATCACCTCTTAATCTTGTCAATCTCTTTAAATCACCCATTCAGCTTGTCAATCTCTTCTAACAAACTTATTGATGCCTATCTTATCTCTTCACCTTCTTGTCCACCCATCCTTTGCTTCCCCTCATTTTTCTTAAGCCCTTTCCCATTTTCCATCCCATTCTCATCTCTAAAACCACCATCTACTTTTCTTCATTATACCTCTCCTTGCCTATCATCATCCATGCTTACCTTTTCAAGATACCACTTGCTTCTTCACTCCCCTATCATCCTTTTTGTGTCCTTATTTCACTCCTTTTTCCTTTTGTTTCCTTTTCTTCCATCTATTGCCTTATTTTTCATTTTCATCACCAAATTATTTTCTCCTTGGTCTTTTTTTTAGAATTATTTTCATACCTTTCATGGCCACCCATATTTCTCATCTTCCCCTTACCCTTCATGATTGTTACACTTCTCTCCCCATCCTTTTTCAATTCTCCAAACTATCATTCTTTAGTGCATCCCTCACACACCCCCCCATATTCTACCTTTTATTTTTCTTCTCTTTTCTATGTTTCATTTAATTTTTTTCATCTCCCTTGATGGCATTCCTTATTCTTCACAACCTTTTTTTTTTCCTCCTATATGTCCATGCCTATCACCTTCCATCCTTCTCCACCTTCATCTTTATTTGTGACCTAATTGTTTTCTCTACCTATCTCTTAATCCATCTCCTAGTATTCATTCACCTCATCCCTTGTTGGTTCTCCCTTATTTTCTCCCATTCAACCTTCACCTCTTTAGAGTGTGGTCACCAATTATACCACTTCTACGTACATCTCTTTGTTTGCTTCCTTGTGCCTTCCACACCCTTACTTCTATGTACATTATTCTTCTATTTTCCCTCTCAATTTTCCATTTATACCATTTATTTTACTTTGTATTTCAACTTGATCCCTTATTTAATTAATATTATTATTATACACCTCACTTCATATTCCAAAACCCCTCAGAGTCTTTCTTTGAATTCCCTTAAAACTCAATGCTTACTTAGTTTAGGGCCCCATTGGCTCAAGGGTCAAGGGTCAAGGGTTAAAATATTTACCACTTCTAATTTACCCACTCTATTAATTTACTTCCCTAAATCACTAAATAATACCCTTCTATAACCTATTAATGACATTGTTGTGGAGTGTGCACAATGTTAGCTTATTTAGATGGTGATGAAAGAACCCATCAGATCACTGTAGTAATTATATTAGTGCTAGATTTTCTAAAGCTTGATAAAGCATATTTCTCCATTTTATTTTCTTTAAAATGGTGGTACACATTTCATGCTTTAACTTATTTATCCATGGCTTTAGATTCCTTTTTCATAGTTGAAGTAATCATCTAATTGCATCCTAGGTAATCTCATCCACCATTTCTACCAAACCTATCAAAAAAATATTTGATACCCATATTTACCACCCTTTAGAGATTCCCTTTTTCCAACATCCTTCAACCAGACCTAACTGTATGATATCAAATTGGGGAAACCAAGTTAACCAACACTTCTCACCTTAAAAGAACTACATTAGGCCTAAATTTCATTTTGGACCTTATGTCCATGAAACTATGTAGGTATCATCCACTTACCTATGGCATATGGAATCCAATCAACCACTCCATTCCAACCAACCCACTTGCCCAAGTTCACCTTGATGTTGGCCAGTTTTGTCCCAACCTCTTCACATGTTTTGTGATGACCTTACCTTGGTCCTTTTGACCACACCAACTATGCTTGTCAGGTTTCCCTTTTTACACCCCTCATGTGAAACTAGACCATTTTTATTATTCTACAGGAGCACTTCCTACCTTGGATACTTATGAACAATACTGACCTTGTCTAGATGACTTGATAAGCTTAGTCTAATCAACTATGACTAATGTTGTGGATTGATTACCCTATCATATGTCCATCTAGAACTTAACCTTCTTTTTATCAACATTAGTAGCTTTAGTCTCTATGTAATCTTTACTATTGTGCTTAGTCAAATTTTGTGAACCCATTGGCATTTCACATGACTAACTACCTTGTGGCACCACCTAGTGCCTCCCCACAAACTGCTTATCAAACCTACACCTAATTCAACCTTTCCTCATCAATTCTTGATTTGAGGGGGAACACCTCCTACCATACTCAAAACACCCTAACCTTTGACCAAGTGATTCATTTTTATTTTATAGCTTATCAATTCAAATCTGCATAACAAAATGGGGTAAAATGTAAACACTAGAAAATTGCACACTTACAATTTTTTATGACTAAATACCTTAGGACCCCCTAAAGACCCCCTAAACCTTCTTAACCCTTAACCAATACCTCTTAACCTAACATATTCTCCTATTCACATAGTACTATTCAAAATTACTATTCACTATCACTATTCACTATGTGACCCACTATCACTATTCATGATGACATGGTAAGTGACATGGCAAGTGGCATAGTAAGTGACATGGCATGTGACATGGAAAGTGATATGGAAGGTGATTTTTGAGGTGATATGGTAAGTGACATGGCTTAAAATTGAGGTGGCTTGATGTGGGACATCATACCCCACCTGAGACCCTTTCCCAAGGTGTTTAATGACCTCATTTAAGAATCACAAGGGTCCCACTTGAAATATGGTGAATTTACCATTAAGAGGCCATCATTCAACATGTATTTTGTCTTTATACATGAAAGTGGCCTTCAAAATGGGATGCCCACCTCTTTATTGCTTTGGAAAAAATAAAGGGCACTATATCCACCCACTTTTTATTTTCTAACCCAAATGGGAGACCCATGATCAAGGTGGGAATCCCACCACCCTCATATTTTGACTCATTCATGCACCCACATAGAAAATGGCACCACATTTTTTGGGGTATCTCTTTAAGTATATGGATGAATATAAGAAATGGTGGTGAAAAGTCTTTTAGCCTAATTTAGGCCCATGTGCATGATTCACATTCAAATTTAGACTCATGTGCAAGGTGGGAGACACACCAAGCCAAATAGGAGACCCATGATCAAGGTGAGAATCCCACCACCCTCATATTTTGACTCATTCATGAACCCACATGGAAAATTGTACCACATTTTATGGGGTATATCTTTAAGTTCTTGGATGAAGATAATAAAGGGTGGTGAAAAGTTTTTTAGTCTCATTTAGGTCCATGTGTATGATTCCCATTCAAAATTGGACTCATGTGCAAGGTGGGAGACACACCAACCAAAATGGGAGACCCATGATCAATTTTGGAATCCCAACACCCTCATCTTTTGACTCATTCATGCACCACATGGGAAATGGTGCCATACTTCTACTATTACCTCTTTTGGCATGGTTCTTGACAACAAATGCTATAAATACCCCCTCTCTCCTTCACCCAAGGTGAATTTTGAAGTTAGTCTTTTATTATTAAGATATTATTGTAGCTATTTAAAGGAGGTCATCATTTTCAATTTCATCCACATCTTGGAGGAAAATAATTCAAAGTAATGAATCTCTGTCGAAATTGCCCGAAAACATCTTCAACAACATCATCAATAACAACAACATTCTTCTTGAAGCTTGGAAGGTAACATTTGATTTTGTTTCTTCAATTTCATTTTATCATGCCCTTATAATTTTTTATCTCTTCATCCCCACTTATCCATTTTCTCCCTTTGTCATTTCATTATCTCAATCCATTTTCTCCCTTTCCATCTTTTATCCATTCACACCTTTGACACTTTTACCCTCCTTATCCTTTTCCCCTTTTGTATTCTTAACTACTTACCTTCTTACCTCATCAACCATTCCCCCACTTATCCCATTTGAATCTTTAAATTTTTATTACCTTAACAATTTATCAACCAACCAAACCACCTTTATTTAATCCCTTGTTAAATTTCCAAACCAAAACCATAGCCTTGTCTTGACTAATTTTCAGCATTAGTTGCTCTATTTAGTCATTGTTTTAAAAGAACTTAACTTTATTGTCTTAATTTAGTTATTTGTTGCTATTTAATTGTCTTTAATTTTAGTTATTTTTTATTTTAAATGTAAGTATATTTCAATTTTATTCACAAACTTAAGTGTTAAAAGTAGGTGGATTGATAGCCTCATAAAAATCTTTAGCTTCTAGGATCTAGCTCACGTTACGCAATCCACCCAACTACTTGTCTAACCAACAAGTTTTATAATAGTGATTTCTTATTACATGTCATTCTTCCCTAGCCAAAGAGGATTTCTCACAAATTTTAGATTTAACATGTGTGAATTCAATAGGTATTGTTATACATACCCTTCTTAACTAGTTTCTTCCTTTCACACTTAAGAAAAAGCAAAAATTAGATAGAAAAATTACCTTGTGGCACCACCTAGTGCATCCCCACCAACTGCTTATCAAACCTACACCTAATTCAGCCTTTCTTCATTGACTCTTGGTTTGAGAGGGAACACCTCCTCCCATACTCAGGGCACCCTAACCTTTAATGAAGATATTAATTTGTGTTTTACAACTTATTAATTCAAAACAACATAACAAAAAGGGGAAAAATTTAGACAAAAAGGGGCAACTTGGTTAAATTTCCAAACCAAAACCATATCCTTGTCTTGACTAATGTTTAGCATTAGTTGCTCTATTTATTCATTGTTTTAAAAGCACTTAAATTTCTTGTCTTAATTTAGTTATTTGATGTTATTTAATTGTTTTTAATTTCAATTATTTTTTTGTTTTAAATGTAAGTATCTTTCCTTTTTATTCAAAAACTTAAGTGTTAAAATCAAGTGGATTAATAGCCTTCTAAAAATCTTTCGCCTTTAGGATTTAGCTCACACTAATATATCCACACAACTACTTGTCTAACAAATAAGTTTTGTGGTAGTGATTTCTTACTATAGGTCATTCTTCCGTAGCCAAAGAGGATTTATCACTAAGTCTGGATTCAACATGTGCACATTCAATAGGTATTCTTCTACACACCCTTCTTAACTAGTTTCTTCTTTTCACACTTAAGAAAAAGCAAAAATTAGATAGAAACATAAATTATTAACCAATATTTTCCTTTATTCATATAAGTCAGTATACATAAAAAGGGAACAAAAAGGGTGATAGTTGATAAAAGATATTTTCTAAATATTTTGAGCACATAATTATTAACCACCATGGGTATTAACACCAATATTATTCAAAAATCATACATGCATATTAAGGATTTGATAATTGATGTAGCCTTCTAGTTGGCCAAATCACATTAGATGTGACATTGGGACTAAAAATGGTTCTAACTACATTCCAAGTGTTGGCTTAATCATTGCATTATAATTTACTCTTGGGTACATCTTGGATACATATAATGGAATTTATCCCATCTATATCATATCTATGTGTCAAATTCATACATGATGGGACGTTATTGGCAATGTCTAGATGATGATCCTTCTAAAAAAAATTCAAATATTACATTCCAACATGAAAGGGTTTTCAAAACTCATATCACCAAAGCAATACATTTCAATTGAAAACATACCAACTTATGAGTGGGATAATCAATAAAAATAGCTCATTTATCTTAAGATGCTAATAAATCATTGGCCACTAAAGTACACATGGATGCACATTTAAAATAAGAACCATTATCAAAAGAACCAATAATATCAAAACAATAAGAAATTTCAAAATTTGAGATCCATTTATTGGTTAACACTGAGCAACAAGATGCAAAGGTTTCAAATTACTATGATAGTGATGATGAACCTCTTCATATTATGACTGATGAAAATTTTCAAAAAATCAACTTTGATCCACTTGATCATCTTTCCCATAATGTTACATCTCATTCCACTCTACAAAAACTACTTAAAAATTAGTATGGGATTATGAAACTAATGATTTGTAGTTCTAATTTTTATGTTTGATCTAGGTATATGTGTTGTATGATTGATAGTCATATTTTTTTCATGATCATCTATTATGTTGGATAAAATTTACATGTGTTTACACTATGTTCCATGATCATGTTGACTGTGACTTCATTTGTAGATGATTTACATTATAAAATTTTATTGATGCTTATATATTGATTATTATTATAATCTCAAATTAACTACCCATTTGTTTGATTAAGGTGCTCTTAGGACTATCATGTCCCTGCAAGAAATATAGATGGAGAGTATCATCAAAGAGGGGCTGCAGATACCAGCATTGGGGATTGAGAGAATTATGTTGAACCCCCACACACCATATTCTTGTTTTCTTGGGAGAATTGAATATTAGTATGTTACTAAGATGAAAAACGTTTCTTGCATTGTTCATATTTTCACATAATAAGGCATGTTGCATTTATTTTAAATGGTTACTCAATTAGATACTTTGATTAGCATTATATCTTGTGTTTTCTATCTTGATTTCATTAAAATATCATGATGAATTAGGTCATTTTGTATTGTGTGTAAGCAAAATCAATTTTGTGTTTTAACACTAGGAGAATGTTGATTGTTTATGATCTCATTTGAGTTGGTCACATTATGCCCCTTTTTGGTGCTATATTGAGGTGGGGGATGGGGTAAATGCACCCCAAAGTGATTTAAATTAAAAATAAATTTCATGGCTTTAAATATTATGTGGTAATTTTTATTGATAAATTCCACGAAGTTGAAAGGTAAAGAAATTTAGGTTTTTGGCTTATAAAGTTGGCTCGGCCATTCAAAATGATGAAGGTACTACATGTGGCATACATGTTGGGAACTTGGGGCATAGATTACAAGTTAGAAAGATTGGAATACAAAATAGATGGAAATAGAAGCAAGTTTTTAATATACCACTTGTAGTTTAGTTGGGAATGGACTGGTTATGCAAATCAAGATAGGTTTTTGGAAAATTATAAGAAGAAATAAGGAAGATAAAAATGTTATGCAATAAAGATGGAGAAGAGGACAGAGCTTAGTTAAGGAGGATAAAAGCTATTTTTTCACACATTGATAATACAACCATCATATAACTAAGTCATTTCATCTTTTATTGATTGTAGACTTAGATGGCAAGAAAAATGTGAATCTTATTATGGGTTATTATATACATTGTCTAAATATGTGAAATGATAATTTTTAGGTAAAAATAAAAATCAAGGCTTCATGATTATGAACCTAGGGATGGAACTCAATTCCATCTATAGGCCCATACTCATGTTGAGCCTGTATGTAAAGAAGAATTGAATTTTTATAGGTAAAAACTTTACCCTAAACCCTAGGGATTTAAGTATATATACTTGGGGATGGAACTTAGTTCCATCCATAGTCCTATAGAGGTGAGGCCGAGCTATATTCAGGAAGGAAATTGGTATTTTTAGCATAGATGAGATTTAAACTTTATTAGTTAGCAGTTGTGTTAGCATAAGGTTTCTTGAAATTATAAAATGGAACTAATTTTTTATTTTTTTTAATTCTTAAGGAACTGTAGCATTGGGTGATCTCCATTTTGGTAGGAAACTTATATGTCATAAGGGTTATGGAGACATATGTTTCAACTTAGAACTTAAATGGTGTAACAACTATATTAAATATTTCATAAATCTGAGTATATACATAAAAGGGTTTTAATGACCAAGTATAGTTTGTTTAGATTGAGATGCCCTGGGTACTTTTATTGATTTTCAAAGTTAAAGAAGGGTGATAGAAATACATGGTAAGGTAGATGACATGAAATTAAATTATTTTATGATGGTTTCACTATATATATATATATATATATATATATATATATATATATATATATATATATATATATATATATATATATTGAATACATGTAGTTGATCTTTGTTAAGATTTAGGTTTGTAAATTTGAGGTTATAATACATAGTTTAACTTAGTAATCGGGTATTCATTTTATATGTACAAGTATACATTTAGTATTCATGTATATATAGAGAGAGAGAGATACAAACACACACATATGTATATAAATGATTATTTTATAGACCTATACATTTTCAAGGAGAATGATGAATATTGGATATTTACAATGGATAATAGTGAATCTTTGGAAACTTTTTCGTGGGTATGCATAAATGAATGTGTTGATGATTACATTCATCTATGCATACAAATGTGTAATGTACTATTATTGGGATATTAAACCCAAACCTATATTTTTTCCCTTTTCAATGATTTGAATGGATGTAGATTATAGTAAAAATATTACAAACCTATACATTAATTATTTATGAAGAATTATGAGCATATACATAATTGATTATCTAGTTCATAAAACTTACATTAATTGTATGCATATGCATAAATGAATGTATGTGTATATATATTATTTACAAATGAAGATAATTAAATTCATTTATGCATTCAAGTGTATCAAACCCAAGAACATACTTTTGCCTCATTTGTAGGGTATTTAAGACCCATAGGTTATAAAGGGAAAAATTATGATTATTAGTAATATTTCCCATAGGTCGTATGAATGGTAATAAGATATTAAACAAGTAGAATTTTGAAGAGTAAATTTATGTCTATTATATACACATTCTCAGATATTATAATATTGTAATGGATATTTATTATATTTGAACAATAAGGTAGATATTTTTTATAAAAAATAATTAGACTATAACCTTATGTCAATTAAAATATGAGATTTTATTATATAATATAACATGATGGAATAATCTGGGAAAGATGTATCAAGGAAGCTTAGATACTTGAATTTGTCTATGAGATATTTTAAGATTATTTGTTTATATTTTTGGTTGAGTTTTACACTACCATATACATTTGTGTGTGTGTGTGTCTGTGTGTGTGGATTATGTTTAAGAAGAAATAGATATACATTATGAAATGGATATAGAGTTTTAGCCTTGGATTCTTTTTATATACCTATGTGTATGATTGGTTTGAGTATAGTTCAGTTAAGGAATCTATACATATCAATACTGAGGTTGAGTAAAAGGAAATAATGAGATTTTTGAATTATGATTGTTTGTACCTTATATTACTATTTGATTTGAGTGTATACTATAATTTGTAATTATTATGCTTTGAGTCTATATGATAAAATTACTAGACTTTTTTTATAGATAAAAAGTGATAGATATATGAGGGTGCTAGCATGCAACTCATATACCTACCCCTTTATGCCATCTAATAGTTATGATTTAATAGCAAAGAGTTTTATGAGAATGGAATTAACTTGGATCCTTAGATCTAATTTATATAAAGAAAAATTTGGCCAAAGTAATGTTATAATTGAGACTTATCATTCCATTATACTATTTAGTTTACATGTGTATGTTGATATCATATTAGAATAGATGATTAGTTTCCACGGTCTATGTGACTACTACATGTATTAGTGATTGTAATATGGGCTCTAGTTGATTTACTTATATCTACATTATTCTTATCTATCCCTCCATGAAGGGTAGGACCACTCTCAGTGGGTAGGTGTGAAGGATATCATTAGTCTATGGTTTGAGGTAGAGCACATAGATGATCTTCTCCCTCTTTTCATCTATTCAAGCTTTTGGTATCATATTCATGATTGTATATATGGATCATTTAGTTTTTGTGAGGCTCATTTGTATGGTTGTACATGTGATATTGTATATTTAACTTTGTATTGAAATGTAATATTACTTGATGATTATTCAGCATAGCAATAGTTTATGGGATTTATAATTAATTATGAATATTATGTGAACAGTGGTTGTCTACTTATTTATAGTTATATTTGTGGATTATATTAATAATTTTATGTACTTGACTTTCCACTATTGATTTTAGGAGAAATTTTTATCTTGGAATCTTTTATAGGTTGTTTGAAAACTAGATAGATCATTTTATTAAGTAATGGGTTGATATAATTCTGCATTTAATGTTTTAGATGAATTTATAAGTCAAATAGTGTTTTTACATATAATTGTAGATGATTTTATAATTAAATATTTTGGACTTAATTTTTTTGAGTAATTTTGAGAAACCTAGTGGAGTCTTAACACATAACCTATTCACACATGTTGATCCCAATACATACAATTTAAATTAATCACCAAAGGATATAAAAACACATTAAGATAAGGGAAAGGCAAAATTATCAGAAGAACATGTAAATTTTATTTATTCAATTCATCCCTCTTAGCTACAAACATTTATTCAACCTTATAAGGGAAAAATATAGATACATCATGTCAATAATGTGGAATATTCACATAAGCCTCCACAACATGTTTTATAGATCATAAAAAAATAAGATTCTCTGCATACAATACTTTATATATTACTTGATAATAAGATGATATCTTTACCTCCTAAAAAACATAGGTTAGGGAGCAAACTTATCCAAATATATGAATCACCATATTTCACTTATCATAGGATCATTGGCCATGATACAGATCATTATGGGACAATACAAAGTAAAATTACAAATTAAAAATATGATGGTCATATAAAAATTATACTTGAGTAATGAAAAATACCTCCAATTCATATATTTAAAAATATAATGATACAATAAGGCATTATTTAAAATTTACTAGACATGAATATTTAACTATTATTATAAATATTGATGGAACTTATTGTCCACAACTTAAGATTAATACAAATAGTCAATAAAATTTTTGAATTATAGCATGGTTGTGACAATTGGAACATGATATATATGATTTACAATATTTCCCAATTTTTTCATATTCCCTTGGATATAATATGCTACTAATAGCATGCAAACCAAAAGTGGTTGATACACCAATATGGGTAATGAACCAAAGACCTAATTTAACTTTCCAATTTTGGCAAAAATGGTTGGCATATATGAAAGAAATTATTAGTAAATAAAATATGTGCCTTATTTATCAGTTTGAAAATTAAAAAATTTGCATTTTGCATGATTTATTTGTTGATAAACCCATAGCAACAATTTCCAATAATAAATTACCAGATAACATTGAAAATAGTAATAAGCAAACATAAGAGGTTTTGGTAATCAAAGGACCCACCTCCTAATGCCTTGGTCCTTGAGCTAGAAGATTTACAAATATAATCATGATCCAAAAAATCAAATATTCCAAAAATAAAAAAACATGCAAATAATTTAAAAATCAAAAAATATTCAGCATTCCCAAATTTTATTAACTCTTTAGAATTTATGTTGTTTGCTTTATGTTAGTAGATAGCATATCATTTCAGTTATGTATACACATGTTTCATGTATATTTGAGTGTGATAAGGCATACCCAAACACATGGTCTATGTATTTCAGATGTTGAATCTTTCCTCTACTCACGTCATATAGTATGTTGGGGGAATCTACTTCTTTGATCATGACTGATATAGGCTACATATCCTTTATGATCATCTATACATTATCATGTTTGAGATTATATGTTAACACTTACACATGTATATATCCATGCCCATATCTTTCATAGTGTACTTGATATGCCATACTACATAACATTTTTTCTACTACATATATGCATGAACTAGTATAATATGTTTATGATGGTTGTTTATGCTTCCTCTATTTTTCACTACATTACTTGTTATTATCCTATTTATGAAACATTTGAATATGTTCCTTGCCCATTGGCCCATGTGACATTTTATTTTTATTTGAAATTTGAATATGTCATTCTATGTTGATTGGACATTTAAATATGTCATTCCTTTTGATTGTGTATAATTTGAACATGCCCCTTGTATGAGGTCTCCTTACACCATTCCTTTGCATTACATTGAGTGTTCTTGTGTGTGTGCTTGATTGTTTTATTATATTATAATTTTACTCTCTATAAAATACCATGATCTATATCATGAATCCTAACTTTATGTGATCACATATAGTGATCTTAATCGATATATCTACTTCTACATGTTATCCCTATATGTTATGTGATTCATACATAGAATATACAACTACTTTATCCTTTTGAGGTAAGTTATCTTCTAGATTATATTTCACTCACCTAAAAATGGGGGCATGTAATATAAGAATTACCTCCACATTTTCATAATTTTTAGGTTTTAATGGGTGCATGTCACAAAGATAAGACCTCCACACTTATACACATTCTCAGTATTTCCAAATTTTGGTGGGGCCATGTCATAAGAACATGACCTAAAAACTTACTCTCTCAGTATATTTATATTTTAGTGGGATAATGTCATAAATACATGACCTTCACACTTTCACAAACTCTAGTTTAGTTCCATGATTCAGATATACACTTAGATCAAACTCATATACATTACACTAATTTTGCATAGATTTGAAACAAGTTTTTTTAGACTTATGACACAGCATCTAACTCATAAATATTAAATGTGTATATTCCATGTTATTTCACCAAATACTTCAAACTCTACCAATTATACTACTCATTAGGATGCACCAATTACATCAAGATGTACTATTATCAAGCCTTTTCATTGTAGTAGTTGGTTAATTTTATAGGTTGAATTGATTAAATCATTCCACCTCACTATATTTATATATTCAAGGTGATTAAATCTTGAAATATCCCTATATTGATAGGATGAGTTGATTAAATCACTCACCCTCATCATCATCATCATCATCATCATCATCATATTTATATCTCATCATATATATATATGATGATGATGATGATGATGATGATGATGATGATGAGGGTGAGTGATTTAATCAACTCATCCTATCAATATAGTGATATTTCAAGATTTAATCACCTTGAATATATAAATATAGTGAGGTGGAATGATTTATCACACATGAGTTATGCGATTGAGGTATAATAATCTCAATAGTCATGTCACAACTCAAAATTACACTAGATTAGGGGCATAATACATTCTAATATCCCTGTTCATCTATCTAAGTTTTGGATTTAAACCTTTTCCATCTCCAATGCTTCGTAATGAAGCATCTTTACCAAGTTAAATCATTAAGAGGCAACATGGTTGCATCAACACATAAGTGTACTCCTTCTTTGCTTTCTTTATTTTTAATCATTTATATTATTTAAAATTTAATATTATATGCATTCATTTATATTGTAACATGCTTTTGGTTATAGGTCATACACTAAAAAATCATTCAAAATGGGCTCAAACAAAGTTTAGGTGTGTTATACACACCCAAGTATGCATTTATTTCCTTTAATCTAATAATTTCATCCATATGCAGTACTAGATTAAAGGGGAGAAATCTAAATACTAAAATTGAATATTTATAGCATCTCAGTCATTTACATTTGAAAAATATAAATCAAGGCTCTACCCTTCAATTATAGATGTCTTTGTTACTAAAAGGCTTGTATTCTCCATCTTATTGTGCTTAAATGCTTATCTCTTAGTTTAATCCATATCATTATGATGAACTAGGTCTCTTATACTTCACAAAAAATTTAAAATTTGATAAACATCTTTCATTATAAGTTTCATATCCATACCAATTTTCTAGCCCTTTAGATACTACCAGCCATAAAGGGACACTATCATCAATAATACTATCAAGATCCTTATCTAGTGTCCAGTTACCAAAATTCATTCAAATTATAAATTATTTGAGACCTATGGGTCAACATATTTTTATTATTAAATCATGTCATGATATATTTTAAGCCTTCTCATTATTATATCTAGAAAATACTAAGAAAACACCTACTAAAGCTAAATCAATCAATTACACAAGCATTCTATTCTTCCATATGCATCCTTATTTTCATATCAAGCATAAGAACAATCATATTATAGGGTTAAAGTATTTAAATAATATCCCATGAGTGATATTTGTCAAATTATAAGCTATATCACTCCATGCATCTTCATACGGTATATTGCACCCTTGTGTACACACTTTCCCACACATAGGAGAGAACCACAAAATTATGAGGCCCTTATTAAATTATTGGTCATGTGTGTATTTCCCATTGGCATATGGGTCTTTAGGGTAGATCGACATCATGATCCCACTAACCCATTTTTTTAATAAACTCATTCAAAGTATGAAGATCTAGGTTTTTATCAATCAACAAAGAGTGACAACCTATATCCCAAATATAAATACATCAATATAAAGGTGATATAAAACATATAACAATGAATTTGGTCGTATCAATATATATTCATTTTGTACTAGACACTTGCATCATATTCAAACACTAACATCAATGGTATTATCCATGGCTAATAGTATTATGCAATCACAGAATTGAAACTTCTAGAATCTGAAGATTGGTCTTAAATATTGATATTGAATAATTTACACCTATTTACATTTCATATCTTCTTACACACATTAAACTAGATAAGTACCATTATTTCTTATTTATTTTAACATTTATTAATAGTTGTAATTTACTATTTTTAACAATCTCATTTGTATAAATTCATAGTATTTTTTATTTGATTTTTTATTAATTGGCTTGTTATAGATTAAATTATCACCCTTTTTCTTGAAATATTTATATATTCTTAACCCTATCTAACACAATTTAAATATAGGGTTAAACACATGGAAACATCTAGAAAGTAACAATATAAGCTTAACAAAAAATAAATAATATACACAAGAGCACTCAATGTCATAAAAAATGGATCTAAGGAGACTACAAATAAGGGTCATATTCAAATTTTGTACATTTGAAAGAAGGACATTCAAATTTCTAAATAGTAAAAAAAAATAACATAAAGTGGCATAGGGGCTAACAAGTAAGGAACATATTCATATGTTTTATAAGTAAGATAATAGAAAGAAAGAAAAAGACACTTAAATAAGTGACAAAGTGAATAAATGAAGTATAATCAACCAACATAATTATATTATACTAGTCCCTACATATATGTGTTAGCAAAAAGTGTCACATAACAATCAACATATCAAGTACATTTTGAAATATGTAATCATGAGCATAGACATGTGTAAGATTTAGTATATAAGCTCATTGTGATAATGTATAAATGATAATAAAGTAATGTATCCTATATCAATCATGATCAAGGAATTATTTTTCCCCAACATAGTGTATCACATGGAAAGAGGAAAAGTCCAACATTTGTAAGTGCAAGTATCATGGGTCTGGTGTATGCTTATGTCATACTCAAGTATGTGTGAAACATATATGTATCTATAAAATAAATGATATTATATCTACTAACATAAAGTAAATAACATATATTTTAAGCTAATCAACATGTGAAAGTTTAACATTTTTGTATTTTTGAATTTATTTGAATGTTTTTATATTTTCATGAATATTTGTTTTTTTTTTGTTTTTGAGTTTTTTGGAAAGGAAAAAGGTATAATATATGATCCCATCTAAGGGATGTGTATATATAACCCTAATCTTAGAATATGATACATCTAACTAATTATATTTCCAATGGGCATGCATAGGTGTCATATCTAAAATCATAGAATCTATGGTACTCTATGTATGTCTCATTGGATTGTATGGTTATGAAGAAGTAATAGAAGGATTAGGGGTTCAAGGAATGCATTATTTAGTGAAATAAAATTACCTTGGTTCATCTATAATTAGAACATGTTCATGTAATCTTAGATACTAGGTATATTATGTAGGCGTAAATGAGGATTCTATGGCATCTACTGTATATCTCTGGTACGATGGTATCTCAAGTATGAGCCACCTAGGAAATGTGATTTCTTGTTGCTTACCCTTTCATGTATGACTAACCTTAGCAATTTGTATAATTATTTATCTAGTAAATAAGATCTCTTGTTCAAGTGGATATATAAATGGAATTCTAAAAATTGTGACTACCCTATTAGCATGAATGTATTTAATATACCCATGTAATATAGAAGGTAATACACGGAGTTTAAATATTTAAGATAATCCCAATAATATATCAAATACTATCGTATATGGTATAACTAAAAAGGTAGTAACCACATGTGTTAGACCAACTTGTAAAGGTAAATCAAGCTCACCAATAGTATGTTGTGATATCCCATCAAATGCTCTAACCATTTTGTTTGAATGGTAGAAACAATCATGTGTATATCCCAAATGTGTAAGTAACACTATGGTACATATGTTCTTGCTATAACTTTTATTGATCATAACACTATATATAGGTTGATATTAAGGTATACTCAAATAAGTAATGAATGAATTTTTTTTTTTTCATCCAAAATTTCATTTTCATCAAATGTAATAGAGGGTCTCTAAACCATAGGAGGGGTTGTGAGTGTATAATTTCCAATAATTGTATCTACTGGGTGCCCATAATATGATGGATGAAGATTTAAATTATACATCATTTTCACTTATGTATCTTTCTTAAAATGATCTTGCAATGGATTGCCAAATATGTTCTAGTTTTCATGGTCACTATGTTATGAACATGAATCCTTTAGAGGATCATCAAAGGTAAGGTGTTGGTTATCAATAATCTATTTGATCTTATGTTCAATGTATAACATATGTTTGTATAATGTCTAGGGAATTGGTGATAGTCACAATATGCATTAACATCATATCCATTTGGTATAGGTCAACTCATATCAACCTTTATAAGAGGATGGAGAGATACGAGATAACAATCCATAAGCTTATTAAGTAACAAAGCTAGAGACTCAGGTAAGCATGTGTATTGGATAAGATGATCTGATTAGGTTACTATGATATTGTGTTAACCATTGTGGTTGCTTCATTTTTAGGTTATGTAGATCTTACCTTGTAGCTCATTTTGATATGAAACTTGGTATTAGATATATTTGATGTGTTTTCTACATAACTAAGCTTTTTCAAGTAAATAAGTATTATTTCATGATCTTGAATAATATGGCTTAACTCATCAAAATATTTGAACTTCTTGAAACTAATGGACTCATGTAATGGGGTAAGCAATATTTGCCTAACGATGTCTTGAATCTCTTTACCTACCATTGGATTTATCATTTTGTCCAACATTATTGTATACCTCAAAACATATTCATTAATAGTTTCATTGGTTCCTTTTTTTATTTTAAAAATTGTGCATATGACATATTTTTAGTGATGATAAATAAATGTGATAGAAACTAATTCATTAGAGGTTTGAATGTTTTCACTGATTGGATTGGTACTAGAAACTAATATGTTAGAGGTTTGAATAATTTCACTAATTGGATTGGAAAATCATATAACCATATTAAATCATAGTCATTTAGGCTCCTTATAAATAATTTGGTTAAAAATTTCTAATTTGATGCATAATCAAGGCATTTTACATATAAATACTTAACATGTTGTTTAAGATCACCCTTGACATCATATAATGTGAACTTGGGTGAAATAAAACTAGTTGAAAAATGGTGCAAAGATATCTTAGGTACTATATGATTATGTAATACATCTTATTAATTAATATCATCACTTGATATTAAATAATTTTGTTCAAAGTTGGAAACCTTAGCTTCCAAACCTTTTATAACTTGGAGGAGAGTTTGTATAGTAAACCCAATTGGATTTATATCTAAGTTTTAAGAAGTTGCCAAAGGGGATGAAAACACCACTTGTGTTGATGTAGGCATTGAATTGGTAATTAAGTTAAAGTATTAATTATTTCCATAGAGGATGTAGCAAGTTTGTACCATCTAAAGGTTTCTTATTATTAGATTTGGATGAACTAGCCTTAGCATGTTTATTGATTTCTTCTTGTGTAACATGTAAGAAAGAATTAATTAATTATTTACTATTATTTATATGATTGACTAAGCCCTCTTTATCTTCCATTTTAAAACAATATTTCTTAATATTTTCCATATTTTTATAAATGTACTAAAGAAAATGGAAAAATCCAAATCTAAAAATTACTAAAATTACAAACCCTAGAAGACTAAAAACCCTAGAGAAAGCTAGGAGTTTCATGAGAAGACTTTGAGGTTAGGTTCACCAAAATTTTAATCATTTTTTTATTGTTCTAATATGAGGAATAAAGGGTAAAAAATCCTACACATAAGGATGAATAAAACTATTCTAGAGAAGACCAATTAATTGAAAACTTGGATAAATGAATATTTTGAATTAAAATGTTGAGTTATGATAAATATAGAAATTATACTCAAAACATTATATTTATTATATAAACATTAATAATATGCGATACTTATCTTATTTTCAAATGTATAAGCATATTTGAGAAGTGAAAAGGTGGAAACATGTAGGAACAAGATCATGATCTAGTTATCAAGTTATGTAAATATTATTTTTGGAGGCTTATACACTTGTCTCAGCCTTGGGAAACTTGCATCGACATAGGTTTCCCAATTCTAATGGTTCTATCTAATATGTAATATTCACTATATTAAAAATTGACCACCTATATATTTATGGGTTTTATGTCACCTGTTTGTTTCATAATTTTTATTTACACACATAGACTGGAGATGATTGTATGTGGATAAATCCCTAGCTCTTCACCTTAGGTCTTTGTTTGTTACCAAAAATGGGTTAGTGGAATCATGAAGTCAAGTTAACCTCAAGGAACCCTTTATCAATGAGTGATTTCTACATAGCCAATACTCTCAAGAGGACCTTAAACGTATGTATTTCTCTCCTGGGTGTTGGTTTGTGTGTGCACAAGGGTGAAATGTAATATATTTAAGGGCATATAATGATCTAACTTGTAAATTGACAAATACTACTCATGGGTTGTTATTTGAGTGATTTAGACTTGTAATATGAACATTCTTATGACTGATATGAAAATAGGGAAGAATAGGTTAGTAGAAATTAGTTGTGTAATTAATTTCATGAGCTTGAATAGGTTTTTACTTGGTATTTTATAGATAGTTAATGAGTAGGCTTAGATTTGTATTTATACCACACCTTTTAGAAATATCTCATGAAGGGTTAAATAAAATAAATGGGCTAACCCATAGGATTCAAAATATTTTCAAATTAGATAAATTTTTAGGTACAGACACTAGATAAGAATTTGGACACTTGTGTTTATTTAAGTGTACCTATGTGGGATGCAATTGTCTAAAAAGATAAGAAAATGTTGAGGATTTGAAACTAATAGTAAAGGATATATATTAGGTTTTAAACTTTTATACTATATAGGAGATCAGGGTCCTAATAAATGATAAGGTTAGATTATAAGATAAATAGCTAGGCATAGTGAGATGGTGAATGCAAGCCTTTAAAGAGTAGGAAGGCCTAGAACTGAAGGATAGAGCCTTGATAGGTATTTGTCAAGTATACAAGACTGAGATTATAGATAAATTAGATTTTAATATCTACACTTGCTCCTTAGTTGTTTAATATAATCTCTTCTTGTTAATTCTTATTTCCAAAAAGGGTTAAAATTTTTGTTAATATGACCTCTGACTCTTCATAGGTGATGCTTGTTATCCTCCTATCACTAGCCTTTGTTTTATTTTTCTTCACTCATCATGGATGATACAGATGTTTTTTATGACTATGATGTAGAAACTATCTAGCTTTATAAACAAGCTTCAATAATGAAAAATGTTGTCAAACCAAGTAGTACCTCAAAATAAGATCAATCCTCTCCTCAAGTTTTATAAGTCCTCCTTTAAAATCTCTAGATGGAGATATATACCATCCATTAAATGGATATGGTCAATCAATTTTTCCTCTACCAACCATAACACAATTAGCTGTGATTGATCCTAATATTCCTTTATTTTATCATGATAATTTCCATCAAGTTTATAAAGATAATAAGGACTCTCTAAAAAAAATGATATACCATTACAAAAGGTTCCAAATTTTATGAATGATATACCATTACTAAAGCTTTCAAATTTTACAAATGATATGCCATTACCAAAGGTTCCAAAGTTTACAAATAATATACCATTACCAAAGGCTCCTCAAAGTTCCAATCATGTGAACCCCAACTCAATTAACAATAATGAGGATTAATCCATCATTCCTATGTTTTAAATCAATGGTAAATTATAACTAATGACTACATCTTTACAAACTATAACAATTCATATTAGTCATCTTATGTCTATGATGATTTCTATAAGAAATATTCAAATAAAGTTTTGATTCTAAGCTTACAAATATTATCATGCAATGATAATATGGATAATAACATGATTAAAAATCAACCTCTTGAAAAATAGTATTTGAATATTCTTATCTGCAATATTTCAGTATGCCCATGTTACCTTTATTTGTTGGACATGAAGATCCTTCCAGCCATATAATTAAATATGTACAATATTTTGGTCATTGGGATAAAAATGAGCCTTTATTTTTAAAATATTTCCATATAATCCTCACACAAGAAGATTTATATTGGTTCTATAATTTATGTAATGTCTCCTTAGCTAATTTCAACCATTTAGAAGATGTTTTATTCTTAGCTTTTAATACACACAATGTGCCTAAATTTACATTGTAACATTTACAAAGCTTCAAACAAGATGACAATGAGTCCATTCAAGATTATGTGATCCTATTTAAGAAGGCCTCATTTTTTTTATCATATCAACCTTTACATTTGGAATTACACTTATTATTTATTAGAGGTCTTAACTCTCTAATCAAAAATGAAGCATTACATAAACATCTCATTTGATCACCTATATATGAATGTGCATAAATATGTTTATTTCCTACTTGATAATAAAAAATATTTAAATATATCTAATTCAAAATATGAAATCTTGGTTAAGGATAAATAAAATAAAAATAAGGTGACAAGTTAAGATCATGGCATTCTAAATCTTTATTTGATACATTTGCAAAATTTTATCAATACTAGACTAATATCAGATATATGTCCTCCACAACAAAATCCAATTGTACCACATCAAGATACAACTAAAATTGTCTCAAATAAAAAACATCCTCACTAAAGTGAATTGACAATTAATTATTCATGAGGAGCTTATTTTAGGCATAACCATTTTGAATCTATTGAGAAAGAAAATCATTATATAAGATGTTTGTCAAAAATTGGGTACAATATAAAAGAATTACATCACAAGGGAATATGGGAAGACTCTTTGGGATATTAAATATTACCAATTACTTGTGTTCCAAATGTTATCCAAATGGAATTTTAGGTTATTCCTCATACATCTTGACACTCATTTACATTGGGAAGGTTTGGTTATATCAAATGGGAGATTTGGTTATATCAAATGGGAGATAAAATAGATTATAATCAACAAGGCATTTTATTTTCCCACAAGGGATGAATTGTTCACATACCATATGATGGAAATAATGATCATACTCATGATGTAAATAGACAAGAAGATCACACCCACTCTCAACACATGGATCATTAAAAATATGGTTCATTTGAAAAAACACAATAAAACATTCCAATGTGTGTGTGTGTGTGTGTGTAATACAAAAACATTCAAAAATAAAGAAAAAATACAAAAATATTTAGCATTTCACATGTTTAGTAGCTTTTTCATATGTTTTTTACTTTATGTTAGTAGATAACATATCATTTATATACACATATGTTTCATGGGTACTTGATTTTTATATAGTCATAAATTAGATCCATGATATATGACCATGAAAATGTAGAACCTTTCCTCTTTCTACATGACACACTACGTTAGGGGTATATTGCTTCTCTTGATCATTATTGACATAGGTTTTGTTGTTTTATGATCATTTTCCATTATCACATTGAGCTTATATAATAACATTTACACATGCATATACTCATTCTACTATTTTTCATAGTGTACTTCATATGATATTATAATGGACATTTTGTTAACATATGTGTGTAGATACTAGTATGACATGCTTATGTTAGTTGCCTAAATTTCACTTAATTCATCTCTTCATATGGATTATTTGAGTGTAATCATTTTTGGCTTCATTTTCTTGATTTCATAAATTTGAATATGTTCCTTTCATATTGGCCATAGTACCTGTGAACTAGGAATTTACTCAAGAGATGATGGTTAGTACGGTGTTCATTTCAAAATGAAAACAATATTAAAAAACACACTAACTAGCATAACATCTCTTGGCCTAAACACTAGGGAGAGCTTAGTTAAAAAACATGAATAAAAAACACAACTATAATGAAAAATAAACCCTCTTTTACCTTCCTTGGATGCTCCAAAATGCTTATTGTAGTGGCTTGCTTAGTTTGTGCTCATGAAGTCTTCATCAAAAGAGGCTTGCCTATCTCCTTTTTTCCTTGGCACATTGTAGCTTTAGTTTGGCTTGGCTTGGAATCAATTTGGCATGGTAACACTAATTGTAATGGATTTTGGAATCATTTGTGTATAATAAATTTTTATTATCAAGACTTAGAAATAATGTTCATGGCCTCTCTATTTATAGATTTTTGAGAATGTCTAGAATCAACTTGAACCGTCTATCCTGAGATTGAGATGTTTGGTTGAGGATTAATTACATTTTTTTAATTAAGTTTATAATTTTCCTCATCATGACATTGGAAGAAGGGGAAATTAAGAGGCATGGAGGGCATCATGGAAGGCATTAATGAGGCATGGAGGGCATGAATCCTGATATTTGTGGCATTTATGGCCTAGGGATGTCTTCTTAAGAAATGAGGTCACCTAATGATGTAGATATTCAATATTCATTTCCAAAAAATAAGTATTCAACAATTTTTCATGTAATTCTTGATTATGCCTTGATTTAGGTTAATTAGTTCTTAAGTATGTTTAAGCACATTGTGCACAAATTACTCAAATTGATCAAAATGCCTTGTTATTGGTCCAAAGTATGACTAGATTAGAATTGGAAGGAAATGTTAGATGCATTGGATGCATCATTCCAATTAGGATGTTACTGACAAAAAATAATAAAGGCATGCATCTTGTGTAAACTATTTGATAGGAAAGAGTAATTCAGAGCACCTAGGTACAAAATTGGCATTTTGACTCAGAATGATCTGATCAAAGTGATCTGGCCCATAAATTGCATTTCCCCATTTAAAGATACCTTGGCCAAAATTGGCATTTAAATATGTTAGTTTTAACTCATTTAATGCATTTTAGTGTTTTTAGTCCAAATTGTGTATTTTAAGTGGCAATTGGTCAAAATCCTAGTTGGAGGTTATCTATGGCCAGATTTAGGCATCTACAGTTTTCCCCTATTTGGGAAGATGTTTTAAACCATAGGTAAAGCAATGTCTTCTCAAATAATGAGAGATGGCCTATATGCCAAAAAGAAGATGATGGTTGAAGAAGAAAGCTCCAAATGGTTTTAGAAAGCCTATGATGATGCCCCCTTGAGGGAGTGGCCATTACATTTATTGATGGATGGTCCCTTGAAAATAAACAAGAAGAAATGTGGAATTAACCCATGGTTGAGATTAATCCAAACAAAAAAATGCTTGCATGCATTGATGTAAAAAAGATACTAATTTTATTAAAGGCAGTTAAAATCAGGGTTAAAAGTCAAAATAATGATTTGTCCATAGGTGGTTATAATCATTACAGGCACCTGAATTGGTTAAAGATGATTATGCCTCAATTAGGGTTGATTAACAAGCATAACTCAAGGATATAACCTATAATATAGATTAAAGATGAGCGAGTGAAAAGTGATGAAATAGATGAATAGAAGAATAAGATTGATCATTAGAAATGATTTAGTTGTACTTACTAATGAAGAGATTCTCATCCTTATTACCAATGATACAACTAGAATGGTCAAATGAGTGATATTGATCAAGGTCAGTAGGAGGATTTGCCAAGTTACTAAGGAGAAACTTCTATGGCTCCATTAATTATAGACCTTTTTGAATCTGATTGTTATTGTAGCATGTGATGGTAGGCATTATGATAGAACACCATGAAGACTTGGTCAAAAAATGCATAAAGACTGACTCTCAATATCTAATAAACACTCAAAAACAAAACACCAATGATAAAAACCATGATGACAATGTTAACATATGAATGTGGATGGACTCAAGAATAATGTTTTCAAGGAATCACCTAATGAACACATATAAATTGAGTCAAGGAAATAGTTTTGAAAGCAAACAAATAGGAAAGTGAACAAACAAACAAACAAACAACCTAAAATAAAGAAACAAACAAACTGAAAGCCTAAAAGAAAGCATCCTAATAATGACCATGCCCCAATAAGGCAGATCAAGGATAACTTACTAAGCTTAAACAAGATAAATATTTTTAGATTTGTGAAATGTTATGATTATTTTTGGTTTTTTGAGGTATCTTAACTTGTTAGAGAATGACAAGATACCTACTCATAAAATGGCAAGAGTGTTTAGCTTAGGTTGCTCAAAAAATGATGAGTGTATGGAAAGAGGGACTGAGGTGACCTTAACATGAATTGAGCATGACCCACATAGTCCCAAAATGACCTCAATTCATAGTAATTCCATACACATAAAAGGCAAGGAAAAACCAACTAGGTCCCAACAAGTTCTCAAATCTGGGAAATGACTCGTCAAACGAAAATAGCAATGGCAAAGTGATGCAGTAATGTATGATAAACAAGTGTTTGCCCTAGTTTTCCCATAGGTGGTTATAAATAGGATAAAATGGCATAGATCAATGATACTAATTTTCTCATAGGTGGTTATAATTAGTAGCAAGATTGGTAAAACACTAGTTTTCCTATAGGTGGTTATAATCAGGTTCACATAAACAAACTTGATAAGATGAAATATATCTTGCTAGATCAATTGTCACACTAATTTCATAGACTATTATTGAAACATGGATTGGATTGATTATTGAAACTTGATCAGAATCTCCTCACAAAAAATGTAGGAAGAACCAAATGAACCAAGATCAAAATAGGATTGGGTAGGATGACTAAAAATAGGCTTTGGTCTAGATAGGAATGGAATGATAGGATGGTATGATCTTTCTCTAAGATAATTATGGTCTAGATATATTGTATAAAATGGTAAGAGGGTTACCCCCAAATGATGGGGTAAATGTAAGGATACGTGATAATGGAAAAATAATATGTAACAAGGGTAGTGGCATGGTAATGTGAAACAGTATGGTACATGTTTTTGGCCTAGGTGTGGTTTTTGATTATATTGTTCCTATTGAGATGGGGAGATACACATCCTAATAAATAAATGATGCAAATAGAATACTCAATCATGTTAATTTATAGCCAACAGCTCATCTGAATAGTTGCTCTGTCAAGAACTAGATGTTGATTTGGTTGTCAAGAATGGTTTTGTGATCTTTACTGGCCATTGATTTTGATTCCTTAAAGTGTTCAGACAAGGTATTATTGTAGCCTCTACAAAGGAAAGTGTGACCATGGATGGTAAACAAGGTAAAATAATGGATGGTAGGTTTGATTGTGAATTGGAATGGTAGATGATAATAAAATGTATAATGGTGGGGAAACAAATGAAGATCAAGACTTTCAATCACACGTAATGTTATTGATGTCAAATTCAACATAAATTTGATTATGGTAGGGTCGAAGACTTGTTCTCTTGATAGTACCTTGAGATTTTTGTGTTGTTTGATCTTAAGATTAGCTACCATCTGATTACATTAGAGATTGGAAGCTATTTTTATTTGATCTTTGATTTTGTCTTCATCAAGTAGTGAAGAACTTTTGTGCTCAACTATTGGTGCCTCAAAGAGGTTTTCACCAATGAAGTTGTTTTGATTGTCTCATAGCACCTTAGAGAAGGTTTCACTAAGGAACATTGGCTTTTGACTTTGATTATCTTCTAGCACTTTCAAAAAAGTTTCATTAGGAGAGTGTTTTTCTACTACATGAATGTGGTCTTGTCCTCCTTGCTCTTTTTCAACTGCTATGTCACCATGGATGCATTTCAACAAAGTGTGATTCTGTTGATCCTGATCGACACTTGTGGGAGATGGAATGTCAATGATATGGCTATTTTGGTTGATGGTAATGGCTTGAGGAATGGTAATGAAATGGGGATAGGCTACATAATCCTCCTAAAAGATACTAGGATAACTTATGTTAAAGCTGAAGTACTCAACCTCAAAAATTGTAAAAGGATCACAAATGTATTCAAACTAATCTTTGAGGCATGTATAACTAATGTTGTAATAGTCATGAACATATTTTGTATCTAAATATGATTTTGACTCAATAAATTTTGAATCTGATGTTGAGACTAATGTTGATTCTGATTTTGATGTTAAATCTAATGTCAGTTTAAGAATATAACCTGACTCTAACTCTAATTTTTCATCTGATAGGTACTTTGTTGCAATGATGTCTTGTTGAATATCTGGTTTTGGATAAGTAACATCCTATCATGGCATAATGGGCTCCATAAAAACTAGTTTGTCAAAATGAGATCTTCTAGGATGGGAAATAGGTCAAGAGACAACTCCTCAGATACTAGATTTTCAATATGATGCTCTTAAAAAATAAGCACATGGTCAAGGTAATGATTTTCCTAAAGGTGTTTATAATCATTAAGAAGTGACTTGACAAATATTGGCTCATAAGTGTGAGATTCTTTGAAAACCAGTATAGGATCAATAGGTGATTCATCATAGGTTGACTTATCATAAGTGGTTGGTTCAAAAAAATCATCTTAGATTAGTTGGTTGTCTAGGCTTTGGTTTCTAATGAGTTGGAAAATAATAGTTTTGAACATAGCTTGCTCTTCAAATGATTGGATGGGTTGAGGTTTAGATGGGATTGGTATTGGATGAGGAATGACTTGTGGTTGGATAATGGTAGGGCCTTGGGGAGCATGATTGCTCACATGAGCCAAAGGATAAATTCTTGAGATGGTAATGATAGGGAATTCTAGGGCTTGATTACTCACAAAAGACAAAATACTAGGTCCTGGAATGATGAAGGGGCATTGTGGAGCTTGATTGCTCACACAAACCAAAGGATGAGGTCCTAGTATAAAAATGGTTGGGCATTTTGGAGCTTGGTTGCTCGCACAAACCAAAGGATGATGTCTTGGTATCTGAATGATATGACATTATGGTCATGGAATAGAAATGGTATGATGTGGTGGATCCTAATTACTCACATTAGCTAAAACATCAAAGTCTTCCTCATAAATCATATCATCCTAGTTGTGATTTGGCTCATAAGTTGGTTCTTGATTGTGTTCCATGTACTAATTATTGAAAAGAGGGTATGGATTCATATCCCAAACAATATTATCTATAGTTTGGTCTTCAAATTCTTCCTCATAAGCCTCTTCATGCCAATTAAGGTCTTGATTTGGATTTTGACTATGTTCCCCATATGGATTATTGTAGGGAGAATAATAAAACTCCTTAAAAAATATTTCTCTATAGGGGTTCCTAGTGGGATTTTGTGTGGCCATTCTATCATAAGGTGGATTGTATGTGATGGCACCATAAGTGTAGTGAGACATATCTATGTAAATGATGAAAAAACTGAAATAAAAAGGCTTAGAGTTATACAAACTCTAAAAAACTATGTCTAAAGGACAAATGGTTCAAGCTTAGTTTAACTTGGTCGAAGGGGTGGAGCTGTATCTCCAATATGGTCTGAAAGTGGAGTTGTATCTCAAAATGGTTTGTGATAAGACTTGGCATAAAATATTCTAACATCAAATGTCAAATGTCAAATGTCAAATGTCATACGCATAAAAGGTTAAGTGTCTGAATAAAAATTGGCTTGTCAAATGTCTAGGTCAAAGTGTTCCAAACAAGGTCTAAACTAGGAAAGGGAAAAGTTGAGTTACTAGGTATTTTGTCCAAATGCGGAGTCAAAAGCTAGGCTCAAAAAAAAAGGAATGTGATAAAACTTTTGGCCCAATGACATCAAAAGTTAGACTTGAAATAAAGGCTGATGTGATTTGATTTAATATAAAAAGTTTGGAAACAACTTTGACATAGACCTGGCACATGAAATCAAACATAAACATGACCAGTTGGCATAAGGCATAAGATAAAAGGCTCTTTGAGAAAGTTTGTGTTCTTCTAAATAAAGGCACAAACAATGATAAGGATAGATACTAAACAAATAAACCATCAATAGTTTTCAAATTTATGTAATCTATTAATTGAAGTTATGCAACCTAAAAGAGAAAAATCTATGTATAAAACCTATGAATTAAGGCCTAAACAAAAATCAATCAATGTGTGAATCCAAACTTGACAAGGCTAATTGAAAACTCAATGTTGAAGACTAATGTTTGATCAAACAAGCTAGACAATATTGGATAGCATGACAGCACAAGACAAAGATCCAAATGTTATACATGAGATGGTTTGAAATGAATGACTTTTTATACAAAGTAAACTAGTCTTGAAATAAATTAAGTAGCCTAACGGCATAAGCATGATCAAATGATGTGGTTAATGCTATTTTTCAAAGATTCAATGCAAAATGGTTTGACATGATTTGGGTAGCATAACACTACCCTCCATAACTCAAATGACACACACAAATAAGTTTAGCTAAAAAAATTCAAGGCACAAGTGTGGTGTAAAATAGGCAGCATAACACCTCTTTAGATAAAAGAATGACATATAAACAAAGTGGTTTTGACATGGCTTTATAAATTAAAAAAAAAATAGTCTCAAAACATACCAACTGAGAAAATAATCCAAAAATACACTAAGTATAATTATCTAAATCCTATAAAGGGTATGGCAATGTGGGGTTGACTAAACTAGCAAGCTTTCAAAAAAATTTAGGGGAATCAATTGCATAATGACTTTCATGTCAAATGATGCAAAATATAAGCATGAAAATTAGGTGACCGTGGCATTGGCTAGTTGTAAAAATTTATAGTCCTTTTTACAACCACTACATCTTATTGTTCACTCAGTGTAGTACGATGTCAAAATATAGATACATCCCGTGTGCAACTCTAAAGGAGTAAGTGAAGTCAATACCAGGAAATGAAACCCTAGGTCAAATCTTCCCTAAATAACTCAAAGGAGGTAATGATTTCCCCCTCACAACCCAAGATGTAATGAAATTAAAGACATAAAAATAAATACTTTAGGGTCATTTTCAAGGTCACCTAAACTTTGACAAGTTTTTGGGGGTATTTTAGACAACATTCTTTCTAAGCTTTGGACTAGGCTTTGTGAAATAGAAATGGTGATTTTGATTTCAAGGGTTCCCTAAAGGGGAAAAATGGAAGACATACATGCAACACCCCTCTCTTTGATAAACAAAATTAGATCAAATAACTATTGAAGAAAAAAATGACAAGTGAATTCAATTTTAAGCCCAAATAAAAGATTTGGTAGTGTTCATTTGACCCCATGGTCTTAAGATAGTAAACTTTGAAAACATTCATTTAAGCATATAAATTTTTCATTAAGCACCAAAACAAGGTTCCTAAATCACTTTAAAAGCATTCAAAAGGTGGTCTAAAACATGATTTATCAAATTTGAAATCTGTTGATTACCTATTTACCCTTAAGGCATCAACCCAAAAGCAAATATGTTAGATTAAAAACATTTTAAATGGATTTTCAAAATTTTGTGAAAAATATATGAAACTTCAAGCTAAAATAATTCCAAATTTTGAAAATTTAGGAGAAAACATGTGGTTTTAAAAAAATCGTCCAAAATAGAGTCTGTATAACCCTAAACCTAACATTTTAAAATGGCCTATTTAGCTCTCAGGTTTGTGTTTTTAAGAAAAACATTGTGACCAATGTCATTTATATAATTGATGTTAGTTATACTTACTAACCAATTATGGTTATCTAATTGACATTAGTTATACTAATAATAATCTATGATGGCTATTCCAACTGATGATGGTTTTACTAACTGACATCGGTTACTGTGTAAACCTATGACAAAGAAAAATAGCAAAACAAAGTTAGAAAATAAAATTGCAAGAGTTTTAATGATCCAAATGAAGATTTTAAATTTTTAAAATGATCTTATTCATTTCTTTGATGCATTTGTTCCCACTGGCCATGCCATTATGTGAACTCAGAATTTGACTCAAGAGAGGGTGGTTAGTATGGTGGTAGTTTCAAAATGAAAACAAAATGCAAGAAACACACTAACTAGCATAACATCTCTAGACCTAAACACTAGGGAGAGCTTAGTTAAAAAACATGAATAAAACACATAACTATAATTCAAAATAAAAACTCTTTTACCTTCCTTGGATGATCCAAAATGTTTATTGTAGTGGCTTGCTCGGTTTATGCTCATGAAGTATTCATCAAAGGAGGATTGGCTATCTCCTTCTCCTTGGCACCTTGTGGCTTTGGTTTTGATTGTCTTGGAATCGATTTGGCATGGTAACACTAATTACAATGGCTTTTGGAATCATTTTTGCATTATAAATTTGCATTATCTATACTTAGAAATGATGTTCATGGCCTCTCTATTTATAGTTTTTTGAGAATGTCTAGAATCGACCTGAACCATCCATCCTAAGATTGAGATGTGTGGTTGAGGATTAATTCAATTTTTTAAATTAAGTTTATAATTATCCTCATCATGACATTGGAATAAGGATCAATTAAGAAGCATGGAAGGCATTGATAAGGCATGGAGGGCATGAATCCTGATATTTGTGGCATTTATGGCCTAGGGATATCTTCCCAAGAAATGAGGTCACCTAATGATGTAGATATTCAATATTCATTTAAAAAAAAATTATTCAACAATTTTCCATGGAATTCTTGATTATTCCTTTATTTGGGTTAATTAGTTCTTAAGCATGTTTAAGCACATTATGCACAAATTACTCAAATTGATCAGAATGCCTTGTTATTGGTCCAAAATTTCACTAGATTATAATTGGAAGGCAATTTCAAATGCATTGGATGCATTATTCCATTCAAGGTTTTAATTATAAAAAATAATAAAGGCTTTCATCTTGTACAAAATATTTATAGGAAAGAACAATTCAAAGCACTTAAGTGCAAAATTGGCATTTCAACTTGAAACGATCTGATCAAAGTTAGTTGGCCCATAAATTGCATTTCCCCATTTAATGATACCTTGGCTAAAATTGGCATTTGAATATGTTAGTTTTAACTCATTTAATTCATTTTAGTGTTTTTAGGCCAAATTGTGTATTTTAAGTAGAAATTGGTCAAAATCTTGGTTGGAGGTTATCGGTGGCCAGATTTAGGTGTCTTCAGTACCTTAAGTTTTGTTTATTTCTTTGGTGTGTGAACATTTTAATATGTTCTCCCCTTTAGTATGCATCATTTTAACATGACCCTTGTTTATGTTCGCATTAGACCCCTTTTGTGTGACATTGAGTACTCTTGTATGTGTGCTTGATTATTTATTAAGCTTGTTACTTCTATATGTTTCCATGGTAAATAGCATGAATATTAGGGCTTGTTATGTTTAGATACTATGAGCTTAATTGATACATCTACTTTGAAATGATACCATTTTATGTTATTTATTATGTTATTGACACATATACAACATAGTTATCTCATCCTTTTTGAGATAAGGTGACTATCACTTTTCATTCCCCTCACCTCAAAATGGGGGGCTTATTAGTGGGGGTATATCATAAAGACATGAATCCACATACATATAGTTTATATAATTGATGGAATTTTATATAGTTTACATGATTAAAATATACACTTATGATAGAATCTTATGCATTTTTGGATCCCATTTTTTGTATTTATATATTCTAAGGTTTTTTGAGATGTAGTGCGAAAGAGAAAGGATGCAAAAATAGTATGGAGGACCTTGGTGTGAAATAGAAAGGCAAAAAAGAGAGGTATATAAGAGAGGTGTAGAGGACCTTAGCATGGAAGAACAAGTTTTAGGAGACAAGGATACAAATAATGAGGAGGAACAAAAGACACAAGACTCGGACAAAAGTGCAGTACTTGGATAAGGGTGCAGGAAGTAGAGATGATTATGAAATAGCATTTATAAACTTCATTGGAGGCTAAATAAGCACTAATCTAGGGTCGGTTCATGAGAGAGTAGGATAAAAAACATGAATAAATAGCAGGGAGAGAGTATATAGGAGGCATTAGACCCAAGTCAAAATGATGTTATTGTAATAGCTTTCCATGACTTCTTTTTCTAAGATATTCATTGGCTATTCATCTTTAATTAATTAATGATGTAACTTGAGATGGGTTGGATTATGTATAAATACCCCTTATATTTGTTTAGAAAAGTGTGGATGTATAGATAGATAGAGAGAGAATACTGAGGAAATGTTGTTGAAATATCTTTTTAATATTTTTCATATGAAATCAATGGAATCACTACTTTTATATGTGAACTCTAATATGTGTAATTTATTTATTTAGTATTAAATATAAGTATGTGGAATGTATTGAATAAATAACATGGATAACCATAATATGATGTTTTTAGCAATGAGAACTAAATATACTAACCCAAGTGACTAATTGTAGATAGAGTTAAGTCTATCCACCACTGTGTGTTAGAATTGACAAAACTAGTCTAGGCTATGCACCTTAGTTGAACACACGAGGTCACTACTTGTATGATATGTTGTAATGCTAGTTTGTTGGCTTCTTCATTTCCTTTAGGCATGTGACTAGTAATAATCAATAAAAATTAAAGATAAAAAGAACCCAACATTTTTTCTCTATTGTCGAGACCCATTACAATTATTGGCATGATGATAAAAATATACTTGAATGACTCTATTTAGAAAACATAAATCATTGTATTTGACAAAACAAAAAACAAATTTTCACTTCAATATATTGGACCAAGATTTTATGTGTGAAAATGGGTAGAGAAGCTTATATATGATTCTTTATATGAAACCTTCTTTTTAGAATTACTTGTTCATTTATATGATTGGCTTTCGGCATATGTGTAAACTTGCTCAAGAAATTATGAATAGAAATATTCCTAGTTAGTAGAGCATAAAATAGCCTTAGCAAAGTTAAAAACTACTTGGACACCTATAGTGGATGGTTTGTGGAAAGGAACATTAAATAGATACATATTGGAATACATTGTGTCTACACATTCTTGTTCATAAGAAGCATAGCTCAATTTCTTGAGGGAACCATGTGAAATGTATCTAAGATAGTTTCCCTTACAAATTAAGAAATTTATGGTTGATTTTGTACTTGATAACTTTTCCATGGATGGATAAAACTCTCTCATGCATGAACAACATGACTGGTGGGGAAATATAGGGGTATACATTGGTATGGGATTGGTAGCTAATTATGGAATTTAATCAGCAAGAACTATGGAAGCGAAAGTATGATGAACCAAGGCATAAGGCCATGATAGGTAGTGATCCCAAGGGAAAACATGAGGATACTGGAAATGTTGTGAGAATCCACAAGAAGGTAGAAAGGCATATTGAGTAATCCCTAACCATTGATCTATACCCTTCATTGTCATAAGAATGCATGGAAGATGCAAGATAAGCATTGATGATAGTTTAACCTAATCTAAATAGGCCAAATTCCCCCACCACAATGCATGCTCATACATCTAAGTTTGACAAAATTATTATAATAAATTAGGATACTGATAATGTGGAGTCTAAAGCTAAGAATGTAGAAGAAACTTTGGGAGTACAAGTTTAAAGTATAATTTTATAGCAAGGCCAACTAAATTTACCATTAACCTTTACCTTTCTATTGCAATTGAGAAATATAGATAACCTTAGAATGCCAAGTGGACCAAACATAAGTAGTGGTAAAAATACAATCCCAAATCTAACTAATCGACCTCCCTTAGTGCCCAATGTTTTAGGTGCTCTTATTGCTACAAGAGGCATAGGAGAAAGTATTGATGTTGGTTTTACTAGAGTTGTATGAGGATTAGGAGGTGGCTCAAGAGAAATTGGTAGACTTTTTCCACAGGGTTTGGGAGGAACTAGAGGAGTGCCACCATAGGGTCCACTACAACCACCCAGTGTACCTATAGTTTACTATGAGATGACACTTATCTTTCTAAGTATCCAAGTTTTGAGAATGTAGATAAACATGTTCAAAAGTGTGAACTCATTTGGTAGGCACATGGCATAATTTCTACTGAGTTAAAGGAAACTTAGTTTTCCACTACCATATTGGATCGTGTGCATAAATGGTATAGAAAGTTTGATCTTCATCAATCTTTTTTAAATTGAGCAGTTAAAAACTAATTTTCTTCAAGAATTTGACATTCTTGAATTTGAACAACAAAGTATTATTTCTTTAAAATATATTAAGCAAGATCTCACTAAGAGTGTACATGCATATGATAATCACTTCAAAACCTTTATTTCAAATATATCATTTGAAATCAAACAAATGCAGCATACTCAATGGTTTATATGAGGGTTATTACTCCCTTTTTGACAAGCCTTATCCCACAAAACCTTTATTGATTCACACAAAGCACTGAAAGATACCCTCCATTTTAAAGTTGTGGGAAGTATAGATATAAGAATCAATGCCTTTATGGAGGCTGAAATTGTTACTATGGATTATCATCTATAGATATTTATGGCCAATAATGCCCATGACATTCACAGTTGTATGTGGTGTCTTAACTATGAAATAGAGGGTCATAACAAGAACAATTTTCTATGAAGGAATGTTTATGTCATGTTAACATAATCTTGTGAAATATAAAAGGGATAACATGATGTAAAAAAAATTACTTCACCATGCCACCCAAGCCAAAGCGTCACTATATTATAAGATATGTGATGCATATATCCATGATATTAATGATTTTTAGGTCATCAATGAGATTCATGAATAACGATCACAAGCTACTCACCAAGATTTTATAGCTAACACATAATAAACTAGTAGGAGTCAATATTTTAGAGTTCGAGGGTGGGGAAATAGACAAGAAGGTGCTCACTTTCCACTCAGGGCATGTTACAAGTGTAGATCTTTGGACCACTGTGATTGCACAGTCTACTCTATTTGTGCCTTTTGTAAAAATAAGCATTAACTGGAAGAATTCCCTAATTTTTATGCAATTATTACTAAAGAATATAATAAGAGGGACATTAGAATGATACATGTTTAAAAACTCCAACTATTTAGTGGAGACCACAACTATCACTCCACCAGCTAGACCCAAGGTCAATATCACTACTCAGAGTGGCACTCATTCCTAACCTATAGTTTCGAATACACATGTTGAAAATGTTTATCATGAATAACCTCATGTACAACACTATCTAAATTCCCAATGTCAAAAAAAGGTGTTACATGACACAATGACCTTGGTATGAGAACTACAAGGGGAAATTGAGTTCTTGAAAGATAAGGATGCTACCATGCATACCAAGATGCAAAAATTTATGGTACCACGAACTTGTGGCATGATGAATTTCATGAGTTGTGCAAGTTATTCCTTAGTGAAGACATCATCCCCTCCTAAAGAATTGATTATGACAACAAATGACAAATTCTTTGGAGGATCATTGTTTGAACCATGTACATAGATAAAAGACTCATGATCAAACAAATACAAAATGTGATAAATAGGTCCTTGTAAATGCATCCATTATTGGCTAGATGATCCTTGACAGTAACATGGATATTAATTTTCAAATTAAGGATGCATGGAAAAATATGGGGAGTCCCACTTTGCAGCATTCCCCACATGTTTTATTCATGGCCAATAATACTTGCACACTACCTATAGGCATTCTTAAATATGCCATAGTTAACATCTTGGTTATCATGTTTAAGGGTGATTTTGGAGTGATCGAGCTTATTGAAGCTAATGAATTTCCTTCTCTATTAGGTAGACCTTGGTGTTATGTTGACTTGTGTTTCAAAAAGTGTTATATCAGTTTTGAGAATGACATGTAGCACATGGTCATTCCTATAAATAATGACCAAGGACCTCCCTTTATTGAAATTTTTTATGTTGATGAGGATCTCAATATAATTTATAACATCATTTCCCAAGGGAAAATACATGTGGATCCTACTCCTGATGTCATATTACAATAGGAAGACATGCACTCCATTTCAGACACTACCAATATTGCTTATAACCAATGGGCTCAAGGTGCATATGATCTTACAAGGCATGTTTATGGCATCCTTAATAGTTGACTAAGTTCCTCCCCTAAGTTATCTTAGTGCCACAAAAAAGTTTGCATCATTGGTCTACCACCCTTGAAGTTGGAACATGCACCTCAGTTCCATGGTCAAATTGAGGTCATGGATTATTTATATCAATTAAAATATTATTATGTTAATTAAGGTGAACTTTCAAATCTACTCAACTTTTTGTTTCAAGGAATATCTATTTGATGGTGGTCTACTCATTAATACCAAATATAGGCATGAGAACAAGTATGTGTCACTATGCATTATCATTTCCACCATGATAACCATGTTCATGCCACCCTAAGTTATGATGGTGTTGCTTCTCTATAAGACCATCTAATAAAATATGAAAGCCTTTATATTACCAAAGAAATGATTCTACCAAAATATTTATGGATTCATGCCTTTTATGATACTCTATGTTCTTAGGCTAGGGTGTGGTACATCCATCAACAAAATCATTGGGAAATGGATACCTGATGCAATATCACACATGGTTTGCGTATAACTTTTTCATTTTCTTCTCCATAAGTGGATTTATATGTCCAAGCAAGTAATCCATCAAGTAGTTTTAAGAGATCATGCACCAGTTCAAGGCTACATATGTTGCATGCATGGTGTACTCAAGGAAAACTTGGCCATATTTAAAGAACCCAATACTCCTACCTTGACTTTGTTGTATTCTAAATATCAATCTAAATATGCCCGTTAGGAATAGATATAGAAGGGAAAGCAAAAGGTCATGTATCAGGTTGATGAGGGTACCAGTTTGGATCTGTTAGAACCAACATTCAACCACTTACATCTGCACATAAATTATAGGGCATGTGACATTAGGGATACTATGCAATCTAAGTAAAAACCATATTATACACTACTCTAAATAGTTTAGCATAAAATTGGCATGAAGGATGCACCTAAAATAACCACTATGGGTAATTACTACTCTAACATTGAGTTAACCAAATATTTTGACCTCTTGCAGTAATATCAAGACATTTTCTCATGCAGCTACATAGAAATGAAGGGAGTGCATCCATCATTTGGAAAGATTCATATCAATTTTATTGAAGGTGCTCAATCAATGAGGAAATAACCATTTTAGATGAACCTTAATCTACATGTTAGAGTTAAAGAAGAAATTGATAGTATGTTTTGCACTGGAGTTATTACTCCAATAGATTAATCTAAGTGGGTTAGTCCTATGGTGATTAACATCGATAAATATGGTTTAATTTTCATTTTCATAAATTATAGGCAAATCAATGTTGTGTGCATCACCGACCCTTTACCAATGTCATTCATAGAGGAAATTTTGGAAGGTGTTGCTGGAAATGAGATATACACTTTTACTGATGACTTTTTTGGCTATCACCAAATGCAAATTATTAAGGAAGATAAGGCAAAAACAAATTTTACAACTAAATGGGGTTATTTTTCATATAATTTTATGCCTTTTGTTTTAAAAAATACATCAATAGTATTCTTTCATATTATAGTGGAATCCTTCAAGGATTTCACCCATAATTTCTTTTAGGTGTACTTGGATGGCTAGACCATGTATGGTTTAGTGTGTGACCACTGTGATTATATAGTGCCTTATGCTTGAGCATTATCATAAACTTTATATTTCCTTAAATCTTAAAAATTTTATATTTTCCATTCCATTTGGAATCCTTTTGGGACAAATCATTTATAAGGATGGATTACTAGTGGATCTAGCCAAGATTGTGGTCATTGTCCAACTCCCAGCTCCAACTACTCAATGCGAAGTATGTGCCTTCTTAGGTCACATGGGGTACTATCATAAGTTAATGCATGGATAACATAGAAGCTTTGATGGAATAATTACTCAAATAAAATGGCATATTCTTATGGATTGCTAAACACCAACAAGCATTTGAGGCACTCAAGTAAAAACTAGTGATTGCACCCATTCTCTAGTTCCCAAACTAGATGCAACCATTTTGTGTTCATGTCGATGCTTCAGGCATGGTAGTGGGTTCCACCCTGGTACAACCCAATGAAGGAAATGTTGATCATCCCATTTACTTTGCTAACTAGAATCTCACACCATTTTAATTAAATCACTCTACTATATATTGTGAGGCCATGTCCATGGTTTATGCACTCTAAAAGTTTCACCAATACTTGTTGGCCATTCCATTCATCTTCTATACATATCATGAAGCACTCCAGTAATTGGTTAATAATATAGTGTTTTATAGATTCATTTGTTAATATATTATATTATTTCAATAGTTCAAGTTCTTCGTGGTCATGAAACTAGGTAAAATTAACTTCATCCCAATCAACCTCTCATGCATTCAATATGGCAAATCAGTGCGTGCAATTGAAGATGATTTACATGATGTTCAACTCTTTCAAGTTACATCTATACCCAAAGAATTGGAAGAAATTATGACTTTTATTATAACATGTTTAGTGTCAGACCACCTTAGCATCTAAGAAAAAAATTAAATGGATGTTTGTGTGAACCCCTTCCATCTTATTAGGGGAGACATGTATAAACTAGGATATGATAAGGTATTATGAAGTTGTGTAATGAAAAATGAGTGAATTTAATTCTTTCAATAATTCCATGAGGGAGTTTTAAGAGGACAGTATGATGATAATGTAATAGCAAGAAAGGCTTTACTAGTTGGGTTATGGTGGCTGACATTATTCAAGGATGTTAAAGCCTATGCCTGCTAATGTGATATTTGTCAACATGTAGGTAAACCAAATCAATGGGATTCCATGCCCCTTGATCTGGTGCTTGATCTTGAACCATTTTTAAAATGGTCTATTGATTTTTTTGGCCCTATTTAACTTGTTATAATATGGAATGGCATGAGTTATATCATTACTTCCATGGATTAACTCACATATTGGGCTAAAGCAATGCCCACATGAGATTATAATTCTTCTAATGCTATGATATTATTATGGGAATATATCATCACATGATATATATTCCCATTAAGTCTAACTAGTGATCATGACACTCACTTTATAAATGCAACAGTGCACATCCTCTTCGTTGAATTTATGATTGCTTGCCATAAGACCACACCATTTCACCCTTAAACCAATGGTAGAGTTAAAGCCTTCAACAAGGTCCTTGATAATAAAATGACTAATATTTTCAATATTAATCACACTGATTGGGATGATCATGTTTCATTGGTCTTATGGGCTTACTGAACTACATATAAAAGGTTGAACAAAAGTACTCCCTTTAACCTTGTCTTTGGCACCGAATCAATTTTATCAGTGGAATTCCTTGTGCCTTCCTTTAATATTACATATTTTGTAATATTAGATGAATAAGAATCCCTTAAGGCTTGAATAAATGCTTTACTTCAGTTAGTTGAAGCACGCATTCTTGCAAACTAGATTCAAGGTGTTGAGAAGCAAAAACAAAAAGCCTGGCATGATCAGCATATCAAAAAAAGTTTTTCATCCTGGTATGCATGTGTTGGTCTATGATTCAAATTTTGAGCACAATATATGTAAACTATGGATCCAGTGGAATGGTCCTTTTATTATTCATGATATCCACCCAATAGGGACTTGGAAGGTTAAAAGACTAGATGGTCAATTCCTTCTAGGCCATTGTAATAGTAGTTAGCTCTAGCCCTACCATTACATGTAACACTTTTAAGCTTGATCAATAAGGCATTGTAATCACTTAAATGTGGTATTTGAGTTCTAAGAGTGATAATTGAGACTACCTATCAATAGCTTATCCCTAGACCTATCGTAGATCCTTTTATCACACTTTTCCAACCTTTATGCAAACCACAAGCATCCCTAGTCAGCTAAAACATAGTCTCAGACCTTCATTTCTAGATCATCTCCCTTCATGCCTAGCAACCTGCTAGCTAAACATTAGCACCACATTAAGGACACTAGATCCATGTGGATCTAGTGTCCCTAAAATGACACTAATGTCCTTTATCCTAACTTTCTTGAATGAATATATTTCAAAATTAAAACCCTCTTAAGGTTGGCCTAAGCATATTTTATTATCCACACAAGTTATAGAACACTATAAATACATGAATTTTAGACTTATATCCACTAGATGGAAATTAGATGCAAAATACCTATTAAAACAAGAAATAAGTTAAGAAAAATCAAGGTTATTAATCCTTATTTTGCCCTACATTTGCATACTACCATCTACAGATACCCTAAGCTCATATTTTCTATATTTTCATTCTCAAACACACTTATGGAATTCAATACCACTATCTTTCTATCATAACTTGCACTTGCACCAACACTTAGGTAGGGAGAACTACATCGGGCTTGATCCCTCCTCAGAGTATTGGTATGTAGGAAACTCTCTTCATAATAAGGTGTTGAGGATGTCCAGCCTATCCTACTAAAAAACACACTTTTTAGCTCATGCTACTTATAAGGAGGATTAGGGTTTGCATCATAAATCAACTATTACATGCATAATATAGAGTTTCAATATTTATGCATGTAGGAACAAAACCTAGAAACACAAGTGCATGTGCACCCAAAATTTAGGAACAATCCTACATAGAGGACACTAACACCATTTTCAGGACACTAAAGCCACATGGTGCTACTATCTAGAAGAGGATATAACATAAGGATCTAGTTGATGACACTCAGACCTTTTTGTATCTCATTTTTTATCACTTGAATCTTTTGCATCAGGTGTTTTCTAGATAAGTCTTTATTTGGACATATATATTACTATTTTTATAAAGTCAAAGTAAGTCAAAATATATAACAAATTAATGGTTATTTATTACATATTATTTCACTGAATTAGGCTACTCATCCCTTTAATCAAACATGGGATTTACATAACTAAACCCTAATGAGTTAAAATAGGCATATGCCAATATTTTAGTTTAAGACGTAGTTTTTGTTTTCAAAAAAGCATGGAATTGGTTGAATGCCTTTTATCAAAATAAATTTATCACTTTTTTTAATCTCTTGTATTCATAACTCTATCATTTATCACTATTACTTTCTTGATAAATGAATCTCACTATATTATGTCATGGAGGATCACACACATCTTTTAGTGTGGGGTAAGTTTGAAGATGGATAAACTAAGATAAAGAACATAAAAATAATGTTGAGAGGAATCAAGAAGGATAAAATATAGATTAAAGGATAAGGAAGTGATCAAGAGGTGGCACATGAAAAAGGCATGTAAGAGGTGGTGCATGACCTAGGAATGTGGGATGAATATGGCAAAGGAAACACCGTTATGAAGATGGTTAAAATAGATTGGCAATTCCCATGAATCAAAATGGAAATTTGAATATTTTCTTATAGCTAGCATGCATTACAAAAAAGGTGAAACAACTTTCAAAGGAAGGATGGGACATTCATTTATTGATGAAGTAGTGGCATAAATGGCAAGCATGTAAAATGGACACCATGGAATGTCATTTGAAGTATTAAGTATTGAAGTGATGGATGGTGATATGGGGGGATAGTTAATGTAAAAAAATTGTCCTATGTATAAAATACCTAGAGGGCTCTCATTCTCATTTTTACTATTGAAAAATTCAAATTCTTACCAAACTCAAACAAACATGAACAAGTAGTAGAAAAGGCATCTACATAGAATTTGCATTGTCAAAAACTAAACAAAGATTGAGGCAAAGTTCATTCAATGGAAGAGGAGTGGTAACGTGATTGTATGAGCATATTTGATTGATTTTTAGGTTAAAAATGCTACGTATGTCATTAATAAAGGTTAAATCGAGAAGGTTGAAGTATTTTGATTTTGGAAAAAGGTAAAAAAATGTATTCATTTGGAAGAATTAGTTGGTTGTGTGTTAACCTTAAGGCACCCCAATTGGTGATGCGACCAAAGTAGAAGTCAAGTAGGAGAAGAGATCCATTACCAGTCATCCACAAAGTAGAGGATTTTGAGGGCACATATGAAGGCAATCATATTTTCATCTGGGAAGAAGTTTTTGGTGTACATGACACACAAGGCAAGAACTTTATAAAATTAGCAAAAGATACATCTTTCAGTTAGGCACCAAAGATGACATGTGTAGGGAAGAAGGTTGTCATAACACCACCTCCACCCCTAGTTTTGATAGAATAAATGAAATACCCTAACATGGTTTTATGCATGGATAATTAGGAATCTAAGGTTTTCACTTATTAGGTAATTAAATACAATCATCACCAATATAGGAATGAAGGTGACTTACAATGAGACTACCAATTTGAGTGGTAGAACACAAGAAACAAGGTCACTTATGATCTCATGGTTTATAATATATTAGAGGATGCAGATTTGCTTCAACTCTTCCAACTTCCATAATTTGGGTAACCTCAAGAGGCGAATAATTTTCTAATTTTGTACATCCATGAGGACTATATTTAATTTCATGGGCATAGAATGTGGATTGCCCCTCAACGAATAAGTAAAGTAATAGAGTTACTATGTTTAGGGGTTGATGTTAGTATGGATATTAATGATTAGGACACAATTGATAAAACATTAATTACAGTGAAATATTAAAAAAAAGGCCATGCCATGTATATTACAAGTCTTTTAGATCTTGAAATTTGGGTAGCTACATGCTTGGCCATGTCATGTTTATTACAAGTATTTTAGATCTTACCATTTGGGTGGTTATGTGCTTGGTCATGAAAAATTTATGGGTGTGGATCGATGGAAAGAGTTGGATATGGTCCACCTCTATGTCACAAGTCAAATGACCAAGGGGACTAAATATAATTACTCCCATTATTTTTTGAAGAGAATTTAAGAAGATGTGGATAATGCACATTGACTCCCAACCACAAGTTTCCCTATGTCATGATTTTGTTTTTACTTTTTTTTTATGAGATTGATGTCCTAGAGTATTCCAAAAAATAACTTAATTGGGTGTACCCAATAGAGCACAAGCCCCTATTGAGATGTTTAAAAAATTCACATGTCCAAGAACCATCACACCCTCTTACAAGATGAAGATTAAGGGTTGGTTTAAGGGGATGAAGGAAGATTTTAGGAATGAATGGTGTATACCAAAATATTTACCCATGTAGATAGGGAGTCAGGCTGAATTTATTGTTAAGAAATATTATTCCCTCATACGGATATGGATGGATAGTATTAATAACTTGTTGGGTTGTCTTAAGTTGCTCTATGCTTTCAATGAAAAATATTGCATGGCTTCCATTAATCACATTGCAAATGTGCACCTGGTAAACATTGATGCTAATAAGATTGATGTCTAGGTTCATACTCTTTACAATTTATATGTCTATTCAAGAAAGGAAGCATAGACAAAGTAAAATGAATCAAGTAAAACTAATATCAATCCATTCAAAATAATCATGCAAGGAAAAAAATAGTTTACTATATGCTCAGGACATAGAAGAAAACATCAAGAAGCTGGGAGGTAGAGAATGAACCCCTCCCCCTTAACCAAAAACACATGCAAAAGGAAAGGCACAGACAAAGGATAAAAGGCCAAGGCCTAAAGCCACTATTTCTAATAGGGCATAGGAAGAACAACGTAGGGCTGACCCCAAATGATAAAGGGAGGCCTCATCTCCAACAAAATCCTAGGGGTTACTTGTAAAACAAATAAAGGATGACATCATTGCCTCACAACTAGCTATCCAATCAAGGCCAAAGTTTTTGGTGCCTAAAGTGGTGATCACTAAACCAGGTAAAGTGTCTCTAGAAGCATAACCTAAAAAATAACCCACTTCTAAGCCTAACAAAGAACATGTTGTTGAGGAGCCACAAATGGAAATTGAGAGTTCAAAACCTAAGAGACAGGAAAAAGCGTATCACCTAGTGTAAAGGACCTTGGCACTGACACAAGTGAACAATGAGAAAATATCCCCAAAATTGTATATATAGAGCATGACTCTCAAAAGGGTAAGGAACCTATGAAAGATGTTGAAGAGCTACAACCAGCCAATGAGGGTAATTATGAAATTCCCACTAATGCCCTATTCTAGTAAGGTATACCATATTAGCAATTATATGTGAGGGATTACTTCCTCAAAAATGAATCCACCAAACAAATTCGATGTGATTTATATTTTGCTATAGATATATATAATGATGAAGGCCATTTTGAGCTCCCAAAATACATCATCAATTTAAGCCCAAAGGGGGTAGATATTCTAGATGTGATTGGAATGGATCCCTTTAAAGGCTCTACATCTCAAGCAGGCATGACCCTAATAAATTTTACTTTAGAGGTTAATAGGCAAAACATTCTCCATAGTAATGATGTTGGTAAGCTTCAGCATGAACATTGAGATGTCATCTAGATGTATAGGGAGGAGCATGAGAAAAGGCACAAGCTTGAATAATAACTCGAGGCACTCCAATAACAACATGATACAGTTGAGGTATATTGAGTAAGGACACTAGGCCTTTGTTAGATAATTTTGAAGAGTGAGCCATCACTTACTGATGGTCTTCCTCTAACCATTAAAGCCATTAAAAATTGTAGATGTTCATGCACCTGATACTCAATAAATGCAAAAACCAAGTGAACCCCCCATAAGATCAATTATGGGTAACAGATCAATTTACAGAGGCCATAGACATCTAAAGAACTTTTTTGACCACATTAGGCATCACTATTATGATGGATTTTTTTAAAACCTAGCATGGCCATATAAAATTTTGGAAGCACGAATTCAACGTGAGGAACAATAATGCCAATAGTTGGTTGAGAATGCATTGAATATCAAGGATACATCCCAATGTGCCAAAGTGTTCCAAGATGTAGAGGAATTATAAAAATAAATAATCACCCATCATTAAGAGTTTAATGCTAGATTTTCAGCACTTCAAGGGTGAGTTTTGATGGAAATCAGGTCACTCGAGGATGCCCACATAGTTGTAACTTCTCAGCTTGAAATTTTGATGACTCAAGTAGATGATATTTTAGAGTAGCCTAAGGAAATTAAGTGACTACAAGGTAAGGTGGAACTCATTACTTATAATATTTACACTACCCTCAACTAATGGGAGGATCTCAAACACCAAGTGTGACAAGCAGGACCCAAGTTTTTTTTATCTGAGGAAATTGAAACATAGTCTAGGATAAACTATCAGTTTAATAAGGGGTGATGTTAGACCCCAAATTTTGTATTTATATATTATAAGGGTTTTGTAGTTATAGTACAAAAGAGAAATGGTGCGATAACAACATGGAGGATCTTGACATGAAAGAATGAGTTGTGAGAGACAAGGATATAAAGACAAAGGAGGAACAAAAGACACAGGACTTAGACAAAACACCAAAACTTAGACAAGGGCATAGGAAGCAGAGATGATTATGAAGCATCTCATGAAAGCTTCAAGGGAGGATAACCAAGTGAAAATATATTACTGATTCATGAGAGAGTATGAACATGAACATGAATATTTACCATGGAGAGAGTATATATGAGTCATTAGGCTTAGTTAAAAGGATGTTATTATAATATCTCACTACAACTTCTTTTTTTGAAATAGTTGTTGGCTAGTCATACTTAATATATTAATGTTATAACCTAAGAGGGGTTGAATTATGTATAAATATCCCTTAGCTTTGTTTATAAAAGTGTGGAGATGTGTAGATGGATAGAGAGAGAATATTGAGGAAATGATGTTGAAATATCTTTGTAATCTTTTTCAAATGAAATTAATGAAATCACTACTTTTATCTATGAAATCTAATATGTGTTAATCTATTTATTTAGTATTAAATAGAAGTATGTGGAATGTATGGAGTAAATAACATGGATAACCACAATATGATGTTTGTATAAATGAGAACTAAATGTATTAGCTGAAGCATCTAAGTGTAGATAGATTTAAGTCTATCCACCACTGTGCAATAGAATCAATGGGAATCGATCTAGGCTACATGCCTCTAGTAAGGGCATGAGGTCACTACTCGTATGATATGCATGTGCACTAGTTTGTTGGCTTCCTCATTTCTATTTAGGTGCATGTGACTAGTAATAGTCAAACAAAACTAAGGATAAAAAGAACCCAACATACATTTGGCACATATTTGGGACAAAGTTTTTTAGATTTTTGATACATATTATACATAGTTTACAGATCAAATGTTACACTTTGATAGATACTTTAGCTTAAGACATATTTGAGGTGCATATGTATTGAAAATGCACTAAATTACAAATACATTGTTCACACATTGGCCTTACCAAGATGCACTAAGATTTCATTTGTTATAATCATTGGCTCCTTTTATTAGTGAAATAGAGATTCAGTGCTCTCAATGGACTTAGTAGTACTTTTGTTTGTGATGGTTTGAAATGGTTACACAATTTGACTTGGGTGAGCTTGGCTAGATTATGTTTACACTTGATTTGTGTGATTGAAATTCAATATTCTCGATGGACTTGGCACAAATCACCCTCATACTGGATTGGGAGCATGATCACCCTATAATTCCCCTCTTTACATCTTGAAGGTTTAGTTTTGAACCTCTATCTATTGCTTCAACTAAGAAGCATCATTACTAAATCAAACTATCAAGGAGAAACATGGTTGCATTAACACACAGGTTTACTCTCTCCTTGCTCTCTTTTTTTTCAAGAAATTTCAATTATTCATTTTCATATTATATGCACTAATAATACTTGTAACATGTTCTTGGTTTTAGGTCATACACACATCAAATTCAAACATGGCTAAGTCAAATCAAGGTGTGTTGTTCACACCAGGTATGCATTTCTTTCTTTTAACCTAGTAATTTCATATTTGTGCATTACTAGAGTAAGTGGGGGAGGGTGAGAGAATGTAAATACTTAAATATGGATTTATATGTTAAATAAGTCTTATACACTTGGAAAATATAAATTGTCTCTACCCTTCAGTTCTTGACCTGATTTATAGCTAAAAGGCTCGTGTTCACCATCTCACTATGCCTAAATATTTATCTTATAGTCTGAACATGATATTTTGCTTACCTAGATCACCTATGGCCCATAATATGCTTAAAATATGATATATCCTTCACTATTAGTTATATACCTTCAAAAAAATTATATCTTCTTGGACACTTGCATTAAGACATGGACACTAGCATCAACACTAGTGTCCCTTATCTAACATAGGAGTTTGTACCTTACAAGCAATTAAATTTGTAAATATTTTGATATATATATGTTTTTTCCTATTTGTTTCCTTTAACCCTTCTATGAGAAACATTTCAAAAGGTGTGGTATAGCTACAAGTTAAATACCACTCATTATTCATCTAGCAAGCTCATCTCAGTCTTACACTACACTATTGAAAATCAATTGCACGACTAAGCTATCTTGCCCTATTCTTCCCTATTTCAAAATCAGTTATAAGAGTATTCTTATTACAAGTCTAAAACATCAAAAGAATAACCAATGAGTTGTATTTATCAAGTTACAAGCTATATCACTACATATAATTGCATATGGCATATTATATAATTTTTCACACACAAGCCCACATAAAGGGGAGAACTACATCGGTATGAGGCCCTCTTCAGAGTATATGGCTATGTAGGTAGCATTCACTGAAAAGGGGGTCTTTGAGGTCAACTCAACTTCACTTGAGCCCACTAACCCCCATTTTTTAAGGTGGCATTCCCCAATTGGAGTATCTATTGTTTTGATCAAAAGACTGATATCGAGAACCTATGTGCATGATCTAAACAATAAATTTGAAAGGCTACAGTCAATCCTAATAGGTGTAAGTGGAATTTTTAGAAAAGAATCAATATTCCATACAAGACACTAGTGGCAAAATTGGGATGCTAGTGTTCATAGGGCGACATAAGTGTCCAAGCTGACAGAAAGTAAATATCCAAAATTTGATGATAGGATCCAGATCTTCAAACAGTCCACTTTTACACCTACACTACTTACATCTCCCTTTGCATCATTGTATAAGTTAAGTACAATTTATTCTTTGTATTACTATTATTATAATATTTATATATTGTACCTTCCATATTTGTCATATGCTTAGATTCAATGTATCTCATCAAAATATCACTAGAATCTAAATTCATTTAACTGGTTTGGTTTTTAGACTAGTTTACTCCTTGGTTGCTTAGGCTACCCTCTTCTTGTTAATCCTTATTTCTAAAAAGTGTTAAACAATGGTATCCTTCTTATATTTTTGATACACCCCTTTGTTACCATTGTTACAACTTGACTCCTAGTGAGAGCAATAACTTGTATCATAGGTGTATGATTTGGAACCTAATCCTCTTGACATTTGAGTGTGGATTACCATCTACTAGGTCTGTAGCTAAATATCTAAGTCATTACTTGCTAATCCAACTATATGAAAACTCTATTATTATGACATTATTTGTAACCTAGTGTATTGAGAGAAAGATGATTGTAATGATCATCCCATCCCACCAATATAAGGTCTAGCCACATTCATTACTGTAATGGAATATACCAAATACAAGGTCATATCAAAGCTTTGTGTTGATTCCAAATTTATTAAATACTCATGAAGGGAGTCACAAATGACTTGACCCCAGTGAATGAAAATTTTCTCTCACAAATGATATTTATGAACTTTCATGTCCATTCATGAAATACATTTGTGGTTAGGTGGCCCATTACTCTTTTCAGTAGTGTTATTATATCTTATAGCTCTTCACAAAAATCTAACCTATAAAGAGCCTTTGGGAGCTTAGAAGGGCCCTTCTTATTCTTATTCAGCAAAGACTGATTCATCATGCTCAAACATTTGTTATTTTGGTCTCAATATTCATGTCCAATTTATCTTTTCTCATAGTCATCATTTCATTGTGTGAAGCAATCCCAAGTGGCATGCTTATGGAGGAGCCATCTAGCTTGGCCATCAATATATTTCCCACAAAGTTGATTTCTCTTGTCTCCTAATTATAGCACTTCACACAAGTGTGTACTAGGTCTTTACATTGGACTAATGTTGGAAACACAACCATATGTGAAAGCTATTAAGGATGTGTTGTTCATTTTCCTTCCTACATTCTTTCTCAAAATGCCTCAAGGTAAATATGATCGATCTTGTTGTCTCCGATCTCCAAGATATCCGTCTTCAAAGTGGAAATGGGCACATAGGCCATGTATTTGAGCTTCATCTTTAAGGGCTTAGTTAAGTAGAAGAAAACATTAGCAAACAATCTCAAATTTCTAAGTTTGAAGTCAAGGGGCTAAAAGTGTTTGTGTAGTAAATATAAGGCTACAATGATCATAAAAATGTCGAAATCTGTGTCTAAAACTCCTATTATGCTATGTATAACCCAAATGGATTGTTCGAGTATTGCAATACCTCCCAAGTGCAAAATGTAACAACTTATTCAAAACACAATGAAAACTGATGGGGAAGGTTGGGAAATGCCCATGAAGTGAAGGCATTTAGAATGGCATTGAAGGATGGAAGAAAAGAGGATGAAATTACATAGAAACAGCCAAGAGGGGTTCTTTGCAAACCGTAGCTAGAATGGAATGAAAACGTGGAGAGAAAGGTGACGCACAACAATGAAATATGACACGAATGCAGGGCAAAATGACAAGAATGTATAGCAACTAACATTGAACAAATCACAAGAGGAAAATAAGTGAATCGAATCCCTAAGGAACGGAACATTCGTAAGCGGTTAATGACACCACATATGCCATTTGAAACTTTCAGCTAAATGTATTTCGCGGCTCTCACGTATTTCGTGCACCTAAGGCGCCTTCAAACCAACACCTAGCCGTCCGTTTTGAGCTTGGGAGGGACCTTGCACACCTCATTGCATTTGCAAATTTTGTGACCCGACGACACCTTGAGCACCCTTAGACCATTTTAGGGCTTTCGTGCATTGACGACACCCCCAGCACCCAAGACCGTTTTGGAATTTTCACACTTCTGAGGAACTTCAGGAATTTTGAGAAGTTTTTTCGGTACTTGAAATGTATAAAATTTTTGGGAGGTGTTTTGAGATTTAAAAATAAATTTTTTTATATTAAGTTTATAGTCAAATTTTATTTATATATTGAAACATAAATTATGAAAATTATTTTTTTGATACAATAAAATTTAAAACAAAAAAATTAGAATTAAAATTATTATAAAAAATAAAAAACTATCAACAATTAACAAAAACATAAATAATATTTATTTTAAATCAATAATTAACAAATACATAAATATTTTAAAATCATATATATATATATATATATATATACTTACGAAGTAAATGAGGTGTCTTACATGAGGAAAGTGACTATACAATATACACGACAAAAGTGCGAAGATAGTGAGAGAGACATGAAATGAATTTGCACCTAGAAGTGGGCATAGGGAGAGAGACAAAAAGTTATATTCATTTGTATTTGGGGATGGCACGATGTTTCGAATTGGATATAAGTCGCCATCTTTAGTGGCACGAAATCAAGTGCTTCCCCATTGTTGCACCACTAAATTGAAAAGCACAATCATGCGCTAATATAAGATGATGTCTTTCCAAAGTTCCAATCTTATGGAATATTGCACGTGAAGTGGATTTCCACATGGTTTGGAATGCACCAAAACCCGTGATTTGATCTGAGTGGGAATATTTGTGGGGGAAAAGTTTAAATAACCGGATTTTTCAATCTTATTTTATGTTAAAAAGAATGTTTAGTGTTTCTTTGTTTTGTGGTTTTTTATTTTATGATGATTATATATATACTAAATAACTTGGTGATAGATATATATATATGGTTAGGAGGTATATCTTGAATATATTTGTGTTATATAATTGTCGTTTGAATTTATAATTGAAAATATGTTGTTAGATTGTTTATATGTTAGGAGTATCAAGATATTTTTGATATGTGTTAAGAGTGTCAGGATATTTTTTATAAGTGATAGACAACTAAACATTGAGTTGATGATTGGATTCACTTGTTTTAGATCTTGCATTTTCTCATCTCGATTTATACATTACGACTCTTGTGTACCCAAAATATTTGATTCTATCTACCAATGAGACTAAAGAAAATAAAGTGAATTTAGTAAGCATGGGTTAGGATTAGTGACTAATTTAAGACTAACTATTTGTTTAACCTTAAATTTGGATATGACATACTTGGGTAGATAAGGTTAAGAATATATAAATGAATAATGCACAAGGCTGATAATCAGATCTACTGCAAGCCAATTAAATGTTTAACTCAAATATAATATTTACCAAATTTATTAAACTGATATAGGCTAAAAATAGTAAGTACAACTATTGCTAGATTTCGAAATGATAAAAATAATAATGTACTTATCTAGTTCTGATACTGACACAGTGCTAGATCTTGAACAGTGATAAAAAATTTGATCATGTTTATCATCCATCTCAGTTGGTATAATAATCAGAGATAAAAAATGTGTAATTTGTAAAATACTAAAGCCTAGAAAATGTTTGTTTATATTATACAAGCTAAAACAACTTATGTTTGGTTTCAAAAGTAAATTTTAATTACATATTTGGATTCCCCTCAAAAAATAGACAAGTTCAAAAATATGACACATCATTTTGAGGTCGTATGCAAAAGTTATGATCATTTTTAGTTGACATACTTAAGCTCTGGGATCTACTCGAAGCTTCGAACTGTTGAACTTCGACATTGAATGTTGAAATTTGGAGCTTCACCGAGACCATGAGATTTTGAAGCATTTTTTGATGTTTCAACTTCTTATTGGTTCATTTAAGTTGCTAGTGGATTCTAATCACATGGGAGCTCAAATACAGATCTTAGAAGGCATAAACACTCAAGATAGATGCACAGGAAGATGAAAGGACATGAGGTGTGTTGTTTTAGTTTCTGACTCTTAGAATTCTTGCATGCATCCAAGAGGTATTCTTGTGTAAAAATATGAATATTTAGAGTTCATTCAACAGGAGAAGAACAACGACAAGTGCAATGGGATGTACTTTACTTGGATTCACATTATGTATGGGCATATTTGAGTCCTTGTTTTTATTTCCTCATTGTTGCTTAGTTGTAGGTGATGGAGTGAATACTACATAGCTGGAAAAATATTGAGTTCAGTGGTTTTCTTTTAAATTTTCTAAAGAACATTGCAGACATCATTATGGGTGTGATTTTCCTTATAAGCCCAAGATACAAAAATCTTGTAAACTGTGGAACATAGTGGAGATGGGGAAACATGACTTCACTCTTGTTGGATTTTTCTCACATTGAGTTTCTCTAGGGTATGTCTTTTGTTATCTCTCTTCGTAGTTATTTTTTTTGTTTCCTTTGCTTGCATATTTACATTCCTTACAACTAGGCTAATGCACAAACATTTATGAGAGCTCAAGATTTAGACCTATGGTTAAAGAACTTCACATTTATCATTCCACCTCTATGAAATCAAGTTATTATAGTCATGTATGGAGTAGTGGAAACATTTAGAGTGTGGATATATTTTTTTATATGTTACATATGCCAGTCTTAAGAGTTGGAATACATATTAAAATAATATTTTAGGTTTTTTTTGGTGACATAGAACTTGAGGGAAATTCCTTTACTTGAAAGGGTTTGTGTTGGTGAAAATTAGTGTGGAATATCCACCTAGTTTACAAATCAGATTGGTATTAGAGCATATAATCATTTTTTCCATAAAAGGGTTTGATAACACATTTCTACAATTATGCTAGTTTTGTTCATATTCTATTGAAGTGGTTGTGGTGTGACCATTGTGCAGATGTTCCTTTACCCAGATATCAAAGAGTTAAAGGAGAGAGTCTTGATTTATTGGCAATAAGGTGGGTTAAAATTACCACTAATGTTGTTATTAGGATGATGCAGACCTCTTAGGACTATGTGAAGGGATGGTTTTCTCCAAAAAGAATTTGATAGACTAGCCATCCAAGGGATGTGAAATTCTTCTTCTCAATATGGGAAGAATCCAAAGGTAACAATAGGAAGCTTAAGAATAATGTTCATAGAATTGGATATGTTGTTCTTTTTCTTTTAAAAATTGATGTTGTTTTATGCCTTTCATGTGGGACAAAGAAGGTCTTTTGTATCTTCAAGGGTGATTCTTACTCCTATTGGCCAAGAGGAAGGGGACAAAAAAATGTTGTTATAGATGAAGGGAAGAGTGTCAAAAAGGGGAGAGCAAGAGAGGTTGGGAATTGAGTCAGAAGTGCAATTTCTAAGGATATCCAAAAGGGCATTTGAATAAAGGGAGAAAGAACATTTCTCGCCATATGAGATCCTAAGATTTTATGGAACTCAAAAGCCTTAAATTTTGGGTGTGTGATCAGAAATTTGATCATGTTTATCATCCATCTCAGTTGGTATAATAATCAACTGTAAAAAATGTGTAATTTGGAAAACACTAAGGCTTATAAAATATTAGTTTATATTGTATGAGATAAAACAACATGTTTGGTTTCAAAATAAAATTTTAATTGCATATTTGGATTCCCCTAAAAAAATAGACCACTTTAAAAAAATAGCATGTCATTTCGAGGCCATACGCAAAAGTTATGATCATTTTAAGTTGGAATACTTAAGCTACGAGATCTGCCTAAAGCTTCAAAATGTTGAACTCTGGAGCTAAATGTTGAAGTCCAAAGCTTTGCTAAGACCATAGGATTTTGAAGCATTTTTTAGTGTTTCAACTTCTTATTAGTTCATTTAAGTTGTTGGGTGGATTCTAATCATATGGGAGCTCAAATACAGGGCATAGAAGGCACATACACTCAAGATAGATGCATATGAAGATAAAAAGACATGAGGTGTGTTGCTTCAGTTTCTAAATCTTTAATGTCTTGCATGCATCCAATAGGTATTCTTGTGTACAAATATGAATCTTTAGAGTTTATTCAATAGGAGAATAAAAATAGCAAGTGCAATGGGATGTAGTTTACTTGGATTCACATTATGTATGGGCGAATTTGAGTCATTATTATTTACTCACTGTTGCTTAGTTGTAGGTGATGGAGTGAATACTACACAGTTGGAAAATGGTGAGTGCAGTAGTTTTCTTTCAAATATTCTAAAAAACATTGCAGAGATCATTATTAGTGTCTTGTTTCTTGTAAGCCCAAGAGGTGGAAAAGTTTGTAAATTGTAGAACATAGCGGAGACAAGGAAGCATGGCTTCACTCTTGTTGGAGTTTTTACACATTGAGTTTCTCTAGGCTATGTCTTGTGTTCTCTCTCTTTGTGTTTATTTTATTTGTTTCTTTTACTTGCATATTTACATTCCTTGTAACTAGGCTAATACACAAACATTTAAGAGATCTCAAGATTCATCCCTATGGTTAAAGAACTTCACATTTGTAATTGTACCTCTATGCAAGCATGTTATTACGATCATGTATAGATTAGTGGAAACATTTAGAGTGTGGATAAATTTGTTTATATGTTGTATATGACAGTCTTAATAGATGGAATACATATTAAAACAACATTTTAGATGTTTTTTTGTGGCATAGAACTTGAGGGAAATGCCTTGAATTGAAAGTGTTCATGTTGGTGAAACTTAATGTGGAATATCTACCTAGATTATAGATTAAATAAGAAGGAATCAGACTAGTAGAGGATTCAAGAATAGTCACCAAATTTTAGACTAAGTACCTTTAAAGACATGGACACTTACATCAGCCTTGGATGGTTGCATCAACACTAGTGTTTGGGTTAGACACAGGTGTCTTGTATGGAATATCTACTGGAACATGATACAACTACTTAGATGTTTTTGAGTTTTTCATCACCTTATCTCTTATGCATTCAAATTTGATTCATGGACTATTTCTCTTTATCAAGTAGCAAAACCCTAGCTCTTCCTCCTCATAGTGGTTGTGACAAAAATTGGTTAGTGTGCACACAATGTTAAGCTAACTCCAAAGACCCCTCTGTCAATGAGTGTTGTCTACATAGACACTACTCTAAAAAGGGCCTCAGACTAATGTATTTTCCCCCTATATATTGGCTTATGTGTGAATAATGCAATATATGGAAAGCAAGTGCTTTAGTGATCTATCTTGTAACTTGGAAAATTGGGCTTGTGGGCTACTCCTTCATTACTTCATACTTGTAGATGTGTATTCCCTATGAATAATATAGAAATAAGAATAAATAGGGAAGCTTTTCTCAATTAAATACTTTTTTATGCTCTTTGGTATGAATACTAGGTTAGGAATGAATGAGGAGTGTGAATATATACCACTCTTATCTATAAATATCTCACAATAATACACTTAGGCTAACCATCAGGATACATTTCATTTCAAAATTATGACTTTGGGGCACTAGACACCTACATCAGGATATGACACTAGAATCGATGTAGGGGTCTGCGGTTGATGCTTGCATCTTGGCAGTTAGAAAATAGATACATGCTTAGAACATGAAGGGGCATAATATAATAATATTTTAAGCATTTTGAAAAAGATAGAAGTTATGGATAATTAACATAAGACTAGTCAAACTAAGAGATAGGCCAAGGGGAATAAGATAGAGTAAATGTGAGACCTCTCAAAGTAGAAAATGTATAGAACTAAGAGGAACAACTGAAGTCTAAGTTTTCTAAGTGTACAATACTAAGTTATATAATTCATAAATATCATTTACATTTCCCCTATTTAATATAGAAATGAAATTATTGGTTTAAAGGAGAATAAATACGTACATGGGTGTGTATAACACATCTTGCCTTTGTGTGAGCCCAACTTGAGTGCTTTGCTGGTGATTGACCTGCAACCAAGAGTATGTTACAGTGTATAATCAATGAATGTATTCTAAAATTGATTAGGATATATATATATATATATATATATATATATATATATCTAAAAATTACATATATCTAAGGAGATAGAGAGATATTAGAAGGTAATTCCCCCAACCTTGGAGAAAAAGTGAGTTGCCACCTGACATTTGAGATTAGTTCAACTATGCAATCCAATCATACTTATAACCTGGTGAGTATGAGCGAACCAATTCAACTCATACTATCAAATTAGTGAGGTTAGATGATACAATCAAGTCCAACCTAGAACTTTGGCAAGATTGAGTGATTTAATCATCTAAACTATACCCAAAAGTGAACTAACAACTGTAGTAGATTGGCTCAATATAGTTCATAACAATCTGACCTAGTGGGTGATGATAGTCCATGAAAGAGTTTTGAAATCTAAAAATGATTTGGATTTTATAATAGTATGCACACATTATATAACATATGCACCTTAGATATGTATCATGCTTAAATTATGTATAATGATGGTATCAATGTATATAATTTTGCCATGACTATAAATCTAAATTATATAAAGGTGTGTTTTGGCCATTTCAGAAACTATGTAAGTGTGGAGAACATGATTCCAAAACATGCCCCCATTATATATGGATAAATCTAAAAATTAAAATAAGTGCCAATGTGGAGGACATGTTTCTAAAACATGCCCCCACTATATTTAGGTGTGTCAAATACTGAATAAATGTGGAAAACATGCTTCTAAAGTATGCCTCTCTTATATATGAGAATTGGGTAAAGTGTGGAGAACATGTCTTTATGACATTTTAACATTGATATGCCCCATCCTTTTGAGGTGAGGGAAGATAAGAACTAGTAGTTACCTCATATTAAAAGGAGAAGACAACTGAATAATCTATGACTTGAACCATGTAGCATATAAAAAACATGTCTAGGTAAATATAGCATTAAAGCACATAGAACAATGTGATCACATGAAAACCTAAGATGAGTGGAAAAGATCATGGAAACATCTAGATAACAATAGGACAAGATCAAAAAGTAAACATTCACACACACAAGAACACTCAAAAGTAAGTCAACATACAATGGTCGTAGGAGACCACAAACAAGGGGCATGTTTAAATGTTGCAAAATCAAAGGGAGATGACTTAATCAAATGTCCACAAAAGTAAGAATGACATATTCAAATAACCATACAAAAAATGATGACATATTCAAATGTTAAAGAAATCATGTAAAGGCATAGGGGCCACAAACAAAGGAACATATTCAAATGCTTGAACAAGCAAGACAATAACAAGGTGAGACACTTAGGGAAGTACATAAAAGAAATCATAAGAAACCAACATAAACATATCATAGTATCCCATGGATCAAATGTGTTAGAAAAAAAATTCAAGTGTATAACGTATCAACTACCCTGTATAAGATATAATCAAGGATAAAGGCATGTGTAAGTACATCCAAGCTCAAACATGATAATGAAAAGAACATAGAATGATATAACATGTGTGTATCAAGATCAAAAAAGAAAATGCCCCCAATGTCCACATGACATGAGTATAAATAAGGCCCAACATCTGAAAATAGGCATAGATCATGTATCTATGTATGCTTGTAACACACTCAAGTAGAAGCATGGCACACATGTGTATGTAGAAGTAACTGATAGGCCATTCATGAACATGGAACCAACACATAGATGCCAATGATCCAATCTAATATGATTATGTTGAAAACATTTTTGGATTTTTAAATGTTTTTTTTATTTTTTTTGTATTATTTTGAATATGTGATAGAAAAATTATCCTATGATCTCATCCAAATGAGAAGAATCCTCAAGGAGTGGTAAATGTATAACCTCTCTTGAACCAGATGTGCCATATGTGTGCATTGTTGAATCATAAAGGGTATCATGCTCTTTTGGGAAGTTTTTACTTGGTATCTTTGGTTTACATTTATCCACATTTAGTTTCTCATTTTTTAGTGATGGATTCAATCGATATGTACCAAGTCATGTAGTAAGTTACCAATCGGATCAGAATATAATTTGTTGAATTGTTTATCTGAAGATTATTTACCATCTATATGAGCAATGAATCTAGCTTGATTTAAATAAAGGCTTGTAGTTCCCTCCTTTATATCTATATTTAGAACATTATATTTGTCAAATTCCTTTTGATTTTTGACCTCTTTAGTTATAAATCCCAATTTAAATATTTGATGTTCCCATTGCTCTTTTTGTGATGGTATATTTTCTATTTGTGCTTTGCTCTTTGACTTGTTCTCATTTTTAGGTTTTTATTCTTGTGTATTAGCCAAATGTATCTTCGAATGATTTGCATTAGTATTGATAATATAGTCGAAGCCTTGATGGTCATTATTATCATATGTGTAAATATGATGAGAGATGCCTTGTGAATTTTTTCTCAATTCTTGACCATGATAACCAAATTTTTGTAAATATTTTAATCTAAAACTATATAGTTTGAAAAAAATTGTATCATTATTGAGAGGTAAATTTGTATCCTTTTCTTGATCTTATTTTTATTTTAAAATCTTTTCATGCTCTATTTTTTATATTGGCAACTATTTTTGCTCTGATTTTATCTTTGCTACCCACATTTGCCATTTTGATACATGTGCTTTAGGAGTGGTACTCATAATGTGAATGGTTTCTTAGGTGTTGTATCAATTATAGGATCACCACTATATTTGAGACTTTGTATCTTATTATGTAATGTAAAATAATAATCTTTATAATGCCCATGCATTCTATGATATGCACAATAGTATTTGGATATCATTATATGATGTGGAGGAGGTAATTTGATCACTTTGTCTATGATCATTTCACTTGGTCTCTTAGTGTTTGTTGGTATAATATTTGAATCACCTATTTTATATGTGTTTTGTTGTAGCTTTGAATTTGGATGAGAAACCTTCTTTGTCACAACATTGTTAGATGAGGATGCAAACACATGATTAACACTACCATGTGTTGGATTTTGTGGGTATGTAATCTTATTTTATAACAATGTGATATTTGAACTAAAATTATTTTTCCACTTTTTTATTGAATTTATCATATAGATAAAATGATATTTTAAGGCCTCACAAACACAAACCCTAGGTACTTCATATTGAACATGCATACATATACCTTCTACCTTACCTTTTGGATAAGTGATAACATGGACCTGGGTAAAGGGATGATAGTTATCACCCTTCTTAGGATAATAAGAAAGAAGCTCAATACTATTGCCATGAGATATGTAAAGAGATATTAAATTATGATTTTGTTTTGAAGTGCTCTCATTATATTTCTCAAGTTGATTAATCCTTTTAACTGATTTCATCAGACATGAAACATAACAAATAATAACTACTATGATGTACTACAACATGATGTAGTTAAGAGATATATCCATATTAATCATGTTTTTAGAAAATGAGAAATTTTTATTTTTTAGATTTTGAACACTTTTAAATCATGATTCAAAAAATAGTAAATTTGGAAACCCTAGGTCTAGTAGGGTTTTGAGACCAAAGGTCAAGGTCACCACAATTTGCAAAATGAAGAGAAAATAATATAAAGGGATTGCATAGGAAATTTTATATTTTGAAATAAGGTCTTTTAGGAAAAATAAAAAATGAGGCAAACCTAGAAAAATAGGGAAACAAAAGTATGATATACAACATATAGGTCTAAATTTACTAAAAATAATAAAATTCTAAATTTTAAAATTATGTATAATATTTTGGCAAAAAAAAGGTTTTTGTATATATCTACATAATTATGAAAAACCTCTGAGTAATTTTAAATTTTAAATTTTAAATTTTATCTATTATGAATCAAAAATTGACTGAACAATACAAAATGCTTCATAAGTAAAACCTTAAAATATTCCCAATAAAGAATCAACAATTTTGATAAAACATGAATTTGTTTTAGATATTTGAGAGAATTTTTTGAAGAAAATATTATTTTTGATGAAACCCAAAAATTAATTATAAAATAAATACACCATTCACCTTGTATGTCAATATTTACTAAAAATAGTAAATTAAAAAGATTAAAAAATTCATACCTAATTTTGGTAAAAAAAGAGGTTTTTGAGTATATTAACCTAAGTAGAAAATGCCTCTGAGGAATTTTAGAATGGACCTGTTTGGTAGCCACATTGTGCCAATCAAATAATATATAACTTGCAAGTGTATGCACATGAATCCCTTATAACTAGAATAGGGTAAAACCTTAGGGTAAAGCTTCAAATCTGAAAACACCTCATAAAAAGATAAAACCCTAGGATGATTGGAAGCCCTAGGTTATATTTTTTTGGTATTCATATGAATCAGGTTCACCAAATGTTTAACCCTAAATTTAGATGTGGAAGCTACTTGGGTACATAGGGTTAAGAATATAGAAATGAATACTGTACAAGGGTGATAATCAGTTCTACAATAGACCAATTAAATGCTAAACTTAGATACAATATATGTTGAATTTATTAAACTAAGATAGGCAAAAAATAGTAAGTACAACTATTGCTAGATATGGAAATGACAAAGAAATAATGTACTTATTTAGTTATGATGCTAATATAGTTTTGGAACTGTTAGACCCTAAATTTTGACTAAGTATTTTGGATTTTGGCACAGATCCAAAATGGCATGAGAGGAGCATGGCACAAGAAGACCATGGCATAGAACCAACATGATGTGATAGGATAATAATATGAAATATGACAGCGTGAGAAGACCCAATCAAAGATGAAACATAACTAACAGAGAATTTGAGAACATGGGACTTGGTACAACATTGAAATACTTAGGGAGTGTGAGGGAAGTGGGAAATGATTGAGGAGTGATTATCAAGGAAAAAATAGACTTTAATCATCACACAAGTTTCACACCGACCTGCATAAACAAGGATATTTGGGAGTAAGGATTTAGCACTAAACAAGTATATAGGGGGCAAGAAGGCTTGGGTCTTTAGGAGAAAACAAGTAAATGACTTCCATGACTCTTAGTCTACGAGAGATAATTGGCCAGTCACCTAATTGTCATTAATAATGTAACTACTTACTCAGGGAAAAAAAGTATAAATACTTCTATGTAGAGATGTGTAAGGGTGATTGAACATTGGTATTATGTAATGAATCCTTATGGTAATAAAAAAATTATGGAATTTATTATCATCTCTAATGTTATGCTTTAGTTGGTTTATAGTTAAAACATTGAGTAACAATGGGTTTGCATTGAGTAATATATGGCTTATAATTGACTATGATATATAAAATATGCATTATATGAGTTTGTGTAATCAACACTTTGAACCTCATGGCAGTTATCTTCATGTTCTTGTTTGTTTGCATTGATAAGACAAGATCCACAGCCATGTATTTCCTTTTCTACGTAATCACTAATTATATATATGAACAAAATCAAGTATATGACAAGTGTGTTACTACATAACATAACCCACAGAAACTGGTTTCTTGTTACGTGCTTCGAGTGAGCACATAAGAGCTTAGTCTTGCATGAAAATATAGCGAGTAACCTTATTGGGACTAGACACTTTAGTGTCTTAATAAAAAGTGATATAAATTACCCAACATTTTGGTTTTATTGTTGAGACCCATAGCACTTGTTGTATAGTAATGAAAAATGCTCAAATGCTTATCCCTTGAAATTATTGAACAATAGATTATTGAGGTCAGGGATAATTTTATGATTCCATATCTTGAAATAGGAGTTTCTATCCATGCATGGATTGAATAACATATCTATAGATCATTATATGAAACCTTCTTTATCGAAGTCCCTATTCATTTGCATGCTTGGCTCTCCACCTATGCTCAAGACTAATCATGAAATTTTAGGAGACAAGCTTGGAAAATAAAATTTCAAAGGGCTTTAACACATTTGGGAACACCATGGACATGGGATGTTAATATCTTGTGGAAAGGGGTGTTGAATAGATACTTCTTGGAATATGTTGTAACTAATTAATCTTGTCCTAAAGAATCTAAGTTCTAGTTTCTTTGAAAGCCATGAGGCTAGTATATTAGACACTTCCCACTAGAAGTAAAGAAGTTGTTTATTAATTTGGGAATCAAAAATTTTACTATGGGGGGTTAAATCCATCCTTGTAAGAGCTGCATAGTTGGGAGGGGAATGCAGAGGTGTTTGTAAAGAATTTTTGGTTTGACATGGTATCTTGTCAGTGGGCATTATGAAAGCATAAATATGATAAAGCTCAGCAATGAATCATAGGTGGAGGCAGAGTAGAAAGGGGATGGGAGGACTCATGAAGTATTGTTAGGATCCACAACGAAGTGGAAGGGTACAATGAGGACTCACCAAATTTCAAATAGTGACTAATGCCAGTTTTATCATATGAGGGAGAAACTATCTGGACATAAGAGACTAAAGAAACACATTTGAACCTACCCAATTCCCCAACCATAGTATGTGCTTGTGCTTGTGCTTTTGAGACAAATAACTTATTTATACATAAATAAGATATAGATAGTGTAGAGTAAGAAACTGATCCTATAAGATAAATTATAATTGAGCCAATTTTAACTCATAGTGAATTGACTCTCTCTTCCTTTTAAGGAATTTTCATGGCCCAACTTGGTATGTCTGGTGGACCTGGCATTAATAGTGGGTAGAAAATTTGTCTAAATATTATAAATAAACTTACTGTTATACCCAACATCTTAGGTGTTTCTAATGGAGATGTGAGAGGAGGATTAGGAGGTGGTATAGGAGGAAGTGGTGGACTTCCACCTCTAGGAACAGGACCTAACAGTTCTCAACAACCACCATCATAAGTACCTTAATAATCAATGATGTATTATGAATTGATGCTTCATTTACTTGAATATCAGGGTGTGGAGAATGATATGGATCATGTTTATAAGTGTGATCTCATTTGTAGGGTGGGTGGTATAACTTATTCTGAGAGAAAGGCCACACAATTTGTAACCACACTTCTTGAAACAGCACACAAGTGGTATAGGTAGTTTGAACCTCAAAAAGTGGTAATTAACTATGATCAGCTCAAGATGACATTTATTCAAGAATTTGATATTCCCAAATTTGAGCAAGAAGGTATTGTTTCACTAAAAGATATAAAATAATAACTCATTGAAAGTGTACATGAGTATGATTCATGATTCAAAACACTCTTGTCTAAGCTCTCATTTGAGATTAATGTTACTTAACATGCCCAATGGTTCATGGGAGGTTTATTATTTCCCTTTCAATGAACACTATCTTAAAGGACCTTTACCACCTTATGTGAGGCCCTATAAGGTGCCTTCCATGCTAAAGTTGTTGGTAGCATTGACATTGGGATCAATCCTTTAATGGAAGCTCAAATAACTTCCATGGCATCACAATTAGATAATATGACTACAAACAATGCATATGACACTTGTAATGGTCTATGGTGTACTAATTATGAGTCTGAAGGTCATAATAGAAGTAACTACCCTTAAAAAAACATTCATGTTTTACTAAAGCATTCATGTGAAATTTGACATGAAGATCATGATGTATGATCTTATCCTCTCCTACAGTGGGCTACACATTCTAAAGTGTTTAAATATTGTAAGATATATGATGTCTATACCCATGACTTAAATGATTAATAATTGATTAATGATATACATGAGGCATGTGTGCATGATACACATCAAACTTATATGTCAAACAATCAAGATAATGGTGGATATCATATATAAGGTTGAGGATGGGGATGATGAGGTATACATTTTCCACCATGAACATGTTATAAGTGTGGATCTATAGATCACTATCAACAAGATCATCCAGTCTATCCATCATGTGCCTTTTGTAAAAAGGAGCATCAATTGGAGGAATGCCCTTATTTATATACAACCATCACTAATGAAATAAATTAAAAAGGTGTTAGCATGATTCACATTGATACACCTCACTAGCTGTAGTGCTCTAGCACTCTAACAACCCAACAAGTTAATATCACCACACATAGTAGATAGTCTTAGTCTACATATATTCCACCTGCTGAGAAGATATAACATGAAGAGCCTCATGAAATAAAGTGTCCTAATTCCCAGTAATAGAAAGACATGTTCCAAGATACTATGACCTTGGTACAGGAACTACAAGGGGAAATTTAGTTTCTTAAGGACCAAGAAGCCGCCCAATGTGTTGATCTGCAAAAGGCCATAGAACCTCAAAATGTGGTGTTTCAAAAACTTTTCAAGTGTCTACTAGATGAATACATTGTCTTACAATTGAGTAATTGGCTTAAAAATCAAGGGTCAAGGCCAATTGATGATCAGCCTTATTTTTTAAGGTTAACTAAAAATCATCGATTAAATTATGTTTAGTGGAAAGATACCCCTGTTCCTCCTAGCCCTCAAGAGGATAAGGAAATATTGGTGGATGCTACCATCGATGATTAGGTAATCATAGATATTTTATTTGATACTGGTGATGAGGTCAATGTCCTCACAAATGATGCATGTCACAAAATGGCTAGCCCAACATTACAACCATCATTGTAACATCCCTACTAGGATCTACATAGAAATACGTGAATTTTTTTATAAAACAAACACATATACCAAAATAGATTACATCACAAGAATCAAACAAAGATCATATGAAGTATTCAAGTGTGATAATAGCAAACAAAGCATATTACATCATATATCATGGATCTCTAATATCATGAGAGCACATCATAATGCAAATATAGAAAGTAATTATATTAACTCAACCACAACTAGTACAAGTCTAAAGCCATCATTGTAAATGTACAATAATAAATAATTACAACTCTTCATGAAAATTTTCAATAATAAGTATAATACAATAAAATATACATATAAGATACATTGCTTCCTCAGAGCATAGTTCCCGAACTCAAGTATTTATGAAAATCTCAAGTGTCATCTTGATAAGTAGTATTGTTGTGGGAAGGGAGAGCACCATCCAAGAAATTTTCCACACCAACTACAAATAAATGATCTCCCACACTAATCCCATCAGGAAATGGCCCTTCCTTCATGGATGAGTAGATAGTGAGGGCACAGGAATCTAGAGAGATAAACAAGTACCTGTGTGTTGTATGATTTTTAAACTAAACATGTAGTATAACATAGAAAACTTGATCTATTTCAAGATATCACATAAATATGTAAATCATAATCATGAAATGATAATGTCTCACAAAAAATACTTTGAACAATTTTTTAATAATGGTAATTAAAAGTAATCTATAGATCAATCAAATTCATACACAACACTTGATCAGACCACCTTTATATGACATTTTGATGCTAGTAAGCTAGTGAATTCCATCTCACTCCTTATTCAAAATCAATAACATAGATTGGTAAAAGACAATTCAACCACAAGGTTCACATAATTTATGTATTACTATCAAACACATCATGTAACATGATAAACATAGGAGTAGCCAAAGCATACATTTATTTTTTCAAAGTATGAATGATTCTCACATTATTTTTTATCCCATACTAGAAATAATGACTATAGTTATTACCACCCAAGTAAATACACATTTTACTATAGATTTTAGACAAAATACATTCTATGACATCCCATACTATAATAGTTCATTTATTATGAAAATAATTACATAATTATGGATAACCAATCATATAAATCAAATGACTTATAATCATAAATAATAGTCTAGAAAGTGGAAATAAACACACCATGTGCAAACCATTTGTAATGCATTCTACCATGTGCTAACTACTATGGTGTGTGTAGGGTTCTCCCTAATTTTGTGTCATCCTCTGACATCTCCATCTACATCACCCTCTCGAATGATGATCTCCCTCCAATACACTCTAAGGGATGGATTCTCCTATGTCAACCTCAAAATAAAATAGGTAGTTAGACCATAACAGTTATGATATACATTCATCATAAAATATAGGTGAAATGAAAAATCAACATGTTCATAAAATAAACATATACTTATAGCTAACTCATAACAACATGATAATGGAACCTAATAAATATCTTACTATCCCATAACAACATATATCTCAAATCTTAGTCAAAATATAACCAAATTAGATGTGTAAACTATAAATATCCATAGATAGTCAAATAGTTTTCTTAGCAAGGAATTCACATGTAAAAATTACCTCACATGTTGTTTATGGATAATAAAACCCATGATCTACCAATTAGCATTCTTAAGAAATCAATTGTCAATATCCTTGGGGTACCTTTCAAAGTTGATTGTGAATTTCTCAAGTTGGCTGAAGCTAATGATTTCCTAGCTCTATTGGGTTAACTTTGGTGCTATGAAAATAATGTAGATTTAAGTTTCAAAAAATTTTATATCAATTTTGAAAATGTTGATCAATGAGTCATTCTCCCATTGAATCAATCACATGAGCCCCCATACATAGAACTTATTAGTGTAGATAAAGATATTAATCACATATACAATTTCATATCTAGAGATGGTGAACATCATGATCCTCCTCCTGATGGCATCCTGAAATGGATGGACACACATTCCCTTTTTGATACCACAAGTAATGCTTGTAATTTTTGGGCCCATGGTGACTATGACTTCAATAGAAGAGTGTGTGGTGCTATTGGCAGTTGTGAGAAAATTCCATACCCATACCATAAATGCCACATATTTATTCACCTTATTACCAAACAGGTCATTCAAGGATTAGTTATGGCTACACCACTAGAGAGACTTGATGAAGCTCCTTGATTTCATGGGCAAATGGAAGTCCAAAAATTTATCCAGTGACTCAAAGCCTTTTATGACTCTGATGTTGATCGTATGCATTCACTGGTTCATCTTTTTTATGGCACAATTGTAAGGTGGTGGTGAACCCATAATGAGTGACTTATTTATTGGGATCAAGTACACTCTACTTTACATCACTGATTTCATCATGACAATTGTGTCTAGGCTAAAATTAGTTTTATCAGAGTCTAAGCACTAGAACCACACATAAAAGCTTTTGAAACCATGTGGAGGTCTGAAGAATCCTTCTTCCCAGAGTACTTGTGGGTACATGCTTTTTACAACACCTTTTATACTTGGTTCAAATCATGGTATGTTCATGAATAATGATAATTAGGTACCCATTTATGGCATCTATTAAAAAATAACATGATCTCAACATTGTATTACTCATCTCCAAGGATAGATTTGCACCTCACTCTCTAAGCCATACACAAATCAGTTGTTTGTGACCCTAGTCTCTTCAAAGATTGACTAAAACATAGACATGGTGTATCAAAAGAAGGCTTGGTTATATTTAATGATCCATCTGAGCATTCTATCTCCATGCTAGAACCTATCCTTAATCACACACATCATGAAGAGACTCATAAAGGGAAGCAAAAACTAGTGTTTCATGTTGATAAAGGTGAAGGGTCTGACCCACCTGACCCATTGAAAAATCATCTAGATGTCCCTATAGACTATGGAGCTCAAACTATTCATGATATTGGTCCTAATACAGACCACCCATACATAACCTCTTCAAACTATCCAACACAATATTGGCATGGAGGAAGACTGAAAGATAACTATTATGGGTAACTACTAGTTCGATACATAGATTTCAAAAATATTTGAGTTGTTAAAAAAATACCAAGATGTTTTTCCAAGGAGTTATAGTTACATGAAAGGTGTTCATTTATCCTTAGTCAAAATGCATATCAAACTAGTTTAAGGTTTTCGACTAGTCAAGAAATGGCCATATAATATGAATCTAAATTTACGTGCATGGGTGAAAGAGGAAATTGATAGTATGTTTCATGTTGTAGTGATAACCCCAATTGATGAGTCCAAATGGGTTAGCCCCTTGGTCATAAATATAAAAAGAGATGGGTGTATTAGAATTTGCATTGACTAATAAATACTTAATGCATATTTTGTTATTGATCCTTTTCCAATGCCATTCACAAAATAAATCCTTGAGGGAATTATCGGGTGTGAAATTTACACTTTCACAGATAGATTCTTTGGGTACCATCAGGTCCAGATCATCAAGGAGTATCAACCTAAGACTAAATTTACTACCAAATGGGGATCTTTCACATATATCGTAATGTCATTCGAGTTGAAAAATGCACCTACTATATTCTCTCCTATAGTTGTTGAGTCCTTTAAAGAATTCATCCATAAATTCCTTCGGGTTTATTTAGATGACTTGATAGTCTATGACCTAGTGAAGGACCATTATTCTAATCTAAGGCTTATGCTTGAGCATTTTTGAGTGCTTCAAATTTTACTTAATCTAAATAAATGTCTTTTTTCTACACCATTCAGTATTCTTATGGGTCATATTATCTACAAAAATGGACTTTTGGTAGACCCCACTAAGGTAGTTGTCATTCTTCATCTACTATAATTGATATCCCTACACATGGTTTATGCCTTTTTAGGACATACAGGGTACTATAAAAAATTCATCTAAGGTTATGTAAGGATTGCCACACCCTTAGAGGAACTTTTGAAACACAATGAACACTTTATTTGGACCTGCTCTTACCAAGAAGCGTTTAAGGCCTTAAAGGATAAACTCATCATTGCACTGATTCTCTATTTTTTTTATTGGATAAAACCATTCCATGTCCATGTTGATACTTCTAGAATGGCCATTGGTGCGATCCTTGCACAACCTAGTGAAGGTCACCTTAATCACCCCATCTATTTTACTAGTAGAAAGCTTACTCTAACTGAGAGTAATTACATCACAACAGAGCATGAAACACTTTCCATTGTTTATGATTTACAAAAGTTTTAAAAGTACCTATTGGCAACTCCTTTTGTGTTCTATACAAACCATGAAGCTTTAAAATATCTGGTCAATAAACTAGTGTTATAGAACCACATCTACCATTGGATTTGTAATATTCCAAGAATTCTAATTCTCTTTCATGGTCAAACTAGGAAAGACTAATTGTGGTCCTGATCATCTCTCCCAAATTTATTTTGGATAAATAACGCATGCTATTGAGGATGACCTACTTGATGTATAGTTGTTGCATGTTTCACATGTGCCTAAGGAGTTAGAAGATATACCATATTTTTAAATTACTAGTGAAGCACTAAATTCTTTGATTCCATAGTCTAAAAAGTAACTAGCCATCCATGTTAAACCATTCCAACTCATTGGAGGAGACCTATACAATATTGTACAAGATGAAATACTTTGAAAATGTGTCATGAAACATGGGCATATTATAGTACTTCTTAAGGTTCATGAAGGAATTAATGGTAGACATTATGCTGATGAGGCTATTGCATACAAAGTATTGCTAGCTAGACTATGGTGGCCTACCCTTTTTCGTGATGCCAAGCTATATGTTAAATAGTGTGATATTTTCCAACACATGGGAAAACCAAATAATTAGAATGCCATGTCATTATTCCCTATTTTGTCTCAAGAACCATTTGCAAAATGGACCATTGATTTTATCAGCCCATCAACCTAGTTGGATGATGTATAGGTTCCTGATATATCATAATAACAACTGATTAGCTCATTTGCTAGGTTGAGGTCATGATAATAAGGGATTATATTATAGACACCCCCACATGATTTATATAAGAAAATATCATAACCCATTTTATCTATCTATTAATTTTTACTAGTGATTACAGTACACATTTCCTCAATGAGACTATCCATGTATTCCTCGTTGAGTTCATGATTTCCCATCACAAGACAACACCATATCATCCCTAGGATAATGACACTACTGAGGCATTCAAAAAAATATTAGGAATAACACTTACAAATATTTTTAATATTAGTTGTACCAACTGGGATGATTAGGTGTCTATAATAATTTAGTCTTACCAAACAACTTATAAGCACCTCAACAAGAGTACACCCTTCAATCTGGTGTTTGAAATAGAAGCAATTATTCCATTTGAATTCTTGATACCATCTCTTCACATTGTATGCATTGGATAATTAGATAATGAGTCATCATTGAAATCATGTTTGGATGCTTTATTATAGTTGGATGAAGCCTATTTCATTACTCATTAGAGTCAAGATGTGGAGAAATACAGACAAAAGGCATGGCATGATCGCCACCTTAAGCACAAGACATTTATCCCCAAAATGAAAGTTTTACTCTATGACTCCAAGTTCTCATGTGACTTTGAGAAGCTCCATGTTCACTAGGATGGTCCTTTTATTGTTCATATCATTCTCCCTACCGGTGCTTATCACTTACAAAAATTGGATGGTTAATTTTTTCTTGGGCACTATAATGGTAGCGTACTAAGGCCATATTTTTTGCTTAAAATTTAGTTTATTTTTCTTTCAATAAGGCATATTCCATTAGTTTATTATTTTTTATTTTCAATAAAGTTTTGCCTTAGTTTCACACCCCTTTATTTTATTTTAAGTTCTTTTTGTAACTTAGTACTTAAGATTTCTTGGAGGACCATGATGCACATTTAGTGTGAGGTAAGGGGTGTTACATGTATTAGGAAATATTCCATAAGGATGCACATGTAAGAAAAGATGTCTAAAGATAGAGATTCCTACCAATGGTATGAATCTTCAAAAGGGTTTTTACATCTATCATGTACTCTAGAAAAGTACGGGATAAGACATGCCATTAATATAAAGAGTTAGTGGTTGTGATAAGTGTGTCAACATCATGTCATGATGATACCGATTAAATATATTTATGATGAGAAGTGATAGTAAAAAAAATAAGACTATTACAATGCATTAATTACAAGAAGTGATGGTTGAAGAGGGGGTATTAAATTCAAGTTACCCCCTTTAATCTATAAAAAGAATTTAAGGGCTCATTTTAAACTTTACCTTTGATTTCATTGAGATTTTATAGAGCCAAAGAATGAATTGAGTTTAGGTGATTTTAGGACAAGTGAAAAGCATCAAATTATATTTATTGGCTATTTAAAAATATCTTATTTGAGTAATCAAGTGGAAATTAGCTAAACTTAAAGCACATAGAGGAAAACTAATAGTTGTACATTGTATAGGTTAGTTTCTGCCATTAATGGGTGTCAAAGTAGGAAAGTTGAGTCACTTCCATAGAAAACACATATTCCTTTGGGACAATTTAATGAACATACCTCAACCTTCAAGTTCCACAGAGGGTGATGTGGCCTAAGAATAAGTCCTAAATAAGTGATCTACTACCAACCATTCCATAGGAGGAAGAACTATGTGTTGGGGGGAAACAATATTGATCAGAGAAGAAACACCTAAGGAATAGAGGTAGAGCACAGAAGGAAAAGGATCCAAAATGGCATGATAGATAAAGAATAAGGAAAAAATACCTCCATGTCTACCTTTGATGATAGAATGGATGCATTACATATAAATGGTGTTGCATGTAGAAAATTGGGTATCAAAAGTACCCACTTGTACCAGTTTTGACTATAACCACTACCAACTAGGAAATGAGGTTGAGCTACCAGGTTGAGCACCAAAACACCAGGAGTGAAATGGTGTATGACTTTAAAATATTCAATGCCTTAGACTCTATAGGGATTTTATAGTTGTTTAACCTTCCATATTTTGGAAAATTGGTGGAAGAAATAAAATTTTTGCTTTCACACATTTGTGAGGACTATATCTATTTTGTTGGGTGTCACTTGAAGATTACACCTAAAAAAATAAATAAGGTGTCAGGGTTGTAATACTATGGCACATATGCTAAATTTGACTTGGATGACTCAGAGGAGATAGAGAAGACCACCATGGTGCTGACGTACTAGAAGTAGGGCCATACCATGCATATTAAGAACTTGTAAGACCTTGCCATTTGAGTAACAACACACATCATTATGACCAAGATCAACATCACTAATCGATGGAAATAGTTGGACATGGCTCACCTATTCATTACCCACCAGGTAACTAAGGGGATATAGTATAATTGGGAAATGTATTTTTCCAATAAAGGGTATTTATATTGTTGATGGTGTTTGATGAAATTAGTGTACCTGATTACACCTCTGATGAGCTAAAATGGTTATACCCAATAGAGCAAAAATCCCCAATAGAGTGCTACAAGGCATTCACATGCCCCATTTATATCACTCTAATGTTCAAAATAAAGATGAAGTCATGGTATGATGGCATAAAGGAAGCCTTTGAAAATAAATGATGAATTCCTAAGGACTTGCCCATCTAGGTTGGTGAGCAAGCCTAATTCATCGTTAAACAACATTTTTCTCTAACTTATATCAAGATGGCCCCCTCTAAAGAGATTTTAGCTTAGTTGAAGCTTCCCTATGCCTTCATATCATGGTACTTAGTTAACTCAATGAAATATATATATGACATGTAGCCCCTCACCCTAGAAGGAGACTGAATTGACATGGAGATTCACACTCTTCAAAAAATGTATGGTTATCTTGGCAAGAAGCCATACAAGGAAAATCATGAGATTGAGAAATTTGATATCAATGTTAAGTAGACTGTAGACACCTAAATTTCATTTAGTGTCAAAATTCACCTAAATTTATTAATCATTTATCTTACATTAATAATTAACATTTCTTCTTAAAATTAAATAATTGATTAATTCAAACATTTTGAATAAGTTAATTATGCACCTTTTAATCTTTATTTTTAATATTAATTCATTGATTTACCTATTCAAACCTTTCTTATCTTTCTCTCCCTCATCCCAACCAAATCCATGAAAGTTCTCCACCTCTTATGACTCCTCCCCTAAGTTTTCAAGCCATTTGACAAAGTCTTGTTGAGTCAATGAACCAACTCCACTCTTTTCTCAGCCAGGTTGAAAAAGTCTCCATCCTCATGGATGAGGACTCATCCTCAATGATTGATAATTTGGAGTATTGAAAAATTCTAAATGATCTTCCATTGTTGGATCATTTTCTTGGCTTCTATAAATAATCTTGTAAATCCTCATTTTCAACGATCATAAATTTGAGAAATTACAATCAATCATAGAATCTTGAGAGATCATAAGCATACTTACAATCATAATCATATCTTGTATCCAAAGTGAATCAAAGCAAATCAAAGTCACCCTTTAAACCAAAATGCTACACGTTATCCCTTTGTATTAGAGGAGTGAAAACCACATTCTTGATAGAGCAAATTGGATTCAAATCGTAATGGAGGATTCTTGTATCTCAACTATGAAGTTTTGATTGTTGTTTTTTTGCATTTGTTACTCTAGCTTTAGTTGAATTTAGCTTAAATTATTTCATTTTATTTGCATATAATTAGTTCATACATTTTTGACACACCTGGTGGGACCTACCCATGTATTTTTAATCTTTTCATCTTCTTCTTTTGCATTTAGATAACATTGCTTTTTTGGTTTTCATTGTTTATCTATCTTTTGTGTTTAATCTTGTCTATTTTTGAGCTGATATGGACTACAAGTTATTGTCATAGATTTTCTATTCGGCTATATGTTTTTCCTACGTAACAATGAATTTGGAACACTTTTCAACAAAATTATTAGACCAAATAGTGAAATTGTGTGTCTTTTATGTTTTTATACTTTTTTGTGATTTTCTAGGGTAACAACATTTTTATTTATAAACAATGTTTTCATCCTTCATCATAGTAAAATAGTCATTTCATGCAGTGTTTTCATCTCTATCTGTAGTGAAATTGCATCATCCCACAACATTTTCATCCTTCCTCATAGTGTTTTCATTTCTTCTTGTAGCATTTTCATCTCGCAACATTTTTGTCCTTCACAGTGAAATCGTTTCTCTTCACAGTGAAATTGTTTTTGTAAGATTTTTTTTTTATCTATCTTTTTCCTATGTGATCAATTTGTAATTTTGCTTTTTTGGCTTGACTGTGTAACAAATTTTTTGTCACGGAGGCTTGTTTTTAATGTGTTTTTCATGTTTTTTCACTTATTTATTACAGGTTATCTCATTTTTCAGCCTAGGCAAATAATTTAATACCTTGTTTGCAAGACACTTGCTAAAGGAAATCAATAAATGAATAATATAAAATCTATTTTTTCTTGTTTCTAATGTTCTTATTTTTTGTTTCTAAAGTTTATAGCTGTGACATATGTGTATACTCTTTCTTTGGCATTACATTGGTTATGATACTTGGAAATCAAAAACATTTTCACAATTTATCTATTTACCCAAGTGATATCCACATATGTTCTTTCCTTGAAGTTACAATGGTGACAAGACTTAGAAATCAAAAATGGGTGTTTACTTATTTTTTCTTTTCTTAAGGATCTATTGATCATGGATTTCACCACCACATAGTAGGTCAAACCTCATTTATCGATAGGGTATATAAATTGAGACCCAATGGTTTCAATTGCCTAAGTGATTATGTGTGTTAAACACACTGTGATGTGAAGGGCTTTCATGCTCTAATACCCAAGGTTTAAATAGCTAACTCGAGATATGATATTTTTAATTATTAACACACTGAGACCCCCACGGTTATGCTGGAAACTTTGAGACAAGATCCAATAGTGTGCATCCACTCTATTGATTTCTTCCATGATTTTATTCCCCCTTAGATAATCTCATGTATACCTTAAGCCTAGGATCATATTTTTTCCATTCAACTTTGTTGCATCAGTTAGTGATTAGCACCGAGAAGTAACTTTCCACACACCCTCAAAATTGAACTCAACAGGTCATGAGAAACGTAGGATCCTCCATGGTTAGTGCCTTGAAATACTAGGCCACATTTGAGAGCATGGACGAGTGAGTGACAATGAAAGACCCAAAAGTTATTCAAGACCCTCATCTTAGTTTTTCACCTTTTTGTGCATATTGCTTGATTGTTTAGAATTTAAATTGTTTGTTATTTCCTTGTGTCTACCACATGTTAAAAAATTCTTTTTTATAAAAAAATTCTTTTGATTTTAAATGCTATCCTAAAAATCACAACTTTCTCTTTTAAAGATCAAAAGCATTTAGTTAGCAATCAAACTTCTAGTCACTTTGGTGTTTTACTTTACTAGAATCTAGTTTCAAGTCTTTTTCATTGTTGATTCAAGTCTTTCCTTATTAGTATCATCCATTTCAAGAAGTATGGATATGTGGAACAATCCCTTGACAATTTTTTCCCTAAATCACAATCCCAAGAGTCCATATTATAAATTAGGATTTTATCCAACCAACTTTGATTTAAACACATATTTGAATCAATGTCAAGTCAACCCAAATCCAAGTTTAAATATGTATTCATCCTCATCCATCCATTAATCATATCTAAACTTGAATAGTCTTTCATGTTTTCCAAATCAACCTTTCTATAATAATAAAAATCAATCCTTTAATTTGCATCTAGTTCACCCCAAAACTCAAACCCAAACTTCTTCACCAATCCATCTAGTGCCAACCTTAGCATCAATCTAAATCAAACTTTTGATTCACCTTCACCACCACTTTCAAATCTATATTTGAACTAAAGTCCATTCATAAATCAAACTCCCATTTAGTCAAATCCAAAGATCTTCCATCCAAATCAACCTTTCAACTTCTATGCCCATCAAAACTAACCTTTCCAAAATCATCAAAATCAATCATTTTATTTTGTATCCAACCCATTCCCAAACTTAAACCAAACTACATCAAATTCACATTTGTTCATAAACCTAGCAGATTCAAGTCCATCAACCTTCACCACTCCAAAAAATCCATCCTTCCAAGATCAAACTATGTCTCCAATCCACTTCATTACTAGGGAATCCCAAAACATTCCACATCAACATCACCTTACCACTAGTGAGCCTATTTTAAAAAATTAATCAAGTTTCCTCTACACTAGTTATAGCCTTAATTATAACATCCACTATCACACTAACAAATGGAATCCAATACTAACACCCCTACCATCTAGTATCATTTCACCCCTAAATTTACAATAACTTCAAAACTCTCAACCTATCAAAAAGATTATTGTGCCTATTAAGAAAAAAATCACTCCTTTAGGGGAACCTTATGATGTATTCTTTTGAAAATTGGTCACTAAAAACTTAGTCATATATCCAAACACCAAATAATTTGAGCCAAATATCCTAAAACTTGAGTGGTATAGACCTATAAAATATTGTGATTATCACAAAATTGAATGTCATTCTATAAACCATTGTATGAGACTAAAGCATTATATCTAAGATCTGATTGACAAAGGGTACATCAAGGTAAAGCCAAGTATATCCATGTATGAAAATCATAGCTTGAGTATATTCCAAGATGTCTTTCCTAATCCTATCAAGCCACACCACTTCCAAGTCAAGGTCATAACCTTCCATCCATTTCTCAAGATCCCACTATCGACACATCCATTTTTAACCAATCAATAGCTGATTAACCTGCCTTTGACAACCATGGTTTACCATCTATTTTTCATGAAGATCCAATCTTTATTAAAGAGCTTATCTTTGGCCAAAAACTTATCTTTGATCAATATCCCATCTTTTCTCAAGATCCCATTTTTGACAAAGATCCCATTTCTGACCAAAATCCTATCTTAGGCAAAACTTCCTTTAACCAACATAGCCTATCACCCATTGTCCAAACACCCAAATCCTTCTCACCTATTTAATCTCCCATCATCCCACAACATGCACCCCAAGTGATAGAGGTGCCTATAGATAAAAAAATTTGTGAGTAAGGAATTATCAAACTTGTCCATTTTGAAGTAAATGTTAGACTTCATAGCATCAGCTACAAAACATTTCAAATTCAATGTAAATATGTTAATGATACTTCATTGGTTTCTAAGGTAACTTCATCCATAATGAAAATAAGATTTATTCAGTCTCTGCAAGGACTTTGCTGCCATTATTCCTTTCATAAACATCACCATTCTTCCCTTCCCTCTTACAAGCCAGTATCCTACACCTTTTGATTGGGACTAATGATCTTACTTATAGTTAACTTCCTTTCATGATGATAAAATAATTGCAAACTTCCTAGATGGTCTCCTACCAGAAGAGTATCAAGAAACATCTGCATATTCTGAGGAACAATAATTGTACCTTAATCAAAATAAACCCTGCAATTCAAATCCAAAATACACACCCCATACTGAAGACCTCTATGAGGCACTATCAGATGATCAAAATAAAAAAATTAGTCAAAATCCAAATCAAAATATAGAAAATAAAAAATATGCGTCCCTTAGTGAAAACCTCTTTGAGGCACTATTGGACAATCTAAATCTGAATCCCAATCAAAATAATCAAGAAGAATACTTTGGTGAAAACTTTTCTAAGGCACCAATAGATGAGAAAATTAATATATCCTCTGCATTAGTACACTTGTAGGATATATCTCCATCACAAGTTGAATATGTCATTAAAGAATTATTGAATTCCCAAATCATCCAACTTGAAGTTACTCCCCATCTTGTTAAATGTGAGATTGTTGGTCCCATTCACCCTTTACATCATGACCCATATAATCATCCAAAATATAATTTCATCCCTCCAAATCCTTCATGCACTCAACATACATCCTTCATCCAACATATTTTTTGCTTCACCCTATTTGGCATCACCCTCTATTATAGGGGCTATGACTATATTCTAATAAATTTGGAAGAAGCCAACTTAGAAATCAATGAAGTTATTGAAGACATATCTAGAGTGCATACCAAAAAGATTAATAGTGGTAAGAATTATTCATCTCTCACCCTTTTATAATCAAGATGCCAAAAATTTAAAAAAAAAAAAAAAAAAAGTAAAGCAGATTTAAAAAAATAAAAAATAAAAAAATAAAAAAAATCAAATAGAAAAGAATAAAATCAAAAGGAGAAAGAGAAATAAATTTGTCCAAAGGTGAAAACCATTTACATGGCACCTTGGTCAAGTACCATGATGAAAACTAATTTTCAACATCATGCGTAAAATAATCAATTGTCTACAAGTACCCTACACTTGGGGGCAAGCTCATTCCATTTAAATCCTATATATTCTAAATCATCCCTCTATCCTTACCCATCCTACAACATTTGTAATCTCATACTTTTACCCTAAACCATCCATGGTTACTTATCCTAATTTATCCTAAAGCATACTTACACATCCTATGCCTATCCAACCCATCCTATAACATTTTTAGCCCCATCCTTTTACCCTAAACCATCCATGGTTACTTATCCTAAGTTATCCTAAAGCATACTTACCCATCCTACACCTATACAATCCATCCTAAACTCCTTTTGAACCAACATACACCATCCTTGAGTACCTTTACCTATCTAAACACATCCTTATCCATCTGACACCAAACCCATCCAATCTTTTCCATCATAAAACCATCCTTCTTCCCATTTTGGCCTTGGTAAAGAAGTGGAAACGTCTTGAGACATGTTCTTAGAAACATCTTGGTGTATCCCTACAATGTTATTTGACGACTAGGCACTTGGTTCTTACCTCATGTGTTCCTTAGAGTTTGTCATCTTAATTCCAATCCATTCCTATTCATCCATACTCCATATATAATGTATTCCTTCCAGCCCCTACCACTCACTCTTAGGTGCTATAATATGGTTTTCCCTTTGTTTGTCTTCCTTGTATATAAGCTTATAAATCCAAAAACAAAATCACAAAAACATTATAAACTTCAACAAAAATCCAAAACATTAGAAAATTGAAAAAAATACAAAAATAAAATCCAAAAAATAATTAAAAAATCCCTTGTCCTTAGTTACATACCCTAGTCATCCCTTATATAGATTACTCATCAGACAATTCAACATTATCAAAAAATTGCTATGTCAAAAGGTTCTACTCTAGCCAAGGACATCCAAAAAAGTCATTTGCTTACTTGTTTTAGTCATTTTCTTACCTTTTTGTATAGTCATTATTTTATTTTACATCATGGGTGTTTAGTAACTTCCACAGTGTTTGTTTTAATTACATCATTTTCATTATAGCAAATATCTCTTTTTATCTTATCTTTATTGTTGTTTCTTATGTCTAGATCACTATGTGCATTACTAATGGTGTTATTATTATCTTCCATATAATGAGGCATTAAGTTTTGTCCTTGTGAATCTATTATTCCTTATGCATATCACATGATAGTCATCATGGTTTTTCTATACCATTGGTGCATATTATCATACACAATATCAAAATTTTGGTTGCTCAACTCTTAGTTAGAATTATTGTTGGAAATCCAATGCAAATAATTAAATAAACAAAAGGCAACTATCAGACCATCTCACATCAAGCATATGTGTGTCATCTCTTTCTTCCATCCATCCTTATCTTATCTATGTTGTCAAATCATTTGATCCATCATTATTAATCCATGTGGATGCTTCATTTATTTTTTTAATGTTATCATATTGATCATCCACAATCATTTCCTAATCTTTCCATTCAATCTCCCACACTTGTCAATTGGGATCAATGAAATCACATTTTCCATCCTTTGTCCATCATCCAATTATAGTGTGCAATAATTAACATAAGTATAGCATCCATAGGTCAATCTTATCTTACACCATCACTTCTCTTCCCATTTTTGGAAGAACTACATATGGTCTAATATCCACACATAGACATTGTTTAAGTGGATTATGTAAGCAACTCTTAGAGACACAAGATCTCTAAGATCAATTTGGCCACCATCACCTTTACCATCATCCATACAAGTCATTTCATCCACATTTTCTACTATCATTTAATCAAAGTGCTATATCTCCTTATCAATGCTTACAAATATCAATTTTATAAATCTTTATCACAAATCAGATAATCTATATTTTTCATTTTCTGGCCTATGGCTTTCCATCATTGGGATATATCATTCCCACATCTGCTCATAATACCCCTGTGTCCAAGAGCACAATCTAAGCATGCAGTCTATAAAGTGGGAAATGTACTTTTTCTAATTTCTTCTCTAGCATATGACAGCTAGAGGTAAATAGTTTTACATGTACCCTCTACAATTTTGCAAACATCAGTATTGAGACAAGTATCTATATTATTGATGATAGTTTTCTCATTTCCATCCCTTCATCCATCTCATTGTTCATCCATTTTTCAAATATTAAGGAAACATTAAATCAATTTACTTCAAGGTTTATTTTCAAATTCTTGCAATCATTTATCAGCATAAAATTCATAATCATTTACAAAATTAATACATTTTTCTATTTATAGATTCTTAGTTTATTATTGCTGGGATATATCATTCCCACACCTTATAAATTGACCCCTGAGTCATTAGTAAACAACAATAAGATTGCAATCTCTAAGTTGTTAAATTATTGATTTTCAAATTGTAATCTCTAGTTTTTATTAACTAAGGGCAACTCTTTTACGTTACCAACATCTTACAAATTTGACATCAATTCTAAATTAATTTGATTTTTCATTCATTCATTTAACTCTTTCCTCTTTTCATCAATTTTGATCATTTATCCATTTCTCGCGCAAACCCTCGAGGGGGCATCATCACACTCATTTTATTCATTTGAGGTAAAATTTTGCTTTACACTCTACTTCTTCTATTCTTTGAAACAATATTTCTTTGCAACACCATTTCAAAGACGGAAAAATGTAGACGCCTAAATTTAATTTAGTGTCAAAATACACCTAAATTTATTAATCATTCTTTTTACATTGATAATTAACATTTCTTCTTAAAATCAAATAATTGATTAATTCAAACATTTTGAATAAGTCAATTGTGCATCTTTTAATCTTTATTTTTAATATTTAACTCATTGATTTACCTATTCAAACCTCTCCCACATTCCTCTCCCTCATCCCAACCAAATCCATGAAAGTTATCCACCTCTTATGACTCCTCCCCTGAGTTGTCAAACCATTTGACAAAGTCTTATTGAGTCAGTGAAATAACCCCACTATTTCTCAACCAGATTCAAAAGGTCTCCATCCTCAATCGTTGATCATTTGGAGCATTGAAAAATCCCAAATTATCCTCCACTATTGGATCATTTTCTAAGATTCTATAAATAAGCTTGTAAATCCTCATTTTCAACGATCACAAATTTGGAAAATCACAATCAATCACAGAATCTTGAGAGATCACAAACATACTTGTAATCGTAATCATATCTTGCATCTAAAGCGAATCAAAACAAATCAAAGTCACCATTTTGCACCAAAGTGTTTCCTGTTATCCCTTTGCATTGGAGGAGTGAGAACCACATCCTTAATAGAGCAAATCAGATTCAAATTACAATGGAGGATTCTTATATCTTAACTATGAAGTTTTGATTATTGTTTTTTTGCATTTGTTACTCTAGATTTAGTTGAATTTAATTTAGATTAGTTCATTATCTTTGAATATAATTAGTTCATACATAGACCATGGTCAAAGACACTATTCATAATTTATTCTATATGTTGTGACCCAAGAAGAAAGCTTCAGGAGGCACAGAGCATCCAAGAGAGAAGCTGCCAATTGTACCACCACTTGACAAGAAGTGAGTCAGGCATGATGCTAGCACAAGCTCAAAACCAGAATCACCAAAATGGCAAAGGACTATCAAAGAACTACCACCAAGGGTCTCACCACCAAGGGCATCCCCACCAAGGGCATCACTACCAAGTACTTTACCAGAATAAGACACACCAAAATCACAACTAGAGGGTTTAGTGTCATTACCCCTAAATAATCCATTGGAATAAGAAGATCATGTGGGTCATAGAGAAGAGTTAGAGGAGTCTGACTCAGAAAAAACACCCTCCCTGATGCACGAGGAGGAGACCACCCTTGAAGAGGCATAGTTGGATGTGGAAAATCCACTTGGCAAAGAGAGGGATGGTTTTGACATAGAACAAATGAGTGCCATAGAAATCAATAGTGCTTTATTAGCCTCAGATGCAGATGTTGAGATCCTTGAGTGTGATCCCCTCAAAAGGAGGTAAATGGCTAGATCTAAAGTTCAACCACATTTGGTTGATCTAACCACTAACTTGCACACTCAATACCAAATAGGCATTCTAGATAGGATGCTATATTTGTATTCCCATTTTCATCTACAAGATGTAACTATTGATACTAGGCATCAGATGTCCTTTTTATTGGACATGTATAATGAAGAATACCATTTTAAAATACCTATGAATAGTCTAGTTTTAAATTCTCAAGCAATGACACTGCCCACTCCAATTTGGGTTGATCCCCATCAAATCTCTCCTCTATAAGCTAGTGATGCATTTTTGAAAATGGCATTTGAAGTCATGTGACATAATATACTTTCATATTTTGATGTACATGAAGTAGAGAAGAAACATGGCCAGGTTGTGGCAGTGTACGACAAGGAAGTTACCACTCTAAAGGTACTTGAAGAGGAAGTGGCCACGTTGAAGAAACAAATAGAAGAAGCCACAACAGCCAAAGTAAAAACTTTAAATTTATGTAAAACTATTTTGGGCCAAGAATCGACATTAGAATATGGGGTCCCTTTAGAGGGAGAAGTCATTGATAAGTTGAAAACCCTTGTAAATATTTTGCTAAAGTAGTACAAGGAACAACCCACACCTAGAAATGAAGAATTATGGGTGGTTGAGCAATTTATATAAGTAATGGAATTCTATAGATGCACCCTCAAAAGGGTTAGGGAAGTGATCCCCATCTTGGATGGGATTTTTGAAAAATTGGTGCAACCCAATAAAATTTTGAAGGCCTGGCTCAAGGTAGAGGAGTCTCAATGACAATAATTGGTGGATGTAGCCATTTTAATAAAAGATCACACCGAGCATGCTAAGGCATTTAAGGATGTTGAGACTATGGAGGAAATAATAAATGTGCATCGATAGCAAATAGATTCCAATTTTACATCTCTTTAAGGACAAGTTATAAATGAAGTCACTATGCTTGAAGAGGTCCAAAAGGATGTTATCACACCCCTCGATCAATTGGTTAATAAGCCAAGTGAGTGTCTAGATCAACCTAAGGAGATGAAAAAGTTGAAGGTGATGATCGAGGAATTAACATCCAAACTACATGACACCTTATCACATTGGGATAGTGTCAGAAAGAAGGATGAATAAAATTGGGCCTAAATTTTTGACTAACGTCGAGACTGGTACTTAGTTTGGGATAGACTAAGAGTGTAGTGTGGGGTGATGTTGGACCCCAAATTTTGACTAAGTATTTTGGCTTTTGGCATAGATTTAGCATGACATGAGAGGAGCATGGTGTAGGAAGACTATTACATGAAACTAACATCACACGAGAGGACAATGACATAAAATATAATAATAGGTGAATACCTAGTCAAAGGCAAAACATAAATAATGGAAAACCCAAGAAAATAGGACTTGGTACAATAGTGAAAGACTTGGGGAACATGAGGGAAGAAAAAAATAGTTGAAGAGTGATTCTCAAAGATAAACTAGACTTTAATCATCACACAAGTTTTAAACTGACCCGCACAAAGAAAGATATTTGGTAGCAAGGATCTAGCACTGAAAAAGTATATAGGGGGCACAAAGGTCTGGGTCCTTAGAAGAAAATAAGTAAATGACTACCACTAATATTATTATACTAGAGATTGTTGGTTAGTCACCTAAATGTCATTAATATTGTAACTACTTGCTTAGGAAAAAATAAGTATAAATACCCCTATGTAGAGATGTCTAACGGTGATTGAACATTGGTATTATGTAATGAATCCTTATGTAATAGTAAAATTATAGATGTTACTATCAGCTCTAGTGTTATGCTTCGATTGATTGATAGTTAAAACATTGAGTAATAATGTGTTTGCATTGAGTAATATGTGGCTTATAATTGACTATGATATATATAGAATATTCATTGTATGAGCTTGCGTAATCAACACTTTAAACCTCATGGCACTGATCTTTGTGTTTTTGTTTATTTGCATTGATGAGATAAAGTCCACAGTCATGTATTTCCATTTATGTGTAATCACTAACTAGATATATGAACAAACTCAATTATATGATAAGTGTGTTATTGTGCAACATAACCCATAGGAACCAGTTTCTTACTGTGTGCTTCAAGTGAGCATGTAAGAGCTTAGTCTTATGTTAAAAGCCAATACATAAGTTTGCTAAGACTAGACACTTCAAAAATTTATGGAAAACATGATAGAAATTACCCAATAGGATCTGGAAGAGGAAAGAAGTAGACTGACAGATGATTCTCAAATAGTCACCAAATTTTGGATTGAGTGTTTTTGAAACTGCAGACACTTGATCAGCCTTGAATGATTGCATTGATGCTAGTGTTTGGGTTGCATGCAGGTGTCATGTATGAAATACTTACTAAAATAGGATGTGACCACCTGTATTATTATGGGTTTTTTCACTTTTGCTCTAGTGTATTCAGATCTAGGTCATGGATTGTCGCTCCTTGTCAAGTATAAAAACCCTATTTCTTCCTCCTCATAGTGGTTGTGGAAAAAATATATTAGTGGGTACACAATATCGAGCTTATCCTAAATACCCATTTTTAAATGGGTATTGTCTACATAGCCACTACTCTTAAGAGGGCCTCAGACTGATGTAGTTCTCTCCTACATGTTGGCTTGTGTGAATCATGCAATATGTGGAAAGTAAGTATGTAACAATGACCTAGCTTGTAACTTGGTAAATTGAGATATTGCATTACTTCTTCAATACTTAATACCTGTATATGTGTAGTCCCTATGATTAATTTGTAAATAAGAATAAATAAGGAAGTTTTTCTCAATTGAAATCCCTTTGAATGCTCTTTGATATAAATGCTAGGTGAGGAATGACTGAAGTGTGATTGTGAATAAATATCACTCCTATTAGGAAATATATTGCATTAAAACACTTAGGATGACCATTAGAATACATTTAATTTGAAAATTATATGACTTTAGGGCACTGGACACTTACATCAGGGTAGGACACTAGCATCAATGTAGGGGTTTGGGACTAACACTTGTGTCATAATAGTTAGAAAATATGTATAGGCTCAGAACTTGTAAGGGCAGAAGATAAACATATTTTAAGTATTCTGAGTAAGATATAAGGTTTAGGTTATTGATATAATACTAGTCAGACCAAGAGATAGGCCAAGTGGTACAAGATAGAGCGAATGTGAGACTTTCGAAAGGGGGAAGGTCTAGAACTAAGAGAAACAATCAAGGTCTGTGTTTTCCAAGTGTACAAGACTGAGGTGCTATATAATTCATAAATATCACCTGCATTATCCCCTATCTACTTCTCTAGTCCCTAAATGAGAAATAAATTTGAGAATAAATAATCAATTGTATAAATAGAAATTAACGAATTTAGTTAGGGTTGCAATAATGCTCCATAATAAAATGATGACTCAAAGAATGACAAATGCTCTAATGATTGCTTGATCACTCTTGTGATTTCTCTATCTAGATTATTGATACTTATTTGTAAATGAACAACACATATTTTTATAGAATTTAAATAAGAACCTTATTGGTGTGGGAATCAACATTTAATTAACAACTAGAAGTGAAAGAGCTAGAGAGAAGGGGGCATGTATACCCTGACTTAGAAAAGACTAATAAAAGAGACTAGAAGTATCATGATGCTTCTGACATGGGTTTAAAGCATTAGGGCACTTCTAACACATTGTCTATGAAGTATGGGAGAGCAGATAGATGTTTGGGGAATTAAGAAAAAGGAGGACTATCAAAAATTGATAAACACACCAATAATATTTAATTTAGACATAATCTATTATAAATAAAAAAGTGCACTATACATACATGAAATAACACTCAATAAATGTCTTAGGACTATTTTTATATGTTTACATTTATAGGCTATTTCTAGATGTTTGTATTTATATATATGTTGTAGATAAATTTTATGATTAATTTCCTTTATATCAAATTATTTTAAGACCTAACAAAGTGTGTAGATAATATGATTGTCTTATACCATCTTTGCAAATTGTGATCTTGTTCTTATCTTTATAGATGACAACATCAATTATATTTGGATTCTTTGCAACTAAAATATATTGAAAAGGAAATAATAGATAAAATAAATAAATTAATATAATAATAATTAAACGTGCAAAAATTTAAAGTGAGAAAAAAAGTTCTGAGGAATTTATTTTTAGGATATTTTTTAGTATCCATCTAATATTTTTATATAAATTATATTAATATTTAAAGGGAAATTTTAAATAAATAACTATTATATAAAAAAAAATCATAACATGGAGGGTCAACAGTCAAATGAATATGTGGCAAGCAATTATACATCACACAATCACAAATTCATGTGATTCAACCCAATTGTAAAACCACTAATATGATAATATAGTTATATAATTCATTAGCATCACAAAATATCAATTGTTTGTACAATGAATTATACATTTAAATTCCCATTTCTAGGTATAATGTAAACTTAATACTCAAAAAGAACTTATAATGTTTATAATGTTAGACATTATACAAGTAATTTATATGTATTATCACTTATATATATATATATATATATATATATATATATATATATAATAAGGCTTGGAAGCATTTTAAACATAGACCTTCAAAAGAATAACCACAAAGATAATATAGAACAATTGTGATATGTTATTATCAAATATAATTGGTTTTATTGTGTGATATCAAAAGCTCCATTCCCCAAAAAAATGTTATTACAAAGAAATACATGACATGAATCTCTAGTGATATAGAAGTCTATAAATGTGCTCGATTATTATTTCCTTGCATCGTCCATCTACACACAAATAAACCAAATCAATCAAATGCAATCTTGAAATAAACACAATAAAATATATAATCAAATTTAAGATTTATTGCATTCACACTTTTTATTGTTATTACATTCAAAGATAAAAATTAAGACGAGTGCAGCCCCCAATAGGCGTTAAGTTTATCCATGATGCCCTTTATGTGGCCACCTTGAGATGCTTCCTCATTTTTTTTGGTATTGTTCCAAAGATTAAAGGGTTTGGACTTGGATCAATGATCTCTTCAGACCTTTCCAGCCTAATTTTTTTCATTGGAAACACATCTTCCTTGGAGATAAACCTGTTATGAGGGATGTGTTACTTCAACATCCCTAACTACATTCATGAGTTGATTTGCCTTGATCAAATGAATGGTGAGCTTTCTTTGCATAGTGATTTGGGTGAATGCAAGTCTGAACTATTAAAGTGGTGAAAAGTGAATCATTATCAAGCTGGTGTGTCAGTCCCAAGTTTATGTAGACCGTGGGCATGTGTCCATGCAAGCATAGTGTGGGTGTTTGTGAGTAGTTCTATTGGTCTCAGATTTCATGAAGTAGGGGTGGGTTGACCTAGGCAGAGAGTAATCAGACCTTGGGAGGGAATTGTTCATTATAATCATTCGAGTGGTTTCAAGCATTATCGATTGAGCCTAACTCAGTGGTTGTTGTGTATGTTGGCTAGTTGGCCCATTTATTGTACTTTAGACTAGATTGTCCTAAAGAGTTAATAAAATACATGTTACTCCCAATTTTCTTGCTTTATGTGAATGTTCATGTGTGTTGAGTCAATTTTCTAATCTTTTTAAGTGTGTGTTTGTCTTTTCACTGCTAATTCTTTCTTTATACAAGTTGTTGTCCATTGTGTTTGTGGGTGTACTTATGCAGGTAAACACTGAAGGCATAGTCCATAGTTCTTATAGAGTCCCATCGTAATGAAAGATTTAGGTTAGGACAAGCAGTGCCACATGGCTGGCCAGCTCCGAAGAGCTAGCCTTGTGATAGTTGGTATTAGAGCACATGGTTTGTGTTTTGTGGGATTGTGTTTGCCTAAAGTAAAATAGTCTTATGCCTTCCCCTGTCGAGTCAATCCAGTGTTGTGTCTAATTTAGTATGGCAGGAGATCTGTCCAGGATGTTGCTCAAGAAAGTGGCTAGTAGGGGTTGAGAGTAGGGTCAGGGCAAAGGTGAAGGTGGTGGCAGTTGCCACGTTAGTAAGTTGAGAGTTGTTACAGTGGGTGAAGGCCTTGTTGAGCGAGTTGGTGCCCAGTTCCAATTGATGGGGGACCATGCGGGTACGAGATTCAACGAGCTTGAGGAGAAGGTGACTACCATGGGGCTGATGATCATGGAACTTACTGGTAGGTTAGAGAAGAGATTGGTGTTCCAAATAGAGTTACATGATGAAGTGGCTTTGTACTGATCAAAGGTATTGGGTTTGTTAAAAGCATCAGGGTCTAGTTCTTCTTCAGTCATGAAGCTCCCCAAGTTGAAGGAACTAGAGTGTTATGATGGTGAGCAAGATGACCATCTTTTGGATAGTTTCTTTTGGGACATGGAGAAGTTCTTGGTAGGGTTAGGGGGTCTATCAAGCACACAGGAGGTGTGTGTTGTAGTAAGGTACCTCATGGGTAAGACAAAGGTTTGGTATATAACCTTGGCTAATGACATTGCATCAAGGAGTTCTACATGGAGGTTGGACTCTTGGGAGGATTTGAAGGAAGCCCTTGGGGTTCAGTTTCGACCTGGAAATGCAGCATGGTTGGTTAGGACCAAGTTGAGTTAGTTGAAACAAGTGGGGGAGATGGGAGAGTATATTCATTCTTTCCAAATCCTTTTGTTGGAGGCCACCGACATGTCAGAGGCAAATAAGTTGTTTCAGTTTACTCATGGTCTTTAGTCATGGGCTCAGGTGGAGCTTCATCGCCATGAAGTGTCTGATGTTAGCAAAGCAATTGCTGTAACAGATTGTCTCTTAGATTTTAGAGACATGTATTCATCCAAAAACACCTTGGGCCCTTGCACATCCATGTGGGGAGGCATTGGTAAGGGGTTGAGTAAGTCTTCAGGGAAGCCAGTGGGTGACCAGGGAAGGAAGGCTACTCCAAAGTCATCAGAGGGATCTTGTAAGTTTTGGAGCACTTCCATGGGTGGCAAGAAGAAGTCACTAGTTGGAGAGTCAAGTGCGAAGCAGTCTCGTTTGAAGTGTTGGACATGTGGTGGGAATCACTACAAGCGAGATTGTCTAAAGTGGCAGGGGGTGTTTGTAGTTTAGAAGGAGGATCCAGATGAATGATGTGAGCAAACTATGTGTGTGTTCAGGGAAGCTCAATGCTAGGTAAAGCTTGGGTTTGGAGGTGGTAATTGTAACTTGTTGGGGTTGATTATTATGGAAGGGGTGCTTATAGACTCAGGTGTCTTACAATTGGAAGTCAACCAGTTTAGCCTTGGAAACTTGGCCTCTAGACCTTTGGGGGTTCAAGTAGGCTTAGAGTAGTTACAAGCCATCTGTTCTATGTTGAGATAGGGTTTACCCAAGTTGGGCAAGGTGACAATTTTTCCCCATCTTGGAGTTATTTTATGTCAGATCCATTGCAGACATGCGTGGTGAAGATTGTGCAGAGGATTGGGATTGGAAAGATGAAAGGGGTGTTAGTTTAAGTATGAAAAAGAGTGCAATAATTAGCAAGGATTTAGTGGATCTTGTATTGCTTGGTGGTATTTGGGATGTTGAAAGGGAGCAACAGGTTCCTTTTTCCTGTTGATGTGAGGTGGGTTCTTCACATTTATGGCATAAGCTCAAGGAAACATCATCTTGTTGTGTCACAGAAAAGATAATTGATCAAGTGCATCGCATTAGTTCCAGAGGAGAGTTCTTGGGAAGGACTCCTTTCCTATTGTTGGGCTTAGGGTGTGGGGATTTGAAGAGTTGTCTTTGCCTGTTATACTCTTATCTTGGAGTTTCAGTACTGTTTGGGGGGAAAGCTTGATGGGGTCACTTAGGCTTTGCTGGGTTTGCAGAGTCTTGAAGAGGTGGGTCATCAGGAGCCATTTTCCTCCACCCCAAGTTTGGGGGTTGGCAAGATTAGGGTGATCTTGCAAAGCTACATTGGTTTGGTGTGGCTTGTGTAGGCAAGCTTTATCTACGTGTCGAAGTTGCCAAAGATTTAGTTTGTTTCTCAGATTTGTAGCCAGTTGGATACCTTAGTCACTGATGAAGTCAAACCAATGATGGCTCTTGCCTAAGTGCCCTTGTGTGTGTGTGATGGGTAAAATCGAAGCGGTAGTTGGAATAGTTTTTTGGGGTGAAGATAGTGGGTTACTTGGCAATCTGAAGCAGAGGGAGTTTTTAGTGGGTTGGAATGGAGTTTTTTAGCAAGCTAAGAGTAGTTGGAAACCCTCAAAGTTAAGGTCATGGAGTTTGGCCTTGATCTCTTAACTCTGAGTGGAGCCTGAATAGGGGATGTGTTTTCTCTTAGCTTTGGGTTTGGAAAGGAGGTGTGTTAATCTCTTGAATCTGAAGGAAGCTTGAAAAGGGGGTGTGTTTATCTCTTAGCTTTGGGTCTGAAAAGGGGGTTGTTTTGGTCTCTTGACTCTGAAGGGAGCTTGAAAAGGAGGTATGCTTATCTCTTAGCTTTGGGTCTAAAAAGGGGACGTGGTGGTCTCTTGACTCTGGATTATGGATAGAGCCTGGAAAGGGGATGTGTTGGCCTCTTGGCTTGGATTGGGTCTAAAGAAGGGATGTGTTGATCTTTTGGCTTTGGTTTGAGTCTGAATAGAAGATAACCTTATGGGTTCCTGCCAGTGGAGTCATGTCAACACTGAGGACGTCACCGATTTTTAAGTGGGGGAGTCTATGAGGGGTGTGTTGCTTCAACATCCCTAACTACATTCATGAGTTGATCTACCTTGATCAAATGAATGGTGAGCTTTCTTTGCACAACGATTTGGGTGAATGCAAGTCTGAACCATCAAAGTGGTGAAAATCAAATTATTATGAAGCTGGTGTGTCAGTCCCAAGTTTATGTGGACCGTAGGCATGTGTCCATGCAAGCGTCGTGCGGGTGTTTGTGAGCAGTTCTATTGGTCTCATATTTTTGTGAAGTAGGGGTGGGTTGTCTTAGGCAGAGAGTAATCAGACCTTGGGATGGAATTGTTCATTGTAATCATTCGAGTAGTTCTGAGCATTATCGACTGAGCCCGACTCAGTGGTTGTTGTGTATGTTGGCCAGTTAGCCTGTTTATTGTACTTTGGACCGGATTGTCCTGAAGAGTTAATAAAATACATGTTACTCCCAATTTTCTTGCATTGTGTGAATGCTCACATGTGTTGAGTCGATTTCCTGATCTTTGCAAGTGTGTGCTTGTCTTTCTGCTGCTAATCCTTTCTTTATACAAGTTGTTGTCCACGGTGTTTGTGGGTGTACTTGTGTAGGTAAACACTAAAGGCGTAGTTCATAGTTCTTGTAGAGTCCCCAGGCTTTCTCTAGCCATTTCGTCCACTCGGACACATGAAGAAGATGATGACAGGGACACAACTCAAACTACTGGTTGGGAGCCTATTCCAAATGACAATGACTTGCCAAGCTCGGGATGGGATCTGAATGATATGGATCCACCGCCTTCTGACCTTACTCTTGCTGCTTAAAGTTCTCTTTTATTATATGACTTATTCCTAAGCTTTACCTAATTATTAATAATACTTTCATTTTTGACTCCTAATTTTTATCTAATATAATTGCGTAATGTACTCTCATACCACTTTTTTTTTTTATGAATTATTTATATATTTTTATTTAATTAATATATAAATATATTTCATTAAATTTAAAAAAAAAAAAAAAAAAAAAAATAAATAAAAAAATTAAAACAAATACTTATTTAAAAATATACACAAAATAATGAAAGTAATTAATTAATCACACCTCCCTCAAATAGTAAACTACATATTTTCAAACCTTTTACATATCTATTATATAATAGAAGAGAAAGTACTCCTGCCCCAACACGGGCCTTGTGTTTTGATGGGGAAGGTTAAAAACCTAAGTGCGTAAGCCGGACACACTGTGAAGTCCGACACCGAACCTCCGGAGCAATCATCAAATTCCACATGTACTTGCGAGTTCCAAAATGAAAGCACCTTTGTCAGCCTGGTTTTGAACTTGGAATGAATCTAGACCGTTTGGTATTTTTCGGAATGACTTCGTTTTGGACACCACCTTTGACATAAGTTGTAACCATTCCAAACTGACTGCTGTCACCACCCAAACCTTGAAAGATAATTTTCATACGTTTCTATGAAGGCAGGTGGGACAAGTTATTTGATCGACATCCAAATTCTTATGATCTATCCAATCTAAGCACAAAACTCCGCATTTCATATAATCTAACGCTATTATCTTCTCCCAAAAAATTTGGGTCTAATTTCGATAGCTCCCTAAAGAATAAATCAGCAGAGGGTGGTGAATGAAGTCATGTGATAAAACACCCACAACCCCACCTTCACGACCACACAGTTAGGTCTGCTTAATTCTTATTCCACTTCATTAATGTTTTGTTCCAAGAAAGTTCCATTCGATCAGCGGCGCGGCGGTTGGCAATCATTGGCACACTTTTTGGAGAACTTATTGTTATTCTGTTCACAGAATTAGCAATTTTTGAGATTTTTATATTTGGGATAGTTTTACAGGGAATGAGATTTTGTCTGGTGAGAAGGGATAAAATACAGAATGGAGTTTTGGCCAGAGTTCCATGCAACCAGCTGGGGAAGAGAGTTTGTTGCAGGTGGGTTTGGAGGCATGGCGGGTGTTATTGCAGGGCACCCACTTGATACTCTTAGAATTCGTTTGCAGCAACCCACGGTGATGAATGCCTCAAGGCCTTCCGCTCTGCAACTGGTGCAGAATATTGTGAGGAAAGAAGGCCCTTCTGCTCTATATAAGGGCATGGGCCTTCCTCTCGCGACTGTTGCATTCCAGGTTAGTTGTTGCTTTCCCGTTTTGTGTTTTTTTTTCTGTATCTTGATTTTCTGTTGTTGAGATCCAGAGCTTAAATGCTGTACTTTGAAATTCATTATGAACCATGCACTAGAATCATCTTAGGTCTCCTTGAGTGAAAGCTGGCTTTGGAGTTGTCCCTATGCCCAAATGGGTTGGGAAAATTTTTGTAAAATCTAATGACGGGGGGTTTGTAATCTGGCCATTGATTGTATAGATTAAGATGGGTTGTGAAAAAATAGTTTATGATGCATTACCCAGGCCAAAAGCTTTGTCAATCTGGAAGCAGTCTTGGCTTGTGCTGCTTGTCTATAAAATTTAAATTAGGCCACTGCCGAGCCAAACACAGACACCCTGTGGACTTTCTTTCCATTTACATAGTTATTTTTTTTTTACTCCTGGATTTTGCACCTAATTTACAAGCTGTGATGTCCGTAATTTACAAGCTATTCACTATAGTGGCATATCCCTATGATTGAGATTTCACTCGGCATTAATACACTCTTTTTTGTCCTGTTTCTGACATGTGGGTTCATCACATTTAGAGTATGCAAGTGAGAGGGCATGGGTTATGCTCCAATCAGTTAATCCCATAATTAATCTTTCATATGCAATTTGGAATGAAATGCAATGCTTGTCACATGGAGAACATTTGCATTGTAACCGAACTGAGCAGCATGGGGCGACGAAGGAATTCTTGACTCCTACACAAGTTGCCATGACTGTTTTCCATGCTGGGAAAAATTTAAAGCACTATTTGAAAAGCAAGGAGCAGACCCTTCATAGTTCATACTTAATATCTATACTAAAGGTAGTTTTACAAGGTCTTTCATGTCCAACTAAAAGAGTTCCAGGGAAACAGATGCAGAATTCTAGAACTTTAGAAGCTAGACCCTAAAATTTACATGGGGTCCAAATTCTTTTGCACTATTTGAGATCTATAATTGGTGGTTCTCAAAGATAAGGGGATAAGTGGATTACAATATGGAAGTTCCAACAGCCCTAAGGAAAAAACAAAAGTTAATGTGCATATCAGAAAATAAAATTGTAGTGCCGTTGGCAGTTCCATACTGTATTTCTTTTGTCAACTTGTTTTTACAATTTCCTTAGATAGCATTGTTATCTGACAAAAATGTAATAATTATATACCTTTTTAAAAACAATAAGAAAACTTTTCCCTTAAAAAGGCCACGATATTTTTTTTAAAATTTTCTTTGAAAAAATCTATGTATATTCAAAATATTCATATTTGAAATATGTCCCAGGGTAGGCCAGCTTTAAAATGAGTATCTTCATCTTCTCTGTATTCTTGACATCCACTGGAATTTGCAATAAATGAAATTGCTTTTTGTGCTCTTGTATTATCTGATGTGTTTTCTATCCAAGATTTTGCATTGAATGTCTTATCATCTAGAGAATCTGTTTCTTTAAGAGTTCTTTAAATTGTGCACAGGAGGTTAATTGTACTACGAATCTTTTTCCTTTCAGGTGTTTAGAAATTAATTTCTTGAGAAACAGGTAAAATTTTTTCCTTTTTAAAAAAAAAAAGCACCTGAAGATCGACATTGATTTCAACTGGTACCAATAAGGTTATTGCAAAGACTAACCCGAGTTAATGAAGCAAGTCCACATCACTGTGTTTATATTTCTGGTACTTTCAATAAACACTGTACATGTTTGTTCTTATTTGATTTGGTCTCATGATTCATAGAATGCCACTATCATCTGGGAGGTGATCATAAATTAATTGATTGAATTCAACCCAACTGTTAAAAACTTTCTAGTGCGTGGAATAAATACAAGTGCTACTAAAAAGAAAATACACTGGATGGCAATAGATTGTTGTGTACCTAGGCGCGACATGTTAGCAGCATTATATTTATGGGCTGTTCTGCCCTTAATCCGACAGTCATAATATTTGTCTTAGGGTTTAATGTTATGTTTGAGTACCTAAGGGTTAGTTGAGTGGTTATGTCGCTATGTAATTAGGGCTTGTCTCCCTTCTGTAGTATAAATTGAGAATAACCCTAATTATGGGCATCATTTTGCATTTCTATCATTCCAATAAAAACATGTGCTCTATTGAGACGTCTTGTGTTGAGCAAAAGGAGTTTCAGGTGTAAATCCATCTTTGGTGCCCCCATATTTTTCACTTTCAGCATTTTACTTACAATTGCAGCGCCTTTTTCCTGATCTCATTTTCGAATACTGCAGAGTTTGAAAAGGTTACCAATAGTATAAAGAGAATGGCTAGTAGTAGAATGTTTAGAATTAGAGAGGGATGTGTGTCCCCTCTTGCGAAGGTAGCCAATCCATTTGTGGGGTTGATTTCAATTTGAACTAGAAGTCGAGATTAATTTCCAGTTTCATACATCAACTTGCAATTGGATTGCAACTAGAGTTATAATTATGCATTTTACTCAGTAATTTTATTGGCATGTCTTCCAATTTTTTGGTTTGCTTTATTTTGGGTGGAAATATTTGTACACTCTTTCCTTGCGTGCTGACACTCTTGGGAGTATGGGAACTTTAATTTGCGCTTACTTTATGCAACTGCACTCATTTTTTTTGTAAAATTAGTGTAGTTAGATTATACTGCATGATTGAATGACTAGAAAATTGCTGCTGTATGAAGCCCTTGCGTTATTGGTATTTGGCCCAACACATGCGTTTACAGGCAGTCCCTTTTTTATGCTTTCAAGACATTTTTCCCATACGCTTGCTTCAAAGTTACCCAATAATTTTTGATTTACACTTTTATCACCTTCCTATATAAATTATGTTGCCAGTAGTGTTTAACTTGGAATTGATTGAATGGTAAGATGTAGCTCGAATATTGATTATGATGATGAAGATGACGATTTTTAATGCCCTTTAGACCAAACTGATTAGTAGGACCCAACAAAGTTTGTAGACAATGCAATTCGATTTGAATCCTGTCTACAATGTGTGACTTTGCAGGTGTCTTTGTTGAAGTCAACCTTTGCAGTCTTTGGACTCTTCCGAACAAAAGTGCCTTCATAATCTTTGGACTTATACCAATCGAAGTGCGTAGGAAACAAAGTAACAAATTAGAAACTGATTATGATAATAAATAGTCAAACACAAAACCCAAATTGAGACAAACATTGAGAATGAAATGAGTTTTAGCACCCTACACGTTGAAATAAGACTTGGACCATCAAAACCCTGTTTACTTGTGTAGACAGTTGATTAGACGGGTGCTTAGATAGATCAAAAATAAAATCACCAACATTTGTCTGGTTGTGTCCCGGTTTAGGAGTTAACGAGCTGATTTATTATTGCAGATATCAGTGCAAGCATGTCTGGAATATAAGGATATAAAGAACTGTAGGTGTTTTGAAGTTTGTGCACTATATTAAATATAGCACAAGCTATAGCCATGAATCATTGGGTACTCAATTTTTCAGATATTTAGGTCTTGAATGCCAGACAAGGTTCAGATTTCTTTGAAACAGGTTAGTATGCAGTTATCCTGCTGAGATTTACAATGCACAAATCTTCATGTGTTCTTTTCATGTGACTGCAGAATGCTGTGTCTTTCCAAGCATATGCTCTTCTATCTCGATCAATTGACTATAGCAATGAGAGGAATGAGGCCCCATCATATAAAAGTGTAGCATTGGCAGGTATAGGAGCAGGCACTATACAAACTGCAATTCTTACGCCAGTGGAACTTATCAAGATTCAGTTGCAAGTGAACACTGCTAGAAGGCCTCCTTCAATCAGTGATCATTTTGGTCCCATTAAGGTGGCAAAAGCCATTGTACAGAGAGAAGGGCTGAAGGGCCTTTACAGAGGACTTGGTATTACCGTACTTCGAGATGCTCCTGCTCATGGTGTCTATTTCTGGACATATGAATATAGTCGAGAATGGCTTCACCCTGGCTGTCGAAAGAATGCACATGAAAGTCTATTAACAATGCTTGTGGCAGGAGGATGTGCAGGAGTGGCAAGTTGGGTATTTTGCTATCCATTGGATGTCGTTAAATCCAGACTTCAAGCACAAGGGAATGTGTCTCCCAAGTACACTAGTATTCTTGACTGCTTGCAAAAGAGTGTGAGAGAGGAAGGCTTTAAAGTCCTTTGGAGAGGTCTGGGAACAGCTGTGGCACGTGCTTTTGTGGTAAACGGAGCTATTTTTGCAGCATATGAAACTGCATTGCGTTTGTTTTCTCCACAGATGGAAGATCAAGTGCTTGACACTGCAGTTAAGCTATCTCCGTAAACAAAACAATTGAATTGTGATTTTCTATATTTAACAAGAGTCATTTTTCAAAATTAACTCCACCTGCTTGCCTGGCTTTACAAATGGGCTCACCTTGAATTTGAAAACCACAAAGTAACGTTAGTAAGCTGAGTATTGCGATTCCGTGCTCAAATTATAACTGGCTGTTTGGATGACTATGATTATGGTCAGAATGATGGCAACTTGGTTAAATGTGTCCTGTAACAGTCCTCGGTATTATGTTGGGCTGAATTACAGATTCTCAAGGGTCCTAATTGGTGCACTTCAAATGAGCAGTGCTGTGCAAGCCTCCAATATGTTCTCATGTGCCTTGGAATGCTTTAAGGAAGTGAAGTGCCATCTTTAGTATCTCGGTTGTTACATATATATCAAATATGTTCTCAAGTTTCGTTTGTCCCAGTCTCTTTGTTTATTTATGTATACTTTATGCATAATTTGATCTATTTTAGTACCATTACATGAATGAATATACACTTAGGTTTTGCATTGAACTGTATGAATTTGTTGTATATAAATAATTTGATCTTTTTGTCTTTCAAAATTGGAAGTTCTTGCAACACGAGTAGGAGATTCCAGAAACATATCTTTGTAGATTTCTATTGTACCACTTTGAAAGGCCAAATTAAAATTTCCAGCCAGAGAACCAAAGTCACAACTCAACTTTCATACTAATATAAAGATCTCTGTAATGTATACTGTGGATTGCCCAATTCAATGGATGTGAGTCAGCAACGGATCCAGAAGCAGCACATCTCAAACTCTTCTCACCATCCTCATTTCTTCCTCTGTAGTACACATTGTTAATGCAGGTTCCATGCCATGATTTTTGTAAGATCATAAACTATATACTGCAACCGCCAACCTTTCCAACTGATCACCAAACTGCAGGAAAAATACATAACTAAACATTGTGACTCACTATTTTGAAGTATACTGAGTAATTAAGAATAAACTGAATGAGCAGTTGCTATCACTGCAAAATCTTGAAAGATAATCTTGCCGCCTCCAAATTCATGAAATTAATTACTCTATTTCTCAAGCTTGGGGTTAACATATAAGATAAAGTTGCCTATAAGCATGATCATTTCTTCCATATCCCTCCCCCTCATTGGAATTAACATTGTAAAATTTCTTTAAGAATGACTCTTAGGTGAAGCGGGGATGATTGTCCCATCTCCCACTCAGTGCAAAATGACATAGGTAAAAAAGGGACAGGTCTCCATTCTTTTGCCAACTTTAAGATTTCTCCTAGGTAAAAAAGTGTCAATCGATCCTTGTCTTGTTAGCACAAAGTTGCCCATGAAGGTTCAGAAGGGGAGACGGTGAGGTTGTGTCATAAACAACTGTGAGGGTATGTGTCATGATGGGAAAATTAGATTTAGGACATTGAATGGTTGACATTTGGATCATTTGAAATTGAAACCCAACCAAGGGCAAGGAATCTTGTCATGTTTGGAAGATGAAATTTTCGTTTTTGTAAAGTTTGGAAGATGAAACCTTTATTTTTGTGATCTAGAACTGAACTTAGGACGAGCAATCTTCAACTTTCACCAGATGAATCATTTCCCCTTTCCCATCATGCTGGCTTCTTCTTGTAATCCTTCAAAATAAGTTAAATTCTGGGAAAAAGAAAAGGGTTAGTGAGATAGAATAGTAAGGCTACAAAAGAGTGAGAAATATAAACATGGTATGTTGGGCCATGTTTTGGTGTGTATTTGAATTTTTGAATAGATGTCGAAATTATGGATTGTATTCTTTTAGGCAAAGTTTTGTCTATGTGCATAATTTTGCGAATTCAATAAAATTGATTAGAGAAGAATATTTTCGGAAAAATTGCATATATTTTATTTGTCCATCGACGTTTTGGATCACAACATGCAATCCATCAACAAGGTGTAGAACTTAGCTTTTTTGTGTCCAAATTTGGTTTCTTATAATGACTTAGCAATTGACCCTCGACCATGTTGGCATAATAAGGTACTTTTGTACCATGCTTATATCATTTTGTGGGTTTTGGGTAGGTAGGGTGGTTAATTGATCTTTTGTCATCGTAAAGTCAACTTCACACTCCATGGTACAATTTATAAGACAAGGTCATAATGCATGTGTTTTCAAGAGAGTTTTTTTATGGTTTTGAGATGAAGAAATAATCATTTTTATGGCTTGGTTGTTCTCATTCACTTGGGAACGTCCTATCATTTGCTCCTTTGTCATTATTTAATCCTCATGTAATGGAGTTCCTCCCACGTGAGGTAGATTTGTGTGGATGCAAGTTTGTGTACTAGTTCCAACAGGGGTGTGTATACACGCTCTTATTTTAGAATTAGAAGAATATGACCCAAGCACAAGTTGCAGTGGGTGGCATAGAATTTGGTTTGCAATATGATCTTATACTTTTCAAGGAAATCTACATATGCTTATAATTTGGTTTGCAATGTGGTCTTATACCTTTTAAGGAAATCCACCTATGCTCACTCAAACAATAGTGAAAACTAATCAAAACATGGATATTCACAATGATGTCCTATTGTACGGGGTTTTAAAAATATGAAAGAAACATCGAATAACAGAGAAATGGTAAGGCATAAAAGAAGATTCCAATTTCCAATCAGTTATTATTTGTTAAAATAAACATCATCTAAGATCTATTGCATAATAAGCTAGCATTCACAAAATTCAATATTCACTTAAAATTGAACAAACATCACAAGAGTTTGAGGAATAATCAAATTTATGAGCAAATTTCAATAGTATTACTCTATAAGATAACTCATTATAGAAAATAACATAGCACAATCATCCACAAAGATTTAAATGAAGATCACAATGTACCCACAAAAACAATTAGATGACCTCTAAATTCTAAGGGGGAGTCAAATGGGGAGAGTGCCCAATGAGAGGATCCTCCTACAACAAATTAATGAAAATGCATGAAATAACATATTGATTTAATGAAAATGCACGAAATCACATATTTATATAATTAGCAGAAACATCGAAGGGATTATATTGATCACATACCACTTTGAGGGGGCAAACTTCTTTGATCAAGCTCAATACAATAATTTCATGGATGCTTTCTTTGGTCTCAACATTTACTTATATACTAAGTCTAATCTAAGTAACTACTACTTCTCATGAATGTGGGATAAAACAAAATGCTCATGGGACAACTTACAAAGCATATGCATCTATAGCAACTTATATACTAACAAAGTAAAGAGAATGGGTAGCACGGGTTTCTAACATCTCCTTTCTCTTAGAAAAAGTTGTCCTCAAAGCTTTAGTTGTGAGAATTGCTGTTGAATCTGAAATAGTGGTTCTCGTGTTGCATCCTCTGGCTGCATTCCATGCCACTGAATTAAAACCTCTGTGATGGAGTGGGAGCGAAGTTGATGTGTGCGCATGTCCAAGATTGCCTCCGGGTCAAGAATGATGGATCATTCATTATCAAGTTCTGGTAAGATAGTTTGCACTCTGATGTTTGTGCCAAGAACTTTCTTCAGACAAGAGACATGAAATACTCAGTGAACTCAAGAAGAAGGTGGGAGCTCTAACTTATAAACAACCGACCCAATCTTCTGGAGAACCTTCTATGGTCCATAAAACTTGGGACCCAACTTATGACGCCCTTTGAGTTTTAGGGAGGATTGTTTGTATCGCTGCAAGCAAAGAAAAAACATATCACCTACTTGAAGTGCGTTCGAAATAGCGCTGATCACCCTATTGTTTCACTCTATTTTATGCCATATGAAGACTGTCCCGCAGGGTGCTGAGGATTTGATCCTGGGTTTGGAGAATTGTGTCGACCGCTTGAACTGGTGAACTAATGGAGGTGTATGGAAGGAGCATTAGTGGTGCTTGACCATAGACTGCTTCATATGGAGTCATTTTAGTTGAAGTGTGGTGGGAGGTATTGTACCACCATTCGACGAGAGAGAGCCACTTTGCCCACTGATGTTGTTGTTCTGAGGTGAAACAATGAAGGAAAGTTTCCAAGCATTTGTTGACAATTTCAGTCTAGCCATCCGTTTGTAGATGATACCCATAATTCATCTTCAGTTGTGTGCCGATGCGTTGAAATAGTTTTGTTCAAAAATGGCTGGTGAAAGTTGCATCACAATATGAGACAATGGAAGAAGGAATGCCATGAAGGCAGAAAATATGGGCCAAGAAAATTAGTGCGACTGTGGAGGCGGTATAGGGATGGTCGAGGGCACAAGAATGACTATATTTGGAGAGATGATCAATTACAACCAAGATCACTGTTTTTCCTCTAGATTTAGGGACCCCCTCAATGAAATCCATAGAAATATCTATTCTAATCCTGGTAGGGATAGGCAAGGGTTCAAACAACCTAGGGATGAGTGTTGTTTCACCATTGTTGCATTGACAGGTATCACATTTAGCCACCATCTATTGAATTGCCTATTTCATTCCCTTCCAAAAGAAGTTGCGTCGTGCCCACTCATAAGTTTTGAGAAACCCTGAGTGCCATGTGGATGGAGAAGCATGGAGTTCATAGAATACAACCTGTTGAAGATCTATGCTCTGGGGAAGCACCAAACGACTCCTCATTATCTCAAATCATTCAATAGTTGGCCATTAACCCTTCTATTGTGCAATGTCCAACCAATTCAGAATAGGCATGAAAATAGATGAAAGGGAAGCTTGGTCCGCAAATGTACAAGACAAAGCATCAACCACAATATTATCCTTACCCTTATTGTAAGTGATCTCATAGTCATAACCCATGAGTTTGTTGACCCATTTATGTTGTGATGGGGCAGAGACCCATTGTTCTAGGAAATATTTCAGACTCTGGTGATTAGTCTTGATGTAAAAATGATTCCCCAATAGGTATGGTCGCCACTTTTGTACTGCATGTAAAATGGCCATCATTTGCTTCTCATAAGTAGAGAGTACTAAATTCTTGCTAGAAAGGAATTTGCCGATGAATGCAATGGGGCGTCCTTCTTAGAGGAGAACAACACCAAGTCCATTGCCGCAAGCATCACTCTCGATAGTGAAGGTCTTGTGGTGCACTACCCTTCCTTTTGTTCTGCATATACATCTCTCTTGTACCTGCAATTTTTAAATCTTTACATTGTCTTGTTCCTACCTTGAAATACCCTATCCTTTACCTGACACTTCTCATGCTTCAATCTTTGAAACCAATGGTAACCCTCTGCTTATTACTTACATTCAACAACTTATATCCAAATCATTTCGTAATACAAAATCCTTCACTCCTATTCACAAATTCCTCACATTACTAGATACACAGGTCTGCTTATTATAAGTAGGGTGCTTGCAAACCCAAACCAAATTTTTATTAAATTTTTTTATTATTGAAAACCTTAATCCACATACCTTCCAATCGATGCCTTAACCATCTCAAAAAGATTTGTCTCCATTCGAATTTATTTCAAGAATGGTCAAACCGAACTTGGATAACTGCACACATACAATATTAAATCGATTCTTAACATACCTTATCAAATCTATAGGGAATATTCTTTACACACAAACATTTCCCCATTATCTTCTCTCTGTCCACATTTTCCAACAGGGTCTTGCTCGTTCTGGGCATGTAGTCACAGAGCTATTTCATTCGCTGAGTGCATCCTCAGACTCATTTGTTAACCTCCTCAACCGACTTTGCAATATTAACAATGCGTATTCAATTGTGAAGCACTCAAAACTCATTATCTTCAGGATTTCGCAAGTTCGTAGAGTTATAAAAGGAATATGGCATACAATCATTGAAACACACATCATATATTCAATGGGCATGTAATACACTTATTAGAATACAAGATAATCTGCAAACAATTATCTCCATTGCTTCAAGATTGTTCACTCAACCTTACACGGTATTGATACACGCCCTCAACAACTATTCTCACCGTCGCCAATCATTTATATCCCATTTAAAATCTTGGTTCTTGTTTCCTAACTAAAATCTTCTTTGACATGCTATTGTCTGCCACCAATTTTAAAGCTTTTTGAAAGATTATAGTTAATACATCGTTCGTTTTTTATAAATAACCTTAACATGGAATGCATGCAGAACTGTAAAACCCGAAAGACATTAAGGCGTTATCTTTCTCTTTGTAATCATCTTGCATGTAACTATAATGACATATTCTAGGCTTAGTGCATGTTGTTCAATCTTTAGTTTTACTCTTTGGTACACTGTCTTTATTCTATAGAATACTGCAAATCAAATGATTTAATGCAAATTGAATTTCAATCAATATATAGTCACCGTAAAGACCTTGAAAACTTGTGCTAAGTGTGTCGTCCAATGCAAATCTTTGCAAATTACTTCCTTGTAAGGATTAATTCGAAATGTATTTGCTGATGATTTTGAGATTCGACTTGGTTCTCCCACTGTCCTTCCCACACAGAATTATACGTGCAGTCTGCTCTTATTCAAACAAACAAAACTGTATTGATCTTTCAAACCATATTTAGGAAAATTTGAATTTCATCACAACTTATAAAGCCATTCATTCATCATAAAAATACAGGTCTTTATTATTACAAATCTAGAGACTTTTTCTCCACAATCACAATCATTCACTTTTATTCATGAAGAACTACAAAATCTGTACATATACCCCATAATTTTTTCACTATATACAAGGGCAAATTGTCTAGCGTTCTTACTTGACTGCCTTCTTGTCCTAGCTTGCTTATTCTTATATTCTCATGACTTCCAAGATCTTCTCTTTAATGATTGTCATTTTCATATATTTCTCTCTTCATATTTATCACTTTCCTTTGAATAGCTCTAATTTCATTTATTCTCTCTAACCTACAAGCTTACGTTGTGCACACTTCTAGGTGACTTTCTATTACATTTATTTGAATAAAAGACATTTTCTATATAAGACTAGATTTTGAAGACTCTCTAGAAACAAACTACGGTCTTTACAATGCTCATAAATTCTTTAAACTTTTTACAATACCTTATGATCCTACCTCATATCCACTTATAATCAAAATTCACATAGCAATGTATGATGCTCCTACATCATCTTGGCAAAATCTGGCATAGCTAGAACATGTGTAGTACATATAGCTTATTTCAATTCGTCAAATGCACATTTAGCAGCTTGTGTCCATGTGAAAGCATCCTTTTTCAACATAGCTGTCAGTAGAACTACAATCTTCTCGTAGTCCTTGACAAACTTGAAATAATATCCAGTCAGCCCCAAAAAACTACAGAGGCTCTTGAGTGTCTAAGGACGAGGCCAATTTGACATGGAAACTATTTTTTCAGGATCCACTTAAATCCCTTGGGCTGAAACAATATGCCCAAGAGATTCCACTTTGTCCTGACCAAAATCACATTTGGATTGTTTTGGACATAGATGATGATCAGAGAGAAGTTGTAGTGCGAGCTCTAGATGTTGGAGATGCTCAAACCATGTTTTACTATAGATGAGGATATCATCGAAGAAGACCAGAATGAATTTCCATAGGTAGGGTCAGAAGATTTTATTCATCAATTCATGGAATGTTGAAGGAACATTAGTGAGGCCAAAGAGCATGACCATAAACTCATAGTGGCCATCATGTGTGTGAAAAGCTATTTTAGGGATATCATCCTCATGAAGTCAGATCTAGTGATATCCAGAGTGGAGATCCAACTTGGAGAAAAAATGAGCGCCATGAAGCTCATCAATAACAGGGATCATAAACTTATCCTTGATTGTGATGTGATTAAGTGCTCAAAAGTTAATGTAGAGGCGTCATGACCCATCTTTTTTCTGGACAAGGAGAAATGCAAAACATATATGCGCTAGTAATAGGGCAAATAATGCCTTGCTTTAGTAAGTTTCGAATGAGCATATTGATCTCAATCTTTTGTTGAAATGGGTAGCGGTAGACCCTGATGTTGGGAGGCATGCTTCAGGAAGGCGCTAAATACGGTGGTCCTCTGGTCGTGAAAGTGGCAATCCCACTAGTTTGGCAAAGACACATGCATACCTATGCAGAACGGTTTATACATCAGAAGTAGTGGAGACCATTGATGGTTGCATTTGAATGGAATGGAGCTGGGCAATGACACCATGTGAATTCTTCTTAAGAAAATTTTCCATGCAATATGAACTTATGATGTTGAGAGACCCTGGGTGTAAGCCTTTCAATGTGTGTTTTTGCCCATTGTCTGAAAAATACATCAAAGTTCAGCAAAATCTCATAAGATGGGTCCAAGTGTGCGTAACCATTGGGTTCCCAAAACAAAATCACATCCACCTAAGGGCAAGACAAACATGTTGGAGTGCAAGTTATAATCTTCAATAGAGATACTCACATTGCAACACTTCCCTTTGAAAGGTAATGTGACCTCATTGGCAATCATGACTTCAAAGTTGGAGCAATGATGGAGAAAATAATCACCTGTTTGGCGATCTAAGGGTCAATGAAGTTATGAGTGCTACCAAAATCAATGAGTATTGTGAGAGGGATCTTCTTGAAGTAACCCCTGACCCACATGGTTTGTGGGGTGGTGACTCATTCTAAGGCATAGAGAGAGATCTATGGTTGGTATTTCTAAGAAGCAGGTTTCACAATTGACTGAGCTTCTCCCAGATCATGAACTGTATCCTGAGCATCTTCCCAAATTTTAGGTTTAGATAGAGAGTCCATAACCAGTAGGTAGATCTTTTGCTCGACACATTGATGTCCCCGAGTGAATTTGTCATCGCAATTATAATATAGTCCTTTTTCTCTACATGCTCTCATCTCTGCTTTAGTCAAATGCTTGATATGAGTGGTTTTGGGAGCTGACGTTGTTTGAAATCATTGTGTAGCTGTATTTCTGAATAGAACAAAATTGGATTTGAATCGTTTCTAAGTTGTGATCTTGTCCTCTACCAACTTAGCCAACCCTAGGGCTTCCATTATCGTGTTGGGCCATAACATTTTGACCTTAGTTCAAATTGCATCCTTTAGTCCATTGACAAAGCAACTCTTGAAGAATTCATCAGACAATCTCTCTGTGTGATTGGCTAGTTTTTCAAATTCTGTTTGATATTCTCTCACAGTTCCTGTTTGGCAAAGTTTAGTGAGTGCTCCGGTGAAGTCATCAAAAACACTAGGGCCAAACCGTTGCAAAATGAAGGTGTAAAAATTGGTCCATGTTGGCTCATCATGAGCCTTGATATACCAATGATACCATTGAAGGGCTTCATGTTTCAAGTGAAAACATGCAAACGGGACTTTGTTGGCATCAAAAGTATTATGCAGACTAAAATATTGTTCTACTTGATAGATCCATCCAATCAGATCTGCACCATTAAATCGAGAAAAATCAAGCTTCGACCCATGAAAATTGCTGGAAGAAGAAAACCCGATGTCTGAAGAGGAATCTAGATGTTGTTTGTTATTTAAGGCAGTATGTTGAAGATTGAGGTCGAGATTTTTTTCATCAAGATCTTTGATTTGGGTCTTGAGGGCTGCAATTTCATCCTCCATGTTTTTTGCCCCTGTTTGGATTACTACCATGGCCAAAATAAGAGATTTTTTTTTAAATTTTTGATAGTCTACTGGGAATATTATGAAACTGATCTGACAAGTCTTTTGATATTTTACTAGTAATATGCATAGATTTGATATGGCAATTTTTTGATACTTTGATGGTAATATGCTAAAACTGGTATGACAAGTCTTCTGATACTCTATTGGTAATATACAAAGCTTTGATATGGCAGTTTTCTGATTATCTATTGGTAATATTCTGACGCTGATAGAAATAGGCCCCAAGTTTTCACAAATACATAAGGTTTTAAAGATATCTCTCCGGTCACCAATGCCACCTGAGCAAGTACTGCTCTCTAGAAAATTTTTGGCCACAGATTTACACCTAAACGACATCGCTTGGTTTTCCTCACGGATAAGAATTTGTCAATCAGGGTAGGGTCGTTGCCCTTTTTACTGGCAGGTCCTCTCAATGGGCTAGCTACTTTGGGGTTCTTGTGGTACTCCTCACAATGAGTTTTAGGGCTTACGCCCAAGCACCTCCCATAGTTATGTGGATATGAATTTACCTTGATTCGAAACATATTATTGTGATAAAGAAAAACACTTAAATAAATTATGCAACAGAACAGTAAAATACTTTTGAGAAATTTTTTTTGACCTTGAAAAGTGATATGATACCAGATGAGAGGATCTTCCTACAACAAATTAATGAAAGTACACAAAATAACAGATTTATTTAATGAAAATACATGAAATAATAGATTTATATAATTAGCAGAAACACCAAAGAGATTATATTGATCACAGGTCACTTCGAGGGGGCAACCTCTTTTGAGCAAGCTCAATACAATAATTTCATGGATGCCTTCCTTGGCCTCAACACTTACTTATATTTTAAGCTTAATGTAAGAAACTACTACTTTTCATGAATGTGAGATAAAACAAAATGCTCACATGACGACTTACAAAGCATATGCATCCATAACAACTAATATATTAACAAAGTAAAAAGAAGAGGTAGCACGGGTTCCTAACACCCAATCTCAATATGATATGCCATAATTTGTTGTATTATAGAGTTATGGTGAGTGCTCAAATTTTCTTTATTCCAAGAATCTACCAACAAACCCAGACTCTAGTGATCGATATTTTAATGATCAAGAATCTATTATGGTCAGTGCCAGTTAGTAGAGTAACTTACCCACTGTTGATTCCTCTAAATGTATCATAGGGGTTATTAGTGTTCAAGAGCACTTCTCATTTTAGAATTTAAAGCATGAGTAGCAAGTTGTGGCAACTTGATGTCACTTGTGGTGAAATAACGATAGAGCAATGTATGAATGTTCCACAAAATTAATAATAATTGCTGGTTAGGAGTCATCATGGTCCAATTCTTTGTAAATTGTAAGTATCTTTGCTAATGCTAGTGAATTATGATCAAAACTTAAACTATAGATTAATCTAAATGGATATTTATAATGAAACTTAAGCTATAGTGATTTGGTTAAAAAGAAACAAAAGAGAAGGGTAAGGCAGAAAGAAAATAATTGATTGCTGATCCTTGACTCAAATATCATGACAAAGTTTCAATTACAACCGAACTTGAATTTAACTAGTATATGATGCAAAATAGCATAAGCTCAGATTTCACTATACACCAAGCAAATTTTTAAGGATAATGACTCATACAGGTAAGAACTGGATTTTGCCTTAAAGAATTGTTACCAAACTCAAATAACATAAGCACATCTGAATATAGAACAAATGAAATGAAACAAATTCAAGATCCTTCAACCAATTTAGCATAATCACAAATTAACAACCTTGTATCATAAATGCAAATTCTGAATTCAAAGAAACTAGTCAAATTCAAGCTTTAGAACAAACAATTGAGAGAAAACTATATTAACAATTGATGCATTAAATTTGGACAATCTTTATAGAATTTATTGACTACAACTGCTCCAAGTATACAAATTTTGCTTAAAAATATCTCTTTACAAGATGGTAATACATGCTTTTTATAGAAAGATCAGGCAATATATCGGTCAGTTACAAGATACAAAATGTATAGAAGATAAGGACAACTATCCTCCTTCAGAAAGTTCTAGAATATATTTGATTTTCTACATTAGACTGACCTAAATGCAAATATGCTAACAGACTATCATATGATTTTTAAAAAAAAATATTCCTATTTCAAATATCACAATGTTTTTACAAAAAGGAATATTAACTAGGTGGGTCCATCGTTGAAGGGTCCCCTTGTTGCTTTTGCAGAAGCTCTATAGCTTTTTGATGCTGTTCTTTGACAAGCTCTAAGTCCACAACTCGTTTTAGGAGGGAGACATCTTCTTGGTTTGCTAAGTCCTCAAAGTCTTTGTCATCCCTTGCCATTGCTTCTTTGATGCTTATAGCTTCTGCAATCTTTTCTTCAATAGTGAAGATCATGCCAAAAATCCTATTGTTGTCATTCCCTGATATGCCCTAGTTTTTACCCTTGACCTCCTTCATCACTAAAGTGACTTTATGTTTATACTCTGCATCATCAATAATTCCTAGGGCTGTAGTCTTTGGAGGATTTGCCAACATGGTGCCAAGGAGCTGCTTAATTTTGGAAATCAACTCTTCATCATCCTTTAGAAGCCTATCTAAACCTGCTGACCAAGTACTTAAGCTTTGGATCTTATCTACCATGATTCCTAGTATAGCATTTAGGTGTGCTAGGCTAATGATTTTGAACTTAGGAATCCTATTCCTAATCAATATGTTGATAAGATCCCTTATTTTGGCCTCCACATCCTACCACTCTATTACCAATGCTTTAGCCACCTAACTTTGTTGGCTTAATGTATCTTGCCTCAAATTTATTGATTTTAATGAATCAAACATATTAAAAAAGGATGCTTCAAACATGTTTATTATGGCCTTAGGCACTGATAAAATGACCTGGGTCTCTAAGTTCTTTTCTTTCTCCAAATTGTGAATTCTTTGTTTCATTCCCCTTATGCTTGCCCTGACTTGGGATGAATGAGCTTCAATTAGGCTCTCAATATCTTCCTCATAGATAAGAAGTTCACTAAGTTGCTTCCCTTTAACTAGGGTTCAGCCTGTAAAGGGTTCAACCTTTTGGGAAGTGAAATCCTCAGTTCCTACCATGGATTTTCTTGTAGTTACCCTTTCTAATCTAGCTATCTCTAGATTAAACTGCACAATGGTGGATGACTATGTGAATTTTGGAGGTTCAGGGACCTCTATCCTTGTGCTGCTTGATGTTTTTGGAGCATCCATCTTGTTTTCATCTGGCCCTGCAATAGTTACTATTCTTCTTTCTTCTTGCTCTTTCATTAAGGCCCTTATCCATGGTTTGATTTCTTCATGCACATCAACATTGATGGATTGGGTCAGAGCCCATGAATGGGACAAGGAAGGGATCTTTTGCAACTTCCTATAGACAAACCAATTAGAGATGATTGGTCCATGAATGGGGTACTCCTCACTGAAGAAATTAATCTCACTTGTGGGATGAGTGAGAGTCAACTTTGGCCTTTTCTATCCAATAGGGAAAATTTCTAAATATGATTTTCTCTTCCTAGGTTGGGCCACTGGGACCAGATCTAGGGCAAATTCCTTTCCCTTATCTTCTTGCTCGGCTCCTTCTGTTGGAACCTGAACGTCTTCAACGTGTGCTTCTTCCTCGGAGCCATATTCTTTAGCAAGGACCTTGAGGGCCTCCTCTACTATTTTATCAGGCTTGAGGCAATCATATCCAAGTGCTCAACTAGGGATGGTGGTCTTTGAGGGAGAGATAAGGACGAAGGTCCCTCACCAGGTCTCTCTTCCAACTTTTCCTTGCCAGTACCTTGTACAATTTGTGTTGGGGGATATGGTATTTCCATCTAGGACTATTCTTGAGGTGGATTAGAAGGTCCAAGTAGCAAATGATACTATAGAGGATGCATTTTCCATATCTCCCTTGGTGGTTTGTCATCACTAGTCAATTTGTGCACTAGCTTGAGGTTGGTTTTCTGAATCTGGCCAATACTTCCTCAAAATTATAGGCCTTGATGTGGAGGGTGTCATAAGGACCCAATTGATTCTCATAGACAGGCTTGGGCAGTTGTTTGTTATTCAGATGTGGGCCCACTACATTCTTGGGATCCCAATCCCTGAGGTCATCTAATTGAAACACAAAGGACTCCCTGTGCCTGGCCATGGTGTCCACCTACTTCCAATCATGCAAAACTATTCTTCCAATTATCAAAAGAAAGGGATGGAGGAGGCCCTTCCTTTTCTCTTTGCAGACTCCATCAACACCATTAAGGAGTTGGGACATAATTTCTTGTTCTACCAGCTTGTTGGGAACATAAATGGGCAACATGTAGGGCTAGGTCAGAATTCCCTCAATCCTGATTACAGTGAAATCTAGGTAAAACCAGTTATCTTCCACCAGCTCCACATATTTCTTAATCAAAGGGCTCACCCTAGGCATATGAGACCATGTAATGGCTTCTACCAGAGCAGGATAGACATAGTCATAGATGAATTGCATGTGGTGTCTATGCTTGAAGATGTGCAACTTTGAGTAGTGGTGGGAGATGGTGGTTCTACCCTCAAGAGACTAGTTTTTGATATTGGGGACCTTAGTGGAAGCTAGCAGGGTGTCTAACAAATAAGACATCATAAAAAACTATTTGCTTGTCTTCCTTTTGATAGGTGTAAATTGTTTCACTAGGTGGATACTGATGATATCCTCTATTGGAGGAACAAGCTCTTTCTCTACCATAAAGTAGACATAAGACACCCAGCTCTTATTAACATATGTAGTCACATGGGCTCCATATATTCTGTTTAATAGGGTCATGATTACCCTAATTCCTTCTCTAAACTAAACAATTGGGTTCATTCTCTCAAAGTCCCGAAATACATGGTTCCCTTGCAGCAACCATGGCCTGAGGATGGTATCTAGGTCATTCTTACTAGTCCATTCCTTAATTATGGGTAAATCCACATGGGGCTTTGGTAGTTTATAATAACTTTCAAAGGCTAGTGGGGAAATGTATGCGACTCTCTTGGAGATCCCCTCATGAATAATCCAATCATTATCAATTCTATAATCAATAAAAATTGGAGCAAGGACATCAATGTAATGGAGTACCTCTAGTTTACCAGCAACATGGTGGAGGCCGGCCATTTGAACTGTAACTAGGTTATAGTATCTCCTATTAACTACAACAATCCTCTATTCTTCTTTGGTGATGGGTTTCAACTCCTCAATGGTCCAAAAGAGCTCAGACCAATTCTTATTGCCATTGTTCAAGGCTGCAACATCCAGCTCAGTATCTTTGAAAACCCTTCCTTCATTGTCATCGATAGGTACAACTCCATCTTGTCTCTCAATTGCTACCTATAAGTTGCCATGGCTTAAGCACTTGCAAATTATTCACAACTAAATTGAAAATGGTCTTTGATTAGCTCTTTCATGCTCAAAACACAATTAAGCTTCTCTCAGATTTACTGCAATCAACTGGGTTTGCTTAGGGTCACTTTTATGCAAGTTTAAGGTTTCATAGCTTTAATGGTGGTAGCTCATTTGGAGTTTGGCTCATATGTACTTTAGATTTGATTTGGACCTTTGCCATTATACGTTTTCATTCTTGGGCACACAAGATCTCTTTTTTTGTCATTTTCTGCTTGCATGGTGCTTATGTGGTATCAATCTAGAACCTTTCACAACATTTTTCATAAATGCCTTTGAAGCACTAGCTATTGACATTTAAAAATGTCTTTCATTTCGCTTTGTCGGATCAAGATATTTGGATCAACATGAGCCGTCGATTCTGATTTGGGACTTTGCTTGTCATTGGTCTTTTTTGGTACTGAGCCCCATGGTTGTGCCATTTGGCACCTCTGTGGGCCTTCCAAGCTCTAGTATCCTTGTCAGTGCACTTTGAATGTGCATTCACCACATGTCAAACCTGCAATCTCTCAGAGCCTCGTTGAAAATTCATCGACGTCTTTGCGCCATTGGATCATCTTTTCATGATGAAGCACGAGCTGTAGGATCTGCAAAGATGCATGGGCTTTAAGTCAATTCATAAATGTAAAAATAACTTAGGCTAAAATGATTTTACCTAAATCTGTTTTATATTAATGAACACAAACAAACTTAGGTTAAAACATTTTATGCTAAGTTTTTAAATCAAAGGACTTAGGTGGGGACTTAGGTTTAAGCATTTTAGGCTAAGGTTTATTTCATGTTTATTAAATACAAAATAGGCTTTAGGCTAGAGTTTTTATGCCTAAGTCTTTTGAGATTTATACAAAGGGGACCATGGCTAAATATTTTAAACCAAAGTTTACGTTGTGTTTAATAAACACAACACATACTTTGGGCTAAAATACTTATGTTGACTCTTTAGAACATTTTCAAAGGGGGTCTAAATGATATAATGATTAAGTGACAAATTTTGACCTAGAGATTTACTATATTAATAAACACAATAAAACCCTTCAGTTAAAAGCATTTGGGCTAAGTTTCATGTCACAAAAAACCCCTTTTCTAAAATAAGACTTAGTATAAGTCTTTAGCTTAAGGTTCATGACATTTAAACAAATGCAATGGGGCCTTAGGATATAGACTTAAACTAAATTTAAATCTGCATATATTTGGACTATGAGATCATTTCAACACTTGTAATTTAAATATTTCAAGTGTTTGATCATCCTCTGATCTACAAGATAATTCATGAACTTTTTAGCAACATTTTGGAGTCCATCATAGTCCTAAGCAAAATAATCCACTAGCTTATTTGATGGTCTCACAGATGTCAAATATGTTCTCATGGACGTCAAATGACAGTCGCATGAACATCAAATTTAGGCTTAGTAAGTTCTTAATTTTGATGGGCTTAAATTTGATAGTCATGTGGATGTCAAATGATGGTTGCACGAGCATCAAATTTAGGCTTGAGAATTTCTTAATTTTGATGGGCTTAAAGTTGATGATCATGCGGATGCCAAATATGTCCTCACAAAGTCAAATGATAGTCACATGAGCGTCAAATTTAAGCTTATCAAACTCTTGTGATCCAATATGCGAGTACCACCTGACACCTCTGTAAGGCTTCTTAAGATCTTGGAATCAATTCACTCCATCTGATTGAAAATTGTGATGAAGCAAGAACCATTCGATGGTGATCCAAGAACTTGCTCGTGATTGGTCCCTTCTGACATGCAGGACCCTTTATTCATCTTCAAATGCAGGAGTGTCTTGTGGCAACTCTACGGGCCTTCTAAGGGTTTGAATTTTCAATGGTGTCCTCGCTCCATCTGATCTTCAGTTTGTGATGAAGCGATCACCATTGATCATGATCCAAGCGCTTGATCGTGATTGGTCCCAAGGACTAAGTGATCAATTTTGTCAGGTTTTCCTCACTGCATTGGATCAAAAGGTTGTGAGGTAGCGCAGATCGTTGGATCCTGCAAGATGCATGATATTTAAGTGAGACCCGAGAAGAATTAATACTTAGGATAAAACATTTAGGCTAAGGCTTCATTCATATTAATAAATACGAATGGCGTCTTAACATATAGACTTAGATTAAGTAGGAAATAACAACAAAAATAATGAATTAAACATAAAAGGATCTCGTAGACATGGATATTAGGCTTGGGGGACAAAAAATTAGGCTAAAGTATTAAGACTAAGGTCCTATTCATGTTAATAAACACGATTGGGGCCTTAGGCATTAAGGCTTTAGGCTAAAGCTATAACAAAGAGGATCATGCTATAAAAGGGGATCCACTAGGAAAAATAAAATGGACCCTTAGCATAAAATTGGACCATGTTGGAAAATAAAGAGGATCCTACCAACATAACATTGGATTACGTTAGAGATATAAGAAACATAAAGGGGAAAAAATAAAGAGGGACCAAGGCATATGTTTTCTTTAGGCTAAGGTTTGGTTGTGTTAAAAAAACATGACCAAGCCTTAACATAAAAAATATGGCTTAAGTCCAAAACAAATTTTAAAGTATTCTTGCCAATTTGCTCCCGTCAAATTCAAATTAAAACTTGAATCAAGGGTTTATGCCAACATTTTAGAACATGAATCCTCAACAAAGGCTCCATGAAACCTGTAACTTAAAGACATGAAGACTGATCATTAGCAATGTTAGGCAAGTTTAAATCAAAACATAACTAAGTAAGCTAATCTTATCAAAAGTGGATGATTTTCAAATTCTAACAATGTTCAAAACATGGCATGCTTTCAGGGTTTTCAAAATATCTTGAGGGTCCCAATTTTCAAAAATGGGGGTATGTTGACCTCAACACCCACATCGGTAAGAGAGAGATTCGTTGGTGGTGTTATATCTATATAGAATCTCTCTAGTTGTAATCACATCACATAATAACATACGTACTAAATCCAACCAACTCATAAACAAGACATATAGATCTAAGTGATGAAAAAATCTAAATTAAGAACATACACAATCAATCTGAATGAGCAAGAGAAAAAATAAATTCATAAAACATCTACAATGATTTTTTAAGTTTGTAAATTGTTTTCCAAATCTTTCTAAATAATAATGGGTTAAATAAAAAATATTTATAATGAAACTGAATAGATCAAAGGCACTAATACATAGTTTATATGAAAAACTAACTATAGTTCTAATTATATCCCTATTGTAAAAAAAAACTAAAAAAAACAAGCATTAAATTATTTATCTAAATTACATGTTTTATTTACTAAAACAACTAATATCCACCCTAAAATAACTTCACTTGACTTGTTCTTTTAACTTAGGATGAGCTTTAGATAATTTGTTTTTGACTTTAAATAAGCTTTTATAGTTTTGAATAAATCTTTTTAGCTTTAAATAAATATTTCTAATTTTAAATAATATTATCTAGCTTTAAATAATAGTATTTTACTTAAAATAATTTTATTTATCTTTAAACATACATTTTTAGTTTTAAATAATATCATCTAACTATAAATAATATTATCTAGCTTGAAATATTTTTATTTAACTAATTATAAATATTGACAATTTTTTCTGATAGGGTAATTTCATGTAATCATATATTTTGAATGATAAATTTTTTATTACGAATATTGAACCATTGTGTTTCTTTTAAATTTAACTTCCTCTCAACAAGTTTTTAGTCTTACTCAACTTGATATAATGATGCACATGTTTTCACAAAATAGTGCTAACAACTAGTTTTAAAAACTAGACATATGACACAAAAATGAGAAAATGACAAAAAAAAGTAGTATGAAAATTGTCAAATCTCCCTAATATGATGATTTTGCACACATATATATTTTTATTGGAAAATATTTGTACTTCAAATTTTGAACCATTATGTTTCCCTTACATTTGAATTCCTTCCTACAAGTTTGTAGTTTTATCAAACTTAATTTGATGGTGTGAATTTATTCATGGAATGGTGTTGATACTTGGTTTTTTTAATTTATTAAAAGTGTTTTCTATTAATAAAAAAATAAGTACATCACTATCCATACAAAAAATGAGTGGATTGAATCACACTCTTAAGCAATAGTAATGTGATTGAGAGAAAATAAAGCTCAGAGAAAATAAACAAAAACAAAGGGTTTAATAACCTAGAAAAGAAAATAAAATAAAATATAAACACCAAAACATTATCTTTTGGTGGAAAACGTGGCTCGCTTGGCCCAATTGGGATTTGATCCTTTGGCATAAGATCAGGCACTCTATCAATAGCTTTAATCTAAGGGCCTACGAGACTCCTAGCCTGCCAATTAATGATAACATCAAGAGGTGTCTCCAATGAGACCCTACTCTAACGTTGTTCTACACTCTTGGTTGGGTTGACAAGGTCAAAATGGCCTTCCCCTAATCCACACTCCTCTGAGTGGGATAAAAACTAGCTTTGGTGAGGCCATTAAAACACTCTGTAATGGGATTGGCAATTACCTCATGAACTATTTCATCTTTTTTATCCTTTAGAGGTTCAACGGAAACCATAACTTCACCCTCATCATCTGTATTGGTTTTTAATATTGCAAAAGGGTTAAGGATTAACCCAACTTGATCTCTTCCCTGCCATTTATCTTTAGGGTTGGGAGTTTTCTTTCATTTTCTGCATATTAAATAGAATTCCTCATTTTTCTTTTATTTTCAATCGTTGGAATTAGAGACAATATTCAATTAAATGGCCATGGTTGTGGCACATCAAACACATGAAATGAAGGATTTTGTAGGCCAAAAATTATTCAAACATCTCACATTTTTGTGATTTTAACCAAACTCTTCTTGGAAGAGGTTTGCTCACATCCATTTGAACACAAATTTTAGCATAAACAATATGCCTCTTACTAAGGGTTTAAGAATAAATACAAATTATCTTGTTGAGGGAGTCTTCAATCTTTGAAATCTTGGCTTCCACCCATAAATGTTTTGAGAGGTTAAATGGTCTTACCCATATTAGAGCTACTTTTAGATCCTCTTATAAAAATTTGAAGTTTGGGATCTATGTTGTTATGAATAGCCCTAATTTGCCAAAAAACCAATTATATTGTTAAAAAATATTGGCTTGATCTTCTTCTATTGTAAAAACATCAATAAAAAACTCTCTTGTGTCGATGCATGAATCCACATGATGTTTTACCTTCCAGTGATATATAACCCAAGCTCATAGCTCCTTTTCACAAGGCCTCTGACCCACAAACTTGTAAATAAAAACCCATTTTATTAGGATAACCAGTCCTTGTTCAATCTCATTGAATTCAAAGGTGATAACATGATCATCCTCAATAGCTTTGATGTACCCTAATTTCATTCATATAATTTCATTCCTTTGTTGGCATGATCCTTGAGCTCCTCAAGAATTTAACCCTTTGAGAATGAAATTCCTATTCATTATAAAAAAAAAATGCATAAGAAAGAACAACAGGCACTTCTATTGCAACATATCAAATGCCCCACAAAAAAGGAGCCTTAACACGCAACAACATAATTGTGAATGTAGTGACCATCATAAGTCTTTAGGCTAGGGTTCATTTGTCTCAATGTTCATTGATAACTAGTTTTGAAAACTGCATTACATGCACAATTTCTCTACCAAACAGTCCATCCCTTTGTTATAATGTACATTCCTTTGCATCTATTTTTTTTAAAGGCATTAGAATTCCTCCAAAGCTTAACTATATTTTTAACTAAAATATCATTGTCCTAAGTTTATTTTAAATCTTGGGCATGGTGAAACATAACAAATGATGACTAAGTGGGGAAATAATCTTGAGTACTTGAGAACCTAAAATTTACAGAAATAGACTTTTATGAGAAAAAAATGAGCAAAATAGATAACTAAAATATGTGTAAACATAATTATTCAACATACAAACTCTTATCATTTTTTAGACTTTGTGCAGTTAGGTGAAAATTATTTTCCCTTGTTATGAGAGCTTCAACAAAGATCAAACATAAATAAAATAATTTTGGATGTCTTTTTATTGCTGCTTTTATTATAATAATTTATTTTTAAGCACGAGTTTATGGAGAGTTAGGCATTGCTTTGCTGCTATCTAGATGTTTATAGTCTCAAAGACATTAAATTTCACTCTAAGCATTTTTCTACTACCAGCCCTACATCCATAGCTTTGATAGAGATTTACTTGAATTATCCTTCTTTTATCTATGATTGTTTTTTTGGGAAAGGGGTTGGAAACAATTATGGTTAGGTATATAGAGATCAACTTCATTTTACATCATAAATTTCACTATTTTTAAAATCTTTCTCATTGTTTATTATCTCTCAAATAAGTTTTGGGTGTGTAAACGTGAAATTGGTTTTTTAAAATGAGAAGTGATGCACATGAGCATTCCAAGTGAATAAAAAACTCTACAACGCCTAAGTTTTGGAGCAATGCGTGCCAGTAGTAAAGGAAAAATTGGGCATTGAAGAACAAACACATAAGGACTCACATAACAATGCACAGAGTCACTTGAGAGAAGAACATAAATGACACAGAGTAAATGAGTTATGTAAATTTCAAAGGAATCGAGTAAAAGGAATAGTGCATAGAAGAAGAAGCACTAACAACCTAAGATCATGACAATAAGACGCAAGATAATAGACACTGAGCTTGATATAGGGAAATACAACTAAATGATTAATTAGCAGTATGAATGACACCTGACATTACTATAACTGACATGATGGTAAAAGGACCAAAATATATATCTTCATGGATACGACATAATAACTATCAAAATCACAAGTATCAAGGTTCATAAAACACAAGGCCATGCCTAAGGTAAGTTGGATGATGGGCATCATGATTACCATCAATGACAATTGCAATCTCTTGATCAACACAACAACCATGGCTATAAAAGGGGAGTTAGGCCAACTCTTATAGGTTATTGTTGGTTGTTGATAGTTAGGTTGTGGTGGGTGTATTAAAGGTCATAAGAGAGAAGGGATGAGGCCTAAGGGTTGAAACTTTATCAAAATGTAGAGTTAAGTGAAGAAAAAAGAGAGTTAAGAGCTCTCAATAGGCCTAAAACCTAAGTGTAGAGAAAGGATACATGAAAACTCCATGATGTAAGGGATGCGATAGCCAATATGTAGAATTATGAAGCTAATAATATCATGTAACATTGTTATTATCAATAAAATGAATTGAGAATTATGTTGAGTACTCTGATTGTTATGTGGTTTGGCATCCCTTCATTGGGAATCGGGCTACGACTTGCACCATGGGTTATAAGAGAAAGGTCAAGAACCTTGGGGAAATGCATGGGGAGAAGAACCTGAAAATGAAGAGTGTAGTGGAGTGATGTGTAAGGAAAGGCTAGCAGATCATTGACCATGAGGCAACTAGAATAAGTGTTATTCTCCATTGTGAGAAGGTGGGTAGAGAAAAAAGGATGATGAAAAGATGTTGAGAGAGAACTACCTGATCACTGAATGAGAGACAAATAATAAATAGAGTGTTGTGTAAGGAGGAATAATAGAGCATCAACTGTGAGGTAACTAGTAGGGTGTTAAAGATAGGACTAGTAGATGTTGAATGTGAAGCAACTAGTGGAGAAGGTTAGTCAATTGTTGGCTATGAGGTAGCTAACAAAGAGTGTTGAAGGACAAGGATTGATAAACTACCAAAAGTGAGGTGATGAGTCCATAAAATGACTCATTATTACAATAATTTATGGCCTTAAATATATCAAATGATTGAATATTGTACATAATCTTGATGTTTGAAACTTGCATAAAGTAGGAAAGAGATGCCTTTTCCTATATAAACTCACATAAAGTCTAAATTCTATCTTCTTTGTACTTTGTTCTTACATTTTCATGTTTTAGGATCCATATTTTGGCTTGTATATGGAAATAGTAATATTAATAAGAGTTTTGACAAGATTGTGAAGATAAGGAGATCCAAATACCAAGCTACGAATTCTATAGTTGTTACGAATTTTAATAGCGAGCTTTGTATTTCCACATGTGAGCTCCAGATTTTGACAAGAAGCTATAAAATGCTCTAGTTTTTCTATGAATTGATCCAGATCACTCTAAAATTGACTATACCACATTCCAAATGATTCAAATGGATTCTTAAACCTCTTTATAGCAATCTAAAGGACTCGTTTCCATATTTCCATTTCTAGATATGTATATATATATGTCTTTTTCTGCTAAGCCTTCCATTTTGGGAGTTGCTACTCTAGGTTACAACGGTGAAGATAAAAGATAAGAATGACAATATATGCAAATATTTGATTGATATAGTTAGGTGTTGAAAATTTTATCTATGGATTCTTTGATTCCTAAAAGATCTCATTGCAATGATTTCCTATTCCAACTATATTTCTTAATCCATCCAAAATATATTCTATTTTTAATATAACTAGGTTGTTTCCTAGAATTGTGGATAAAATAGTTGTTAATATAGAATAAATAGATAGATCCTTGCTTGGATCTATAACTTTTCTGACTACACAACAATATTGTAATTTTGATTCTCTGAAATATAAAATATAGCAACAGTTCTCTTCCCAATTCACGTGTTGAAGATTCTCTTGAGCTGAGATAATTTGGATCTGGATCTAAGGGAACAAGGGTCCACTCCTAAAGAAATATGAAATCTATTTGGTATTTATATATTGGTTGTATACTTATTTTCATTATAAATTGTTATAAATATATGTTTGAATAATTCAAATTGAAAGCCTGCAAGGAAGTTTGAATAGTTAATTTGTATTTCTAACATAAGCATTTATTTTAGATTCAAAAGGTATAGATTTGTGATTTAATTAGTAAATTAGATCTGATATCCTTTTGATTTTGTAAGAGTGATTTTGTTTTATAGTTGTGAGAAACAATTTCAACTTCTACAAATTAGATTAGAGTGAGTGATTTATGTTTTTGCAAAGAGTGTTTTCTTTCAAAATCATAATTTAAGAGTTGAAAGTAGAAATAGATTAGCATAATATTCAAAAAACCCCAAAATAAATACTGTTAAGTTGAAACCTCAAACTACCTTACTGTAAACAGCTTTAGACACTGCCTTGGTAAGAACAAACACCAACTTGCATTGGTTAAATGAAGGGGTAATAATGACACCTATCATTTTTAGCATCATTTTTGGGAACCTCATTTAGGTGTTAGTAAGGAAAAAGTTAGGTTAATAGTATAAAAATGTAAAAAATACAAAAAAAAAACACTCTTTTGTCAATATCAAGTACATGAGTAGGTTGAGGGATCCACATGGTAGGTTTGTCCCAAAGGATTTTGATCCTTTATAGGAAAAAATCAAGGCTACTTCAAAAAAATAGACAGCTTACAAAAAGAGATAAAAGAATGTTTTAGAAATATTTCTAAGGAACCAGAAGAATCTTCTTTTGCACAAGTTGAAATCATAAACATTGAACAACCAAAATCCCCTCCTCTCATTAGAAATTTATTTGACAGGGGTGAAAATGTAGGCCGAGTAGAGAACCCTCGAAGGAATGCTTTTGAGAAGACTTTATATTATCCTATTGCCTTTGAAGATGATTAAAAAATAATGAAACATATTTCTCTAGCCTATTTACCAACTTTCAGAGGACTGTCCACTGAAGACCTAGACCAATTTCTGTTTGATTTTAAAGTTCTTTGTCAAACCTATGATTACACCTTAGATAGCCAAAAACTGAAGCTCTTTCCTTCTACTTTGAAAGAAGGGGAAATGAGGTGTTTCATGGGGATAAGATGAAACTCTATTCACACTTGGAGAGAAATGGAAACAACCTTTTTGGATAAATATCAATATTACTACAGGGTTAAGGATAGGAAGGAAGATTTTTTCAAAATCAGACAAAATGAAGATGAAAATCTGGAGGATTATTTGGATTGGTTTGCCTTTGATCTTAATAGATGTGGTTATGAGTTACCTGAAGAAGTGATTAAAATAATTTTTCTCAAAATATTGGATGAATCTTCTAGAGACATTTTAAATCTTATGGGAAAAGGGGATATCACTAAACTAGCCAACTACTTTAAAACAAAACCTAGTAGTAGAAAAGGGCGTTAAGGAAAATATAGTGATATAAATCAATTAATGGAAGAATTGACAAACTTCAAAATAGACATATTGGTCCAGTTAAACTCAACATTAGATGGATTACAAGCTAAGGCTAAATCAAATACTAAACCATTGAAGATTTATTACCCAAAATGTAGATTGAAACATGCACTTAGAGACTGTCCTTTGGATAAAACTAAAATTTATGGAATCTGTGATGCTAAAGATCATGACACAAAGAATTTTAGTCACCTCCCTAGTCTTAAGAATCAGTTCAAACAAAATACACAAGCCATAGAAGAAATCAATTTTGTTCAGAGACAAGGACATACCTTTCAACAAAATCAATAGTTTGGCTTAAAAATTCCTTATCAATAATGGCATGCACCTCCAAAAATGTGGGATGCACCACCATGGGGTGCCAAGGAATGGATGCCACAATATTAGATGATGCTCTAGCCTTTTCAACAAACATGGATGCCACAAGGTCATCAACAACCTTAGACAAATCAACATTGGAATTCTGGTCAAAACTATAATCAACAACATCAGAGAAGATATCCACAACAACAACCACAACAACAAGCGCTAATGGATCCCTAAGGAAATAAAACCACCCCCATAGAACAAGTAAACTAGTGTTAGCTACCTACTCAACCAGTAGTAAATCTAAAAAATAGATAGGTTTTTTAAATGAACAGGGTGAAACAATGGGAGTAGGAGCTATTGAATGTGAAGATATTCATATGAGGTTAGGAAGAACAATTCATAAACCCTAGGTTATCACCATAAAAGTACCAAAAGAATAAGCAAGTCCACAAAGTCAACCAAATAAAGAGGAAGAATCTTAAGAGGAAACTGAAAAAATAGAGGAAGTAATTCTAACGCCTTTTGTGCCTTTTCCAGAAAGATTAAAGGAAGTTGAAAACAACGAGGAATCTGAATTGATTCAAGAACTTCAAAAACTAAATATAGAGATTCCATTATTACAAGCCATTCAATATATTCTAGAAGTAAATAGGATGATCAAAAGTCTATGTATCAAGACACCTGGTGGAAAAAGATAATATCCTAAGACCATATAGGTTGATGGTAAACTTGTTGATCTATTATTAGGTAAGCTGCTCTTACCTAAATATTGAGATCCAAGAAGTCCTATCATTTCTATATAAATTGGACAAAAAAAAATACCAAATGTATTGGCAGATTTAGGGTCCACCATTAATGTAATTACTATGTACACCATGTATAATCTCTCTCTAAAAAATATTCAACCAACCACCACAATCCTACAAATGGTAGATCATTCCACCACTAAACCAAAAGGTGTCATTGCAAACATAATGTTAACCATAGAATCATGGGATTATCCTACTGATTTTATTGTTCTCTAACCTAAAAGTAAATAGATTAGATACCCAATGATTCTAAGAAGACCTTGGCTAGCAACTATAGTAACATTGACTGATTCTAAATTAGGGGATATGACCATTTTAAATGGTCTTAAAGCAAAATGAATCTCTTTATATCCATCTGCTCAACCATCAATCAATACTATCAAATAATTATGGGTTGATCAATATGATGAAAAACATGATAGTATCTCTTCTTTAGCTATGGTTATAATCACTAAACATTAGAGGAATTAGACGATGAGTTATTAAGAAGTATTGGAAATGTTATGGATCTTGACAATCTAGCTATGAATCTTGACAGTCCAGCTATGGATTGCAACAAACCAGCTATGGATTTAAATAAAAGATTTTTTCAAGATAAAATTTATTATTCTTCTAATCATTCATCATCTTCCACCTCTTTAAATACATCATATGATCATAAAGACATTCAAAACAGTGTGATGCAATGGGAATACAAAGGACAAGATTCATTTCTGATAGCCTTCTATTGTCCTTTAGCTAGAATCATTCCTATAGGATAAAAATTTGTTAAAGATGCTATTATATTTCATACATTACTTTCACATCCCTGTCCTCTCAATTCATTGATGAGTGAATTCAAACAAATAAAATCCTCCCATCCAAGAACTATACAAATAATAGTAACAATAGGGAATACACTCAATATAAATGGTTGACAAATGATCAAGAAATCAAAGTTTTTGATGTACTTAAAGATAAAACTTAAGATTTTACATGGTAATATCAAGATATAAAATGAATTCATCCAAGTATTTGTACACATCACATTTTCACAGAGAACATTAAGCTAGTAAGACAACCACAAAGAATAATTAATCCTACCTTGAGAGACATTGTTAAAACTAAAATTGAAAAGCTATTAGAAGTATGATTTATTTATCCCATTTTGATAGCCAATGGGTCTCTCTCTTGGTCATTTTACCTAAGAAAAATGATAAATGGAGAGTATGTGTGGATTATAAAAATCTAAACAAAGTAAAAATGAGAGACTACTTCCCTTTGCCCATCATTGATGAAGTACTTGATAATCTAGTTGGGAATTTTTTTTCTTAGACGGCTTTAGTGGATATAACCAAATAAAAGTGGCACATGAGGATCAAGACAAAAAAACCTTCACCTGCCCATGGGAAATATTTGCTTACAGAGTCTTAACCTTTGGTTTATGTAATGCACTTACCACTTTCCAACGAGCTATCTTAGCCATATTCTCAAACTTAACCAATGATTATGTAGAAGTTTATATGGATGATTTTACGGTTCATGGAAAATATTTTGATGAAGGTTTGATTAATCTTGAAAAAGTATTACAAAGATGTGAAGATCACCATTTGTCCCTTAGTCATGAGAAATGTTTGATTATGGTAGGAGAAGGCATAGTCTTAGGCCATCATATTTTTGTAAAAGGAATACAAGTTGATCCAACTAAAATTAAAGTCATTTCAAAATTACCTACTCCTCAAAATCAAACTAACATTAAAAGTTTTCTAGGACATGCAAGATGTTACAAAAGATTCATAGAAGATTTCAACAAGATTGCTGCTCCAATGTTTGCTTTACTCAAAAGAAAGTGAATTTGTCTAGATTTCAGCCTATCAACAAGCATTTGAGACAATAAAAGAAAAGGTCAATACTTCACTAGTCTTAAGAGGACCTAACTGGTCACAACCCTTCTACATCTATACTGATGCATCAAATCATGCCATGGGAGCTTTTTTGGGACAAAACAATGAAAATGGACATATGTATGTTATATATTATATAAGCAAGAACTTAATTGTAACAAAAAAATTTTATACAACCACTGAATTTTTTTTTACTATAATTTATGCCATAAACAAATTCAGACATTATATTACTAATTATAAATTTTTTGTATATACTGATCATGCAGCTATCTGGTACTTGATGAATAAGCCAGTAGTAGGGGGAAGAATTATTAGATGGCTATTGTTACTACAAGAATTTTGTATAACAATTATTGATAAACTAGAGAAGTTCAATGCTATTGCTAATTTTCTTTCCAGACTACATAATGAAGATGCAAAAGATCCTATAGAAGACAACTTTTCAGATGAACAATTATTTATTATTTTAGTACAATCCCCTTGGTTTGTTGACATAACAAATTTTATAGCTACAGGGAAGTTTCCTTTTCAATGTTCTAAAAAATAAAAGAAACATTTAATTAAGATGAGTTCTTATAAATGGATTAATGGTATACTATTTAAACTTGGACTTGATCATGTTTTTCATAGATGTGTAAAGGAAAATGAGATTTATTGCATCATTCATGCATCTCATGATGAAATTGGAGGAGGACATTACTCAGTAAAAATAACAATGCATAAAATCTTTGGACCTGGATATTTTTGGCCAACTCTTCACAAACAGGTAAAAACTTATGTTTGGAAATGCGATGCATGTCAAATAATGGGAAAGCCTATGTTGTCCTCTGAGATGCCTCTTCACCCACAAGTTATCCTAGAGCCTTTTGAGAAGTGGGGTATGGAATTTTTTGGGCCCATAGATCCACCATCACAAGGTAAGGAATACTTGTTAGTTTGTACAGACTATGTAACTAAATGAGCTGAAGTTCAAGCTCTTTTTTCTGTAAAAGAAGTAGTGACATAGTTCCTCTATTTTAGGATCATGCAACATTTTGGAGCACCAAGAGAAATTGTATCAGATTAAGGACCATAATTTATATCCAATATGATTCAAGCATTCATGGAGACCTATCAAGTCAACCACTGAAAATATTCACCATACCATCCTCAAGCAAATGGACAAGTGGAAGTCACTAATAGAGAGTTAGAGAATATTCTTACCAAGGTAGTTAGTAGCAACCAAAACAATTGGGTAGCTAAACTCCCAAAAGTTGTTTGGGCATACAACATTACATGAAAAACCACCATTGGTTTTTCACCTTATGAGTTAGTCTATGGTAAGAAACCTCTTATTTCCATTGAATTTGAAATGTAAATTTTGAAGATTGCATTAGAAGTAGGAATTAATTTGGATGAAGCAAAACAAGAAATGATGTTGTAGTTGAATGAATTAGATGAGATGAGGACAAAAGCTTTGCAATAGACAAAAATGACACAATACTAGAGAAAACAATGGCATGACTTGCATATCAAAGAAAGACAATTCAAAGGAGATTGGGCACTCTTATATGATTCTAAATATCAACATTTCAAAGATAAACTTTGAATAATATGGTTAGGACCATTTCAAATAATTTTTTTTGATAATGGTTATGTACAGTTATTGCCTATTGATGATAATAAAAAAACACTTCTTGTAAGTGGACATCGTTTGAAACTATACCAAAAGCCTGCCAATAAGGAGGAATTTACTCAAACAGTGCAGAATGAATTTGGTGCCATGGAAGAAATCAATTCTTCCATGGTAATTGATCTTTGAAAGGAAAAATTGGCCTGAATAAAGAAAGAGAATTTTTTCTCTTTCGAAAAAAAAAAAAGTTAAAAAAAAAATGTTTTCAACAATGAAAATTCTCTGGGACATTGTTGACAGTCATGATAAAAAAACCAACTTGCTCACTGTTCATGTACTGAATAAAGAGCCTTGACTAGAAAACCAAAAATGTCTAGTCAAGGGAAAAATACTAAAAAAAAATATAAATATTTTAGAAAAATTAGTTGGTTGCAAAGCAATAAGATTAATACTATTGTTTGCTGTACTGTCACTAACTCATGCAATTTGATTTATGTAGAACAAATCATGAAGATTGATAAGGATAATATGGATATTTGTACGGTAAGGTATCTCTTTTTCTGCTAAGTGTTAGTTTTAAGCACTTAGGGTTGCATGCACATATTCAAATAATTAATATAAAGTTTTCATATAATATCATAAGGAATAAAGATATGATGTCATAAGGGGTCAATAAAAACAAAGTTATTTCAAAAAGATCATATCAAATCTATGGATAATACTCCTTCTAACTATAATTTTTTTTTATTATGACACATTACTGTCACAATTATGTGTCATTAATGAAAAGTACTAAGGGAGAGTTAAAAAAGAATTGATGAAAACATCATTAAAATACCAAATAAGCAAAAATTATGACATCAATACTCTTGATTGACACTGTCATCATTATTTGGCATGCTTTGAGTAATATCCAAAGCCTAACACTCAAAGATATCATTGTTGTTCAAGTCATTTTACAAACACAACTTTGATATCTTTTTGAAATAAGGAAGAATAATCGACTATGCTAAACCATCTAGGAGAGTGAAAATTTCAAAATGGGTTTGAAGAAAAAATTAGAACCCATAGATGCAAGTGAACTATTGGAGAATGATGCAGTAAAATAAATATTGACTGCAGCTGGATGGCTAGACTTTTTCCTCAAATTTTAGGGTTTTGATGAAGCATAAGTGATAGAGTTTATTCTTCATTTAAAGTATGATTTCTCCACAGTCAAACGAGTCCAAATAACTTTCTTTACAGAAATCATCAATAAATTCTCAGGGATCCTAGATGAAGGAGCTCTAATAGAAGGAAGGTCCTCTTTTCATGATCTTGTTAGAATTCTTAGCGGTGAAGGAGAGCCCACACTAATTTTTGTAGAGGATGTCAAAGGCAGGATAAAATGGGTAAGTACAGAATCTCTAATATAACCTTGGAAATCAATTTATTTTTAGCTTATTAAATACTTGACATGTGAGGGACAATGCAGTGTATTGAGTTGCATGGTATTAAGTGTTAAGGTGTGGAGCCTAAAAGCTTCACCAAGGAGCAGATTTGGTAGGTCGCAGGTTTACACAGTCACCGGCGTCGGTCAGGAGTGACTGACGTCGGTCAGGAGTAGTTCAGGAGATGCCAGCATCGGCAGGGATCAGCCGATGTCGGTCACAGGCAAACAGGTAGGAATCGACATCAGTTACCTGTGCATCCAGAGAGCTATTTCTGAGGATAGAACTGAGTGTTTGCATGATGAAATTAAGTCATAGTCTTAAGTCTGCGTCTCTATTATTAGTAAGACTATTTTTAGAGCCCTTGTTTAAGAGGCTTAACTGTTGGTTGTAAGTGCATGCTCAAGTCTCCTAATTCTATATGTAGAATTAGATCTTCTTAGCTTATTGGTATTGGAATGTTGAAGAACAGTACAGAATTGTATAGGTGAATCAATCCAGGTTGTTGGAGTTGATTGTACTTGAGAGAGAGAGCTCTTGAGGGAAAGAGATCTAGAGAGAGATCTGTACATCTGAGAGAGGTGTGGAAGAAAGAAGTTTTTTCAATTGTATTTCTTCTGTAAAGAGTTTAATACAAGTTTTCAGGGTGGTTTCTTGTATCTCTTGTTCTTTTCTATTTATCATTCTAGTTACTTATCTATCTGATTTAATTCCACGATTTATTGCTTTCATAAGTGTAATCAAATTGTTGGTTGATCCCCAACAAGTGGTATCAGAGCCTTGGTTGTAGGTTTAGAGCTTGATATCCAACAAGTGGTATCAGAGCTCAGGTTCATTAATAGGTGGTTCAGATCTGTGTAGTGTGTATTGATTACAGGTTACTCATAGGGGTTTCTGTAGGGATTTTTGTTTGAGTGAGAGAAACAATGGCAGAAGAAAGTAAACTGAGAATGGAGAAGTTTAATGAAAAAAATTATCAACATTAGAGAATGCAGATAGAGGATTATCTATATCAAAAATATCTATACTTACTATTAGGTGGGATTGCAAAGAAGCCCACAGATATGGATGATGAAGAATGGGAAGTTCTTGATAGAAAGGCTCTGGGGTCTATAAGACTGAGTCTAGCATCTACTATGATATCCAATTTATCATAGGCAAAAACTATGGTAGAGTTAATGACTACTTTAGCAAATTTGTATGAAAAACCCTCAGCTTATAATAAGGTATATCTTATGAAGCAGTTATTTAATTTGCGTATGCAGGAAGGTGGATCTGTATCTAATCATCTGAATGATTTCCATGGAATTGTAAATCAATTAAGTTTAGTCAATATAGTGTTTGATGATGAAATTAAAGCTCTTTTAATATTATGTTCTTTGCTTGAAAGCTGGCATAGCTTAGTAATGGCAATTAGTAATACTGCATCTGCATCAAATATTTTAAAAGTAGAGGATGTTGTTAGTGTTATCTTGAATGAGGAAATTTGCAGGAAAAGCACAGAGGAGACATCTGGGAATGCTTTAAGTTTTGAGAGCAGGGGAAGGCAAAAAGAGAAGAGCAAGAAAGGGAGATCAAGATCTAAGTCTAAGGTGAGAGGTAGATCCAAATCCAGAAATGACAGGAAGCCACAATGCTGGAATTGTGGAAAGATGGGGCACATAAGCAGAGATTGCTGGTCAAAGCCTAAGGAGGACAATCAACACGAAGGAAAAGAAGAAGCAAAGGTTGCAGGTATTGCACAAGATGCTTTAATATTCTCTTTGCATAATAATATAGAATCTTGGGTTTTAGATTCTGGTGCATCTTTTCATGCTACCCCTAATAGAGAATATTTTAGTGACTATATCCATAGAGATTTTGGAATAGTGTACTTAGGGGATGATGAGCTTTGTAAAATTATTGGCAAAGGTAAAGTGCAGCTGAAAATGCAGAATGGCAACACATGGGTGTTGAGAGATGTTATGCATGTTCCTAGCTTGAAGATGAATTTGATTTCTGTAGAAAAGTTAGGGGATGAGGGTTGTACAGTAACTCTCACAGCTAAATCTTGGAAGGTGACCAAGGGTGCACTTGTTATGGCCAGAGGTAAGAGAGTAGGTACTCTCTATTTATGTAATTATGTTACTAACAATTCTCCTTCTGTATTATCTACTTCAGATGTGGATGCAAAATTGTGGCACTCAAGGCTTGGCCACATGAGTGAGAAAGGAATGTCAATTCTTAAGTCTAAAGGTAAGCTTTCAAATTTGAAAAGCATAGATCTAGATTTTTGTGAGCACTGTGTGTTTTGAAAATAGAAGAGAGTGAGTTTTCTCAAGACTAGGTCATCAAAGAAGAAGCATAAGTTGCAGCTTGTTCACACAGACGTGTAGGGACCAGCTCAGGTTGTTTCTATTGGAGGATCACAGTACTATGTTTTGTTCATAGATGATGCTACAAGAAAGGTATGGATCTATTGTATTAAGAATAAATTTGATGTATTTGAGACTTTTAAGATTTGGAAAGCTATGGTTGAGAATGAAACAGACAGAAGATTGAAGTGCCTGAGATCTGACAATGGTGATGAGTTCTACAGCTATAAGTTCAAATGGTATTGTTAAATGCATGGAATTCATAGGCAAAAGACGGTTCCAAGGACACCTCAGCAGAATGGAATTGCTGAAAGGATGAACAGAACAATTATGGAGCGTGTAAGGTGTATGAGATTGCATGCTGGTTTGCCCTTAGAGTTTTGTATAGAAGCTATTGATGCTGCAGTGTACCTGATTAACAGAGGACCCTCTACAGCTCTGGATGGTGGAATTCCAGAAGAGGCATGGATAGGTAAAAAGGTAGATCTCTCATTCCTCAAAGTTTTTGGTTGTGAAGCCTTTGTGCACGTTGATAAGGAAAATAGAAAGAAGATGGATGCTAAGTCTATGAGGTGCACATTTATTGGCTATGGCTTTGATGATTTTGGTTTCAAATTTTGGAATTTAGGAACTAACAAGATAATTAGGAGCCGTGATGTTGTTTTCAATGAAAAAGTGATGTATAGTGATCAGCTGAAGAAGCTGAATCATTTTGGGCAGAGCAATGGAGAATTGGATGAGGTGATGGTCTAATATGAGCTCACGGGAAAAATAAATAATCACTTGCAGGAAAACACAGAGATCGACGTCCGCCAGGCAGGAACCGACGTCGACAGGACAAAAACTGATGTTGGTCATATAGAGACCGACGCTGGTAGAACAGGCACCAACATCAGTCAGGAAGAATCGACGTCAGCCAGTAACAGGCTTGGAAGTGACCGAGGTCGGTCATTGTCAGAGAATTTGGGTGGACAGTGTGTTGTGAACGAGTCTCAGACGCCCATTAGGAGGTCAGAAAGGGTAAGTAAGCCTCCAATTAGATATTCTCCTTCATTATTCTATTTATTGCTAATTGATGGTGGAGAACCAGAGAGTTTTGAAGAAGCAATACAGGTGGAGTCCAAGAGTCAGTGGGAGCGTGGCATGGTTGAGGAAATGGAGTCCTTGAAAGAGAACCAAACATGGGATTTGGTTGAGTTGCCAGCTGGTAAGAGGACACTGAAGAACAGATGGACCTACAGATTGAAAGAAGGTGAGAATGGACAGATGAGATATAAGGCCAGGTTGGTAGTGAAAAGATTTGCATAAAAGCCAGGTATTGATTTTGGTGAGATTTTTTTTCTTGTTGTTAAAATGACTTCTATACAGACTGTACTGTCTTTAGTTTCTATTGAGGATTTGCATCTTGAGCAGCTTGATGTTAAGACAACGTTTCTTCATGGAGATTTGGATGAGGAAATATATATGGAATAGCCGAAAGGGTTTGAGGTCAAAGGTAAGGAGAAGTTAGTGTGCAGATTGAAGAAAAGCTTGTATGGCCTCAAGCAAGCTCCTAGATAGTGGTATTTGAGATTTGACAGGTTTATGACTGAGCATGGCTACAATAGGTGTTAGTCTGACCATTGTGTGTACTTTAAGAGATTGGATAATGATAGATATATTATTCTGTTGTTGTATGTAGATGATATGCTGGTTGCAAGATCACACATGCAGGATATCTCTGAGCTTAAGGTGAAATTAGCTCAAACATTTGCCATGAAGGATTTGGGAGCAGCTAAGAAAATCCTTGGCATGAGCATTAAGAGAGACAGGAAAAATCATAGGTTGATTTTGTCTCAAGAGGATTATGTGAACAAGGTGTTGAAATGGTTCAACATGCAAGATGCAAAACTGGTAAGCACACCTTTGGCTGGACATTTTAAGTTGAGTAAAGAACAATGTCCTAATTCATATGATGAGGTAGAGTACATGAAAAAAGTTCCATATTCTTCTGCAGTAGGGAGTTTAATGTATGCAATGGTTTGTAGTAGACCGGATATTGCCCAAGCAGTGGGAGTTGTAAGTAAGTATATGGCCAATCCAGAAAAGGAACATTAGAAAGTAGTTCGGTGGATCCTTAGATATTTGAGAGAAACCAACAGTAGGCATTTGTGCTATGGAGGTTCAGATACTTCTCTACATGGTTATGTAGATTCAGATATAGCAGGTGATTTGGATGGCAGGAGGAGCACCACAGGATATGTTTTCACTATTGGTGGAACGACGGTTAGCTGGATATCAAAGTTGCAGAAGGTTGTTGCCTTGTCAACTACAGAAGCAGAGTATATTATAGTCACAGAGGCTAGCAAAGAGATGATATGGATGACACGGTTCATGGAAGAGCTTGGAAAGGAGCAAGAGAGTTGCAAATTGTATAGTGACAGTCAGAGTGCAATTCATTTGGCTAAGAATTCAGCCTTTCATTCAAGAACAAAGCACATACAGCTTAGGTACCACTTCATAAGATAGATATTGGAGGATGGTGAGTTGAAGCTGGAGAAGATCCATACAGATAGGAATCTTGCTGATATGTTAACCGAGCTGGTTACAAAGGAGAAGTTGAATCTTCATTCAACTTTTATTGGTCTTCATGATTGAATTGAAGATGGAGGAGTTAGAAGATGTTGCTGTATAGGTACTGGTGTAGTTGTTTATCTCCAAGTGGGAGATTGTTAAGGTTTGGATCCTAAAAGCTTCACCAAGGAGTAGATTTGGTAGGTCGCAGGTTTACACAGTCACCGACGTCGGTCAGGAGCGACCAACGTCAGTCAGGAGTAGTTCAGGAGACGCTGGTGTCGATAGGGATCGACCGACGTCGGTCATAGGTAAGCAGGTAGGAATCGACGTCGGTTACCTGTGCATCTAGAGAGCTATTTCTGAGGACAGAACCGAGTGTTTGCATGATGAGATTAATTCATAGTCTTAAGTCCGCGTCTCTATTATTAGTAAAACTATTTTTAGAGCCCTTGTTTAAGAGGCTTAACTGTTGTTGTAAGTGCATGCTCAAGTCTCCTAATTTTATGTGTAGAATTAGATCTTCTTAGCTTATTGGTATTAGAATGTTGAAGAATAGTACAGAATTGTATAGGTGAATCAATCCAGGTTGTTGGAGTTGATTGTACTTGAGAGAGAGAGCTCTTGAGGGAAAGAGATCTAGAGAGAGATCTATACATCTGAGAGAGGTGTGGAAGAAAGAATTTTCTTCAATTATATTCCTTTTGTAAAGAGTTTAATACAAGTTGTTAGGGTGATTTCTTGTATCTCTTGTTCTTTTCTATTTATCATTCTAGTTACTTATCTATCTAATTTAATTTCATGGTTTATTGCTTTCATAAGTGTAATCAAATTGTTGGTTGATCCCCAACAAGTGGTATCAAAGCCTTGGTTGTAGGTTTAGAGCTTGATATCCAACAAGTGGTATCAGAGCTTAGGTTCACTAATAGGTGGTTTAGATATGTGTAGTGTGTATTGATTACAGGTTACTCATAGGGGTTTCTACAGGGATTTCTGTTTGAGTGGGAGAAGCAATGGCAGAAGAAAGTAAACTGAGAATGGAGAAGTTCAATGGAAAAAATTATCAACATTGGAGAATGCAGATAGAGGATTATCTGTATCAAAAAGATCTATACTTACCGTTAGGTGGGATTGCAAAGAAGCCCACAGACATGGATGATGAAGAATGGGAATTTCTTGATAGAAAGGCTCTGGAGTCTATAAGACTGAGTCTAGCATCTACTGTGATATCCAATTTATCCAATTCATTTAAGATATGGTGTTTAATAACCTCAACATAAAATAAATTTGCCCTCATTTCTTCTAGGATCCATTTAAATTTTAGCTATAAGATATGCCAAAAACCCTACTGTTATATGCCATCATGGGTTGATTTATCTCATTAGTCAACACCACTTTTTGCAGTAAAAAAAATGGAATGGAAGCCTGAACTACTTTCTTTGAAGGAAAAAGTAAGAAAACCCCTAAATCCACTAAATAAATTCCTACACATATGCATGCCTCTAGTTCAAAAACCCTATCCAAAATCCCCTCTAAAGAGATATCTTCTAAGTCCATCTGTAATACAAGATCCACATACAAGACTGTTCAGAAGCAAACCCTAGATGCTCCCTCCACAACTTCTCTTTTTGAGCCAATAAGTAAGAAATTAAGGCTTCAATCCTTTACTAGAAGATAACAATATGCTTCCTAAGATGCTCAATTTTATGAGCTAAATTCAAATAGTTGAAGAGGAATCTTCTGTAAAACCTACCTCCTAGACCCAAACTCAGGAAACCCTACCTACAGAGGCTCAACCTCCTATCAAATGAAGAAGAAGATTGATACTAGTTGTGGATAGTGATGAAATCATTATTGCTGAGACATTGGATAGCTTGAGGCAAATTCCCATAACAACCACTACTAGTGAAGCTCACAATAAAGAAGAAGAGGAAACTTTTCCTCCACATGAATATTTGGTTGATGACTTTGCTGAGACATCCTTGATGAAAGTCACATCCCTCCTGCATAGTAGATAAATGATAAAGGAAAAGCCCCCATAATTTATGAAGAGGAACAACCCTTAAGGGAAACAGATGATATAGAACTCCAACATGTTATAGCTTTTTCCCAATTAGAAGCTACAACTAAACAAAATGCAACATATATAGTTAAGCTGATTTCTACAACACAAAACAAGGATTTTGTGATTGATCATTTGATGAAAAAAATTAGAAGTTTATAAATACAATATTTGAAGAAAAAATATGAGGTAGAAGATGAGATTATTGATGTTTGGAGTCATATTAGCTCACTTGAAGAAGAAAACATTTCTCTGAGAAGATATCTATTTAGGGTTGAAATGGAAAATGCTAGGTTAAAAAACTAAATAAATTCTAGCTCTTCTCATACTCCTCCCAAAGTCATGATAGAGAAAAGCTATCCAACTACTTTGATTGTTTCTAAAGTAAAAGACTAATGGGATCAAGTTTTCTCATAATTATAAAAAATGAAGATACATAATTAGCTACTTAAGAAGGAGAATCATCTTCTTAAGGAGGAAAAATTGAAAGTGCAGGAAGAACTAACCCAAGTGACGTAGAAAAAAGAAAAAATAAAGCAAACCTCCAGTTTACCTGTCAGTTAGGTGAAAAATTTCTATCTTAAAGAGTTATTTCTTCTGCATTTAGCCTATTTTTACATGAATAATTCCTCAGATGGAAGAAGCTAAAAATATCTTATGACTTATCACATGAGATACACACTAGTGATGATTTCATGGCTATATTCAGAAATAATACTCCTGATAGACATGATTTAATTTATGAATTTAATTTGTGTGACATTATTTTAGGAAATACAAATGATTTCTTGATAAATTTATTTTTGGGAGAACTTCAGATGAGAGCTCTATTATCTTCATATAGGAATCAAATTGCTTAGTAGGATAGATATAATGATCACACTAATCTTACACAAAATGTTGGTATCTACATTAGGCCACAATTTGGTATTTCATAGTAGGTACTAGGTCAATTTCATAGCTACTACTAAAAACCTAGAATCCATGATCATTATCTCTCTACACTACAGGATGACCTTCTCAATTTTGAGTTATTCATGTAGCATAATTTTGATGATGTAGTGGTGGCTTTTAGGCAATGTTGGCATATGCTACTAGAACCATTAAGAAGAGAAGTGTTGTCACCCACTCCCTTTACTGGTCTCTAAGAAGAACTAGAGAGGTCATCCAGATAATTTTAGAAGTCTTGTAGAGAGATGGAAAGAATCCATGGATTGGAATGAGATTCAGACCTCCCTTGCTACTTTCTCCAATGTCTCCTTGGCAAAATATAGGTCCATAGTCTCGAGAATATTTTGATATTTGGGTTCATTTTGTGTAGAGGGATATGGGTTTCACACCTTCTAATCAAAGAATACTTCAAGAAAACCTATATTCTATTTATGATTTAAGTTTGAAGCTGCAATAAAGAGTCCATAATTATGGAGATTGAGAATATAGTTTGCAAAGGGACTTGCAAAAGGTAAGGAGTGGGGGAGATGATGAGTCCATAAAATAACTCATTATTACTATAATTTATGACCTTAAATATATCAAATGATTGATAATTTTACATAATCTTGATGTTTAGAACTTTCATAAAGTAGGAAATAGATGTTTTTGCATATATAAACTCACATAAAGTCTAAATCTATCTTCTCTGTACTTTGTTCTAACATTTACAGTTTTTAAGCTCCATATTTTAACTTGTATAGGTAAATAGTACTATTAATAAGAGTTTTGACAAGATTGTGAATATAAGGAGATCCAAAGACCAAGCTATAGAGTCTATAGTTGCTACATATTTCAATAGCGAGCTTCACATTTTGATAGGTGAGCTACGGATTTTGATAACAAGCTACAAAATGCTCCAATTTTGCTATGGATTGATCTAGATCACTCTAAAATTGACTATAAGACATTCCAAAGGATTCAAATGGATTATCCAAACTCTATATATTAATCTAAAGGACTCTTTTCCATATTTCCATTTATAGATATGTATATATAGATGTCTTTTTTTGCTAAGCCTTCCATTTTGGGAGTTGCTACTCTAGGTTACAACGGTGAAGATAGAAGATAAGAAGGACAATATATGTAAAGATTTGATTGATATAGTTAGGAGTTGAAGATTTTATGTTTGGATTCTTTAATTCCTAAGAGATATCATTGCAATGATTTCTTATTCCAACTATATTTCTCAATCCATCCAAAATATCTTCTATTTTCAATATAGCTAGGTTGTTTCCTAGAATTGTGGATAAGACAGTTGTTGATATAGAATAAATAGATAGATCCATGCTTGGATATATAAATTTTATGACTACACACAACAATATTATAATTTTGATTCTCTAAAATATAAAATATAGCATCATTTCTCTTCCCAATTCATGTGTTGAAGAATCTCTTAAGCTGAGTTAATTTGGACTTGGATCTGAGGGAACAAGGGCCCACTCCTAAAGAAACAAGAAATCTATCTAGTATTTATATATTGGTTTTATAATTCTTTACATTATAAATTTTTATAAATATATGTTTGAATAATTTAGATTGAAAGCCTATAGGGAGGTTTGAATAGTTAATTTTTATTTCCAACATAAGCATTTCTTTCAGATTCAATAGGTATAGATTTGTGATTTAATTAGTAAATTAGATTTCATATCCTTTTAATTTTGTAAGAGTGATTTTGTTTTATAGTTGTGATAAACATTTTCAAATTCTGCAAATTAGATTAGAGTGAGTGGTTTATGTTTATGCAAAGAGTGTTTTATTTCAAAATCATAGTTTAAGAGTTTAAAGTAGATATAGATTAACATAATATTCAAAAACCACTAAAATAAATACTGTTAAGCTGAAACCTCAAACTACCTTACTAAAAATAGCTTTAGACACTACCTTGGTAAGAGCAGACACCAACTTGTGTTGGTTAAATGAAGGGGTAATAACGACATCCATAATGAGGCAACCAATAAAGAGTGGATGACTGAGAAGAACACCTATCAAGGATGAACTACATACGATCATAACAAAGATTTGTAAAAATGGTTCAAGAGTCTAAGAGTGCTTATGTAGGATTACACTATTAAAGTGAAAAAATGGGCAACTTGAAAGATTGATCATGGATATTAACACTAATAAGAGGCAGTCCATGTGTGCATATGAAGATGAGAAAACCTATCGATCACAGATCATGAGGCAATCAAATGCAATAAAACTAATGCAACGATATAATCAACAATTAGAGGCAGTCAGGCATAAAAAAGAAAGAAGGGCATGGGTAGAAACATCGATAAGAGGAAACTGAGTGAAGAAGAAAAAAGATAATGGAGACATAATCACTAATCAAAGGTAGCTAATTTAAAGGTGACTTGAGAAAGACCATTAACATAATCTTTGATCTAAAGTAGTCAGGGCGTAATAACATCTTCAAATCAAAGTATTGTGTAGAAGGTGGAAAGAGAATAATGATCCATAATGAATGGATGGGTAAATAACATCTTCCAATCATATAAACACCTCAAATTGGAAGTTTTGAAATACACCACCCTATGGATGAGGAAGAAGAGATAGCCTTGGAAAGAGGCACATGCATAGTAGAGGGATGGTTCTAAAAAGGAAGGGCATATAGGTGAGTGCTACATGAAGAGAGTGCACAAGAAAGAGATAAGAAGGAGACTTGGATGCCACAAAGTGAAATGGGTGAAGGAAAGGTGGATGTCACCCGACCAAGTTAAAAATAACACATAAGAATGTGCTAAGTGGAACAAACCATCTTGTACAAGAGACAAGGATGTAGGGAGGAGGATAATATCACAAGTGTTTTTGTGCACATCATGGAGAATGCACTGAGGATTTATCAAGAGCAAAACTAGGAGTTTTTTAGCACAACAAGAGCCAGGGTGAAATGCATATACCCTAGGATGAGGAGCTATATTTGGTGAATGATGGGAGGAAGGTACCATTCATAGAGGTACAAGGGTGAAGAGGTAATCTTATAGCTAAACATAAGTTGTCCCAAAGATAGTTGAACAATGCCAAAGATGTAAGGCACTAAATGAGAAGGAAATTTTAGAGATATGATATAGAATATAAGAGTTAAGCCATAGCTTAAAAGAGTGAAAATCCATTTTCTCAAGGGTAGAGAGGATCTTCTAGAAGGGTTGGCCATTACCACCATAAAGACAATGTGGAGAGCACAATTGACATTGTGTGAATGAGGATGGCTCACTGTCAAAAAAGGGCAAGACTAGAGGAAGATAAGAGTTGATAGGAAGAGATCAACTAAAAAAGATAAGTGTCTAAGTGTATAAGACAAAGGGAACAATATTAGAATAAATGAGAGAAATGGGAACCAATAGATTCCATGAAGACTTAAATGTTGTAGATTGGAGAGTTGAAAAGGGTAGTAGAAGACTGACACCTACACACCCTTGGGAAGAGAGGTATAAGATAAGCGTGCAAGCATGAGTACTTTATACATATAATTGAGAGATGAACTAGTACGAGAGGGGGCACATATTAAGGAAGCAAAAAAAGACACTATAGAAGAGTGATGAGGACATAGTTACCTTGAGTTTAAATATGGCTATCATAACACTGAACTTGAGGTAGCTAGTGGGAGCATAAGTCAAGAGAAGCACTAAAGGGAGAGAAACAACGTTGCTTTGTGTGTAACTAGAATCTAATAAAGTGTCAAACTTAAGCCAACTAGTAAGATTGAAAGATACATGACACACCAAAGGAAAAGGGAAAAGATGCTTGGTATGGAATCAAGGCTTCCAAACTTGAGGTAATTGTAGACACTATTTCTTAACTATATAGCACCTCAGTCTTGTACAATTGGCAAATACATATCATGGATGTACCTTCAACTTTTAGACCTTTCTCACTACCAAAAGGATTGCATACACTATTTATATATGCCTAATTGTTTATCTATTAGTCTGACCAATTTTATTCTAATGACCTAAACCTTTTATATTTCTTATAATGTTATAAACATGCTTATCTTCCATCTCTATAAGTTTTGGACCTATATTTGTTTTCTAACTATCCTAACACTTATGTCTTAGTCAGACACCTACGTCGATGTAAGTGTCCTATACTAACACAAGTGTCTAGTACCCTAAAGTCATCCAATATGAAAATGAAATGTATTCCTATAGTTGACCTAAGTGATTTAATGCAAGATATTATCTAAAGGGATTGGTATAAATATAAGATCAACCCTAATTTCATTCCTCACCTAGAAAAGAGCTAGTAGAGGCTAAAATAACTACCAAAAGCATTCTATTAAACAATCAAGTGAGAAAAGATTCTTTAGTTTCTCCTATTTACATATTAATCATAGGGATAACACATCTACATGTTTGAAGTACTGAAAGAGCAACCTGAGAGCTATATTTTCCAAGTTACAAGCTAGGTCATTGTTGTACTTGTTTATCACACTTTGTATGATTCACAAATAAGCCAACATGGAGGAGAGAACTACATAGGTATGAAGCCCTCTTCAGTGTATTGGATATGTATGAAACACTCATTGATAGAGGGGTCTTTGGGGAAGCTTGACACTATGTTCCCACTAACCCATTTTTTCCACAACCACTATGAAGATGAAGAACCAAGGTTTTGCTATTTAACAAGGAGTGATGGTCCATGACCAAGATCTGAATACACCAGAGTAAAGGTGATAAAGAACTCAGAAGCATCCAAGTTGTCTTATCCAATTTTAGTAGGTACTCCATACTAGACACCTACATCTAAGATAGACATTAGCATCGATGTAATCATTTTAGATCAACACAAGTGCCCACAACTACATAGGTACAATTTTAAAAATCAGAAGACTATTCCATAATCTAGATATAGTCCACTTTTCGTTTGTTCTAGATTTAGATTGGTATTAACATCAAAACCTGCTAAGTATCTTGTGTTCATTATCATTAAAATATTTAACATAGTTGTACTTTCTATCTTTTTCATCTTAATATAATAAATTCAATGTATGTTCTATTCAAGTTTTGTAAACAATTGGCCTACTCTAGAGATAGTTTACCATCCTTGTACCCTAGGCTATCTCCACCCCTTTAACCTTAGATTCTCATTAATCTATATTTTAGGGTTAAACAATTTAATGAACCTTATTTGTGTGTATGCAATTTTTTTGATTATTAGGGTTTTCAGAGTTTGCTGTTCAAACTTTGTAATTTTTTATTTCTGAGCAATATAAAATAGTAATAAAAAAACCTATTTTCAAATGGAAGATAAATAAACATTGATCACTCATATCAATAATAACAATAGATTAAAAGATGCATTTTTGTATATTACAAGAGATGAAATCAGTAAGCATGATAAGACTAAGGCTTCTTCACCTAGTGATGGTGACTCCTTAGAGGGTATTACAACTGATTCCATACCAATCAATCTACATAGTTCTATTAGGGCACATGATATGTATTTAAACATTTATTCTATGAAACTAATATTTCCACATCTTACTTTAGAATTCAAAATTCTTCAACTAAAATACTAGTTTCAATGCCTATATCAACCCAACCTATGGGTACGCCTCCTTTGGTGACTTATTAAATATCCAATCTAAAAGACCAATAGGTGTAAACTCTTGTCCAAAATATAAAACTTTTTCAAACTAAGGTTACAAATATTAAACAAAATTTTATGAAATCTCTTTTTGCTATTGATTCACAAGAGGTGTTGCATAATCCTCTTGCACCAGAGATATATTTTCACCCTTTGTCAACTGGTTTTATTGCACCTTATTCACATTTTATGATGGAAAGACTGATCTTGAACATCATCTTTGATATGTTTATGTGGCATTCCTTGATTATGCCTCCAATGATAAAATTTTGACCAAATTATTTCTAAGAAGCCTCAAGGATGATGCTCTAAGATGGTTCTATGGTTTACAAACTCAATCAATAAACACCTTCAAATCCCTTGTGAATTAATTTTTGGCACACTTCTATATTAACATTATTAAAAATGTTTTTTATGCCCTAATTGTAAAAAACAAACAAGGAATCAATGAACCTATCAATGAATATGTCTTAAGGTACAAAATAATGTTAGCTAAAATGACCAATATAATGACAGATAAAGAGCTTCAAGACATTTTCAATAAAATTTTTCTTGCTCCTTTATACGAGTCCATTCTATTCAAAAAATTCAAATCTTTTGATGACTTATGCCACATTGTTCATGATCATGAAATGAAACTTATCTCATTGAATAAACTTAAGTATGTAGAAAACACACTGACTACATATACATGCAATACCAAGTTTACTATAAAACTAAGTTATAAGGTCAAACGTCTTGATCCTAAAAATGAAAAAAAACCATAGTTAATGTGGTGTCACAACAACTTAATCAATTTGTCTTATCCAATGCATCATGAAGATAATTTACACACTTATTTGATTCTCCTGTTTCATTAATCCTATGGCTTTTACCATGTCACCTCATATATCTCTCTCATCTTATCGAGGTTGATATGAGTAGACCTCTATCCAAAGGGTAATGTGAATGCTTATTATGACTATCACTAAGGCCCTAGGCATTCTACAAATATATTTTTTACCTTTAAGCAAAAGATCCAAGACCTCATTGATGACCAAAATATTATATTTGATGATCCTCTAAAGGAATCAAGTTCATAAACTAGTGATCACCATAAATAGAAAATATTTAACAATATTTTTAAAGATCATTAAAATAAGGATCAAAAAGTACAAATGGAATATAATTCTCACCCTCTTCCATCTCATCATGAGCACCCATTGGATGCGATTATTGGTAATTATATGTAGTATACACCTCCTATGGTTGAGAGACCCTCTATTACCTTTAATGATAGTGAGATTAGGGATGATGAATCTGAGCTTCATTCCTTATTCATTCAAGCATACCTTGACCATCAACGTATACATAATTTTATGATCTATGATGGAGAAAACAAGAACATTTTTACCATGACATTGCTTATGCATTTAGGTTATACAAATCATGATTTACATCCTTTGACTAAATCAGTTATATCATTTGATGAGACCCTATAGAAGGTTCTTGTTGAGATTGACTTACCTTTATAGGTGGGTCTTACTCACATGGTTACTACCTTCTTAGTTATACCTTCCATCGGTGTCTTTGATATGTTATTGGGATGACCTTGGATACATACACTTCAAGTAATACCTTCTACAATGAATGAATGTGTTAAATACATTCATTCTAATTACGCAATTGTAATTTCTAGAATTACATATGAACATCCTCTTAAACAAGAGAAATTTATATCTATAAAGTAAATTATCAAACCTCGTATGGTTAATATTCCAAAAAAGGGTAAGCAACAAATAATTTCCTTTACCATGTGTCTAGTATTTAGGAGATCATTGCATCAAAGATCCATAGTGGGTTCCATAGAATCCTCATTTACTACACACCATATTCAAATATCTAGATCACCTATATATGTTCTTATTATTGTTGTTCTAAACAAACCAAAAATCACTCAATGATGGGTTCCATGAACTCTTACTAATATTTATGCTTCACAATCACAAAGTCCTCTTTTATATATGTAGAATATTACATATACTACAATAACATATATTACACCTATACATGCTCTTCAACAGTGTTACTAATTTATTACACCAAGTTCACAGTGGGGAGATATCTATGAGTATCCTTTGGATGTGATCATAACATAGTCTTTTCCTTTTAAATATTCCCAAAATATCAAAAAAATAATAAAACTTCAAAAATCCAAAAATATGTGTTAGGTTGTGGAGCTAAAAGCTTCACTGATGCAAACAGGGGAGGAGGTTACTAAGTGTCACAGTCACCGGTGTCGGTTAGGCCAATCAACGTCAGTCAGGGATAGACAAGAAGGCAACTGACATCGGCAGTATTCGGCTGACATCGGTCATCTCTAGCCAGATAGGGACTGACATCGATCACCTGTGCGGTTTGAAACTGTGAGTGTTACAAACAGTTTGTTAACAAATTAGTTGTTTGCATGTTAAAGGCTAATTTTAGTCTTGGAGCTACGGATCTAATTATTGTAATTGGATGTCTAATTATTGTTTGCATGAGATCTATATAATAGACTCATGGGCTGTATTGTAATTTGTTCTAGTTTGAGTTGAGCTTGGTTAGCTCCTTCTGAGAGTGAAGAGAGCAAGGGTAGCTCCTCCTAGTTCCACAGGGGTGCCGAGTGTGTATGATCAGGGAGATTTGTAGGTTGTTGCAAGATCAGGTTGAAGATCCATCGGGGTACTGGTTGAAGAATCATAAGGACTTGGTGAGGCAAGAACAAGGGTTCTTTAGGGTGTAGAGAGATCTACATGGTAAGTAAGATCATTGATTTGCATGTGTGTGTGTGTGTGTGTGTGTGTGTGTGTGTGTGTGTGTGTGTGTGTGTGTGTGTGTGTGTGTGTGTGTGTGTGTGTGTGTGTGTGTGTGTGTGTGTGTGTGTGTGTACGAGGTCAAAGGAGGTTTGTGGGGTAGCTAGATCAAAGGTGATAGCAACATATTAGGGTGCAAGATCAGGGAGATCTACTTGGAGTACATTGTGTACTTGGAGTGTGTGGAGCACTTGTAGAGTGCGTGGAGCACTTGTGTACTGGCAGTAGTGATACTAACTGGTTGGAGGTGAACACCAACTCTATGTTTGAATTGTGTGTTGGGACTGTAAGAGAGAGAGTGAGCTCTTGAAGATATTTACTATTTATGCCCTAGAGGTGTGGGAGCCTTAGAGGCGTGTAAGGAAGAAGACTGTGGCAATCTTCTTTGTTGTATTTCCTTCTGGAAGAGTATTAATACAATTGGGTATTGTCTCTCATATTCTGTGTTATTTCTGAATTCTAGTTACTTGTTACTTCTGGTTTAATTTTGCATGTTAAGTTGCTTGTACATGGTAATCAATGGTGCTTCCTAGATCTTAACAGTGGAGTTAGAGCATGTTTGTTGTTCTAGATTCCTGACAAAGTGGTATCAGAGCTAAGGTTGCAGAGAGCAGGTTTGTGTTTGGTTACAGGTCACTCTCAGGGGTTTTTGATTGAGTGGGAGTATAACAATGGTAGAAGAAATTAAGCTAAGAATGGAGGAATTGAAAAGCATGAATGATCAATTACGGTGTTATGAAAAGAAAGAGTAGGTAAAGGAAAATTGTTGGTTGGTAGAAGATCAGCATGAAGGAACTGAAGAAGCAGATGTTGCAGGTGTTATTGTAAATGATTCCCTAGGATGTTCCTTGGATAAAGTAGAATCTTGATTTATAGATTCTGTTGCCTCTTTCCATGCAGCCCCAAATAGAGGGGTTGGTGAGCCTTGTCAAAGTATTGGCACAGGGGAAGTGTTGCTGAAATTGTAGGCAGCCAACATATGGGTGTTGAAGAAGGTCATGTAGGTCCTAGTCTTGAAGATGCAGCTAATTTCTTCAGGAAAGTTGGGTGATGAGAGATGCATAGGAACTCTCATAGCGGATGCACTTGAATTAGCAGGTGGTAAGAAAGTAGGTACTCTTTATCTACTTGCTTGTATTACTAATTCTTCTTTTGTTGTGAAGACGTGGCTTTGTAGGCTTGGTCACATGAGCAAAAAGGAGATGCATGTTCTTAAGCAGAAGATAGATGTGTTTGATAGACTTAAGAACTGGAAAGCCTTGGTGTTTATGGAGGATATGATGGACAGAGATCAGTGGAGAAGGCTGAGTAACTCTGAGCAAGGCAGTTTGGATAGGGTTTTGATCCAAAGAGAGCTCATGGGTAAAAAGTCATCACTCATAGGTGAACATAGGTACTGACATCGGTCATGGAAAACTAGTGTCAAATAATAGGCACCGACATCAGTCATGTGCCGAAGGCAAAGTCAGTGGTGTCGGGAAGGTGGAGACTGACGTCGATAGGATAACTGGCATTGGTGACCTAGATAGTCGCATGGAACTGATGTCAGTTAGATGCAAACTGTGTGGTGATCGAGGTTGGTCACTAGAACAGATTTTGGGCAGACAAAAAGCTGTCAAGGAGTCTCAAATGCGCATATAGAGGATTGAAAGGGTAAGTAAGCCTCAAATTTATTATTCCTCTTCTTTATACTAGTGAGAACATGGAAGGATCCAGGAAACAGTGGGAACATGGAATGACTAGGATGCAGAACCAAATGAGAGATTTGGTAGGGTTGCAAGCCAGTATGAAAGCACTGAAAGACGAATGGATACCTTAGTTAAAGAATAGAGAGAATGGATACGTGAGATGGAAGGCTAGGTCATATGGTCTTGAGGGAGCTCCAGGACAGTGGTACAGATTTGACAGGTGGATGACAAAGCATGGCTTTAGTCAATGTCATTGTAACTACTATGGTTTTTTTACCAGGTGGGTGATGATTGCAACATCACCTTGTTACTGTATGTTGTGTGTTTGCTTGATGCAGGGTTACACATACAAGGTTTTTTCTGAGCTAAAGGTAAAGTTAATTCAAAAGTGTGTCATGAAGAATTTAGAGGAGCAAAATTCTTTGGCATGAGAGACATGGATGATCACAGGTTGATTTTGTCTCCAGTGGGAGCTGATGTGAATCAGGTGTTGGTGAGGTTTAATACGCAGGATGCAAAACCAGAGCACACCAAGGGCTAGATAGTTCAGTATCCAAAATCACATGAGGTTTGGTATAGACTTGAGTTTTCCCTAGCAGTGGGAGCTGTCAAAGAGTTAGGAGCCAATTCGGGGAAGTGGGTTCTCAGGTATTTGATAGGGACCAGCAGCAGGTATACATGCTATGCAGGGTCAGGACTTCACTACATGGGTTTGTAGGTTTGAATGTGGCAGGTTACTTGGATGACAGGAGGTGCACCATAGGTTGTGTGGTGGGTGGTCTTTAAGATTGAGCTTGAAGAGGGATACAAGCCAAGAAACAAATTAGATGGTGGTACATGTATAGGTACAGTGCAGCTATTTATCTCCAAGTGGGAGATTGTTATGTTGTGGAGCTAAAAGCTTCACTGATGCAAATAGGGGAGGAGGTTGCTGAGTGTCACAGTCACCGGTGTCGATTAGGCCAACCAATGTCGGTCAGGGGTAGACAAGAAGGCAACCGACATCGGTAGTATTTGGTCGACGTCGGTCATCTCTAGCTAGACAGGGACTGATGTCGGTCGCCTATGCAGTTCAGAACTGTGAGTGTTATGGACAGTTTGTTAACAAACTAGTTGTTTGCATGTTAAAGGCTAATTTTAGTCTTGGAGCTATGGATATAATTATTGTAATTGGATGTCTAATTATTGTTTGCATGAGATCTATATAATAAACTCATGGGATGTATTGTAATTTGTTCTAGTTTGAGTTGAGCTTGGTTAGCTCCTTCTAAGAGTGAAGAAAGCAAGGGTAGCTCCTCCTAGCTCCATAGGGGTGCTGAGTGTGTATGATCAGGGAGATCTGTAGGTTGTTGCAAGATCAGGGTGAATATCCACTGGGGTACTGGTTGAAGAATCATAAGGACTTGGTGAGGCAAGGACAAGGGTTCTTCAGGGTGTAGAGAGATCTACATGGTAAGTAAGATCATTGATTTGTAGGTGTGTGTGTGTGCGAGGTCAAAGGAGGTTTTTGGGGTAGCAAGATCAAAGGTGATAACAACATATCAAGGTGCAAGATCAGGGAGATCTACTTGGAGTATGTTGTGTACTTGGAGTGCGTGGAGCACTTGTGGAGTGCGTGGAGCACTTGTGTACTGGTAGTAATGATACTGATTGGTGGTACTGGCAGTAGTGATACTGACTGGTTAGAGGTGAACACCAACTCTATGTTTGAGTTGTGTGTTGGGACCGTAAGAGAGAGAGAGTGAGCTCTTGAAGAGATTTACTGTTTATGCCCTAGAGGTGTGTAAGGAAGAAGACTGTGGCAATCTTCTTTGTTGTATTTCCTTCTGGAAGAGTATTGATACAATTGGGTATTGTCTCTCATATTCTATGTTATATCTAAATTCTAGTTACTTGTTACTTCTAGTTTAATTCCGCATGTTAAGTTTCTTGTACATGGTAATCAATGGTGCTTCCTAGATCCTAACAGTGGAGTCAGAGCATGTTTGTTGTTCTAGATTCCTGACAATATGTTCCACATTTATATCTCCTTTTAGTTCCTTGGCATATATGTTGTTGGTTACATATTGGTTGATGACATATAAATATTTATTATACACATGTGTTTCACACATATTTTGATTATGATACAAACATACACAGACACATGATCTATGCACTTTTGGATGTTGAGCTTTCCCTTTATTCATGTCACCAGGATGTTGGGGGCATCCACCTCTTTCATCACAATATATACATTTTTTATCATTCTATGATCATTTTACATTATCATGTTTGAGCTCATATATGTACTTACACATGCCTTTATCCATACTTATATCTTTCACAATGTACTTGATGTGATATGTACTTAACATTTTTTTGCTAACACATATATCTAGGGACCAGTATTATATGTTTATACTTGTTACTTATGCTTTCCTTTATGCACTTCCTTTAGTGTCTTGCATTTCTATTATATTTATTATTTGAAAATTTGAATATACTCCATTATTTGAGGTCCCACACCTTTGTTTGCCTCTTTGGCATTTGAATATATCATTGCTTGTTTATGTTGACATTTAAATATGTCATTTTTTCTTTGTGGATATTTGAATAAGTCATGTCCCTTTGATCGTGCAACATTTGAACATGCCCCTTATTTGTAGTTTATTTGGACCTTTGTATCTTGATTTGCTTTTTGAGTGATCTTGTGTGTGTGCTTGATTGTTTGTTGAGCTTGCACTATTACTGTCTAGATATTTTCATGATTTACATCATCCATCTTAAGACTTTGTGGGATCACATTCTTCATGCTTCAATGATATATCTACCTAGACATGTTTCTTATATATGCTACATGGTATATTCTCAATTTACATGGTTATGTTATCCTTTTGAGGTAAGGTAATCACCAGTTTTTACTTCTCCTCACCTCAAGGGGGGGCATATTAGTGGAATCATGTCATAGAGGCATGACTTCCACATTACTTCATATATTTAGATTGTAGTAGTGGCATGTTTGAAACATGTTTTCCACATTTGTTACAATTTTAGATTTAGTGAGGGCACATTTTTGAAGCATGTTTTCCACACTTATTAAATATTTAACATACCTAGATTACTGTGAGGGCATGTTTTGGAAACATGTCCTCCATATTGGCACTTACACTAGCTCTTATATTTAGATTGCAGTGGGGGTATGTTTCAAAAATATGTTCTCCTCACTTACATTAGTATTTAGTTTCAAATTATAGTGGGGGCATGTTTTGGGAACATGTTCACACATACAATTTTAAATTGACTAAATTAATAGTTATATAATTCAAAAAACACATATGTGGAATAATTTTATAAATTGGTACCATTGTTATACATAGTTTAGCATGAGACATATCTAAAGTGCACATGATATACAATGTGTGCCTAATATTTCAAAATCAAATTAGTTTAAAATTTCAAATAATTTCAGGGACTGCCATCACCCACCATGTTGGACTATTATAGATTGTATTGAGCCAATCTAATACAGTAGTTGGTTTACTTTTTAATATGGTTGAGGTGATTAAATCACTCAATATTTATAAGTTTATAGGTTATAATTGATTACATCATCCAACCTCACTAGTTTTATAGTGTGAGTTAACTTGGTTCACTCACATTTACTAGGTTAAAAGTATTATTAGGTTGCATGCTTGAGCTAATCTCAACTATTGGGTAGCAACTCATATTTTCTCTAAGGTTGGGGGCATGCGTCCTCTAATCTCTTTCTATCTATTTAGTATATGTACTTTATATATTTTATATTTGTCATAATCTTAGATTCAATGATTCATATTGATATATCTTCCAAGTCAAATTTTAAAAGGTAAGACAATTGCATTAATACACAAGTGTAATCTTAAACTTTGCTCTCTTTCAATTTAAATTATTTCAATGCTATAAATTTTAGATTATATGCAATGATTATATAATATAACATGCTATTAGTTGTAGGTCAGTCATTAGCAAGGCACTTAAGTTGGACTCAAGCAAAGAGAAGGTGTGTTATACATACCCAGGTACATATTTCTTCTCCTTTAAACCAATAATTTCATTACTAGATTAAAAGGGGCGGGATTTAGACACTTTTTTTGAATTATATAACACCTCAGTCTTGTACACTTGGTAAATACATATCATAGATATACCTTCAACTTCTAGACCTTTTCTATTGTCAAAAGACTCACATACACTATCTTTCTATGTCTAATTACTTATCCCTTAGTCCGACCAATGTTATTTTGATGACCTAGGACTTCTATCTTTCCCAAAATATTATAAACCTACTTAGATTTTATATCTACAAGTTTTAGACTTGAACCTATTTTCTAACTACTCAAATACTTGCATCATAGTCAAACACCTACATCAGTACAATTATCATATCCCAACACTAGTATTTAGTTCCCTAAATTGATCTAATTTGCAAATGAAACATATTCCTATGGTATACCAAAGTGATTTAATGTGAGATATTCTCCAAAGGTATTGATATAAATACAAAATCAACCCTCATTCATTCCTCACCTAGAAAAAACCTAACAAAGACTAAGAAAACTTACCAAAAGTATTTTATAAAGCACTCAAATGAGCAAAGCTTCCCTATTTTCTCTTATTTTTATATTAGTCATGGGGACATCACATTTATAGGTTTAAAGTATTGAAAGAGCATCCCAAGATCTATATTTTATAAGTTATATGCTAGATTATTGTTGTACTTTCTTATCACATATTGCATGATTCAGACACAAGCTAACATATAGAGGATAACTACATAGGTTTGAGGCCCCATTCAAAGTAATGGCTATGTAGGTAGTGCTCATTGATAGAGGGGTGTTTTGAGTAACTCGTCACTATGTTCCCACTAACCCATTTTTCCATAAATATTATGAAGATGAATAACTAGGGTTTTTCTATTTGAAAAGAACAACTTTCCATGAACCAAATCTAAATGCACCAAAGGGAAGATGACAAAGAACCTAAAATCATCTAGGTGGTCATGTTTCAATAGTTATTTTGTATTGGGCACCTACATATGATCTAAACAATATAAATGACAATAATCTATGGTCGATACAAGTGTCTGTGACTACATAAGTATAATTTATAGAATCAAGTGACTATTCTAGAATCCAAATCTAGACCACTTTTTGCTTGTTCCAGATCTAGATCGATATTAGCCTCAAAACCAACTAAGTATATTGTCTTCATTATCATTAAAATATCTAACATATTTATACATTATATCTTTAACATTTTAGTATAATAAATTTAATATATGTTCTATCTAAGTTTCATAAATAATTAGTCTTTTCTAAAGATAGTCTACCATCCTTATGCCCTAAGCTATCTCTACCCCCTTAACCCTAGATTCCCATTAATCTATATTTTAGGGTATAACAAATAACAATAGGTAATTTGTTTAATAATGTACCAAGAGAGGTATAACATCAAGAAGATGAGTTTTGTAGGAAGAAATTGAAGGATGATAGTGCACTGAACATGAGAAAACTAACATAGATTTAAGTCTAGAGATGCATGAAAGAGCAAGAAGAAGCACCATATGAGAAGGGAAGTGCTGTGCAATATCATAACATAAGAAACAATAGGGTATTGAAATAAGCATGCCTATCATGAGGCATTAAGGTGAAGAATAAAGGGATAAAGAAGCACAAGGCTAGGATTACACTAGACATAGGTTGAAGACATGGAAGAGAAGATGAAGAGAGGGTATCAAATTGAAGTTGAGCATTAGATGTGAAGAGTACAAATGTGAAACCATGCTAAGAAGTAGAAGAAACAAATAAATAAGATGATAAAGAAAAAAATGATGGAAAATACTAATTTAAGTCTACACATGCAAGATTTGAATTGAAGTGAGGAGATGCATTAGATAAAGAAGTATCTCTTGAGAATAATATATCCTTAACAAAGAGGATAGAAGAAGATAAGAAAGTTGGGAAGTATAATTTACCATGGAGCAAAGGTTGTTGGATCAAGGAAAAAATGAGAGATAATTGAGTAGAGGTCTACTTATAACATGTGCAAGGGATAAAAGGAAAAAATAAGATGATATTTTCCATAGAGGCAAAGGGTGGAGACATGTGTAGAAGAGTGTGAGAGGTAGGATTCTCCTACATAAGTGTTGAGGAAGGTGAGGAATCAATCTGTAGATGATTAAATAGTCACAATATTCATTTCAAATGAATATAGGAATCCACTCGAAGGAAGAAAAAGAGATAGATAATGATTATCCTATAGCTGATGGGGAGAGCATAATTCTATTTTCACACCACACTAAGAAATTGTTGAAGGAAGGAGTGGAAAAATATCAGCCTAAAGTTGATAATAGATGACTGAGGAGTATATCAATCTAAGTATGCATTAGAGTGTGTCATAGAAGGAGGATAAGTAAATAAAAACATACAATGGGATTACCACATAGACATGCCTTGTGAAGACATGAAAGGGAGATGGAGAGAAAATATGCCTATTTATTTTAGAAATAGGAGAGAATTATGAATAAAGGAAGAACACAAGGGAATACACATGGAAGGTGTTGATGAACCTTGGTAGAGGTAGATAAAAGTAGGTGGACCCATACCCACATGAGCTAATAAGAAGGGAAAGTGAAGGGAAGTGTGTAAATAAGGCTTTGAAAACACTTGATAGAGATAGATGGATCAAGATATACTTTGATCTATGGGAGTGAATATAATAGAAGAGGATGATTGAAGTGTGTAGGAGTTCCTTATAAATATCACACCATAAAAGTGGTTGAAAACACTTGGCAGAGTGAAAGAACAAGGTGGGCATTAAACCATAAGAGATAGAGATAATGAGAAGACAAGAGTGAAGAAGAGAAAAGGAATGAAGAGAAACCTAAGAAGAAAATTGTTGAGCAAGCATGCTCAAGAAAAATAACAGGTGGATGGGAGAACCATGGTTAAGGAAACTGATCAAAAGAGTAATCCCATCACTCAATATCACATATAAACAAAGGTTTACATTTAAAATTACTTGGGGAGTTTGATACAAGAATGTCCTTGTCAAATCAGAAATCATGCATCACCCAAGTTTTTGATCATGAAGGAAAGTGTGCACACACATAGGCAGTAAAGGAAGATCCAAACACCAAAGAACAAAGTGCATAAGGACTCACACAATAACCCATAGATTCACTCAAGAGATGTGCATGGATGGCATAAAAAATAAGTTGAATTGCGTAAAGTTCCAAAAAATTGATTAAAAAGACTAGTACAAATAGGATGAAACACTAATGACCTAAGAACATAGTAACAATGAGAAAGGAAACAAACATTAAGTTTAAGGAAAGAAAATATAGCTAGATGATTAGTCAATAGTGTGAATGACACCAAAAAATATTATAACTAACATTATGGCAAAAAGACAAAAAGATCAATTTACATGGATATGATATGATAGCTATAAGAACTATAAGGTTTGAGGTGTGTAAAATGGAAGGATATGCCTAGGGTAGGTTGGTTGATTAGAGTCGAGATTACCATCAATGAAAATTATCATCCCTTGATCAACATGGAAACCCAAACTATAAAAGTGGAGTCAGACTAACACTTAGAGGTTGTTGTTGGGTTTTGATATTTAGGTTGTGGTGGGTGTGATGAAGGCCATAGGAGAGAAGGGCCATGGCCTAAGGGACGAAACTCTATCAAAATGTAGAGTTAAGTGAGGAAAAGAGAGAGTCAAGATATCTCAACATGCATGTATCCTGAGTGTAGAGAAAGGGTATATGAGAACTCCAAGATTTAATGGAGTTGAGAGCCCCTATGTAGAGATATGAAGGTAACAATATCATGTAGAAATAATATTATCAATAAAATGAGTTAATAAATATGCTAAGTACTCTGATGGCTATGTGGTTTGTATCCCTTCACTAGGAACCTAGGCCATACCTACACCAAGAAGTGTTTCTAAAATTTACATTAAAATATTAAAACAAATTTTAAAAATATGATAAACACATCCCATTAAAATGAAATACAAATTTAATTATGACACATACCTTTATTTCAAGCTTCAAAAATATCTCATGAGAAGCCATGAATATCCATAAATGTGTACAAATGTTAACCTTGAGAAAAAATATGAAGTGGATGAATGGTCATGATGACATTATTTTATTAAACTAAATCAATCAAAGGAAAACTACAAAAACAATAATAAAATTTAATCTACTCTAATTTAAATAAAAATTCCCAACCAAGTTGTGGGGAGGGAGGAGCGGGTATGGGGAGGGAGGGAGTAGTGATGGGTTTAGAAACTTTGTGTATAATATATTCCTTTCTTTGGTAAAATTAAGATTCTTTTAGTTAATATTATCAAATGCATAATAACAACTTTGTATCCCTTCAACAATTTTTTTAATTTTCCTTCTTTTAAACCCAAAATAATTTTCATGTATGTGTTCAACATAATCATTTTTGTTAGTTCCAAAATTATAATAAACTTTGGTATCAGAAACATTTACCTTAAATTTTGGTGACTATGATGTTTGTAATAAGAGGTTCAATAAATACTTGTTATTTAATATTTAAATCAGTTGATAAACAAGTAGTTTCTTTTACTTTTTCTTGTATGTGTTGATTATGTTCTATTTTTTTTTCCATTCATCCTCATCTAAAATGTCTTCTTATTTCTCAATCATGTATTTTAGAGGTACAATCACTGAGGGGTGAATTAGTGAGCCTAGAATATCCAACATCAATTTCAATCCTTTCAAGTTCCTAAACAATTACCATAAGTATTCATGAAGCATATACATCATTCATAGCAACTAACAAGAGAGACAATGCAAGATCAATCACATAACACATGACATATGTGGGAAACTCTCTTGGAGGAGAAAACCCATTGGAACTTGATAATGGACTACTGTCATATAATAATAAGAACCAATTTAGATTAGTTGCAACTGATCAAGGAACTACAATCCCTATTTAGTGAGACTACAATCCCACAAGGTGCTACCACACCTGTCTAGCTGAGACGCAACAACAACCAGAATTTTAGCAAGTTTCACCTTGAAAGGAGGCTGCAACCCCCTTAGATACTAAGCTACCACAACAACACCTATGAACACATCCACCTTTGAACTGATATCTTCAAAACTTGATGATGGATGTCTGCTTATCACTCTTCACCTTTGCTCACACTCAATCTACAAGAGCACTAATCTGCCAACAAAATTATGACCTATAGGTCACATAAATAGTCCTTAATCTATTTTGATTTTCAACTCATCCAAAAGTCACTCTACCCTTCTTTCACTCCATAATTCACACACAATTCTCTCTCAAAACTCTCCCAAGTCTCTTCCTCAAATATATAAACCAACACATTTGGTTTCACTATTTATATAGCTAACATGATTATCAACACCTTAGTCAGACATTAGGCATGCCTTAAACCTAAAGGCATCTATCACATACAAAGACATGACTCAATACCATGCACATAGGTCAGCCATAACACCCATGGGTCACCTTTAAGGAACTAAACCTTTCAATTATGCCTTTGTAGCCTTTTAAAGGTCTCATGAAGACCCATTCACTCCTTTAACAATTCATCAAGCAAAATAAGAACACATAACCACTTAAAAATGTATAGGTCCACACTAAATGACCCCTTAGTCATCCTCAAATGCTTACATTCATCATTTCACTCTTCTATGCAAGCTCAATGAATTCAAATAATAGCCTTGTTCATAAGGACACCATCAATGAATAAACAATCAACTTCTTAAGCATTGTTCATACTCAAGATAGATTGAACACACCTCCAAAATACACACAGATCATCGTCATGGAGTTTATAACATGCTCTAATAGCTAATACAACATTAAACATTGAAACAACAACAATATAAGCTCAACCAATATAAGTAAGCAATATAAAGAAGGTGAACAATGAATATGAGGTTCACTTACCCTTTTTGACCTCCATATGGGTGTTTGAGACTTCTTGATAGCTTGCTGTCCACCCAACATCCATTCTAGTGACCGATCTCGGCCATCTCCCAGTCTGCTCCTGACTGATGTCGGTTCCCTACACTGACCCTGACTGCCGACGTCGTTTCCCTGGCCAACGCCAGTGTCCCCCTGCCGACATTGGTCCTGATGACCGACGTCGAACTTCTCCTACCTAACCTACCGACCCTGTTGGTCTGCACATGACTGATGCCAGTATCTGGCTGACCGACGTCGGTCCTAAGTGACTGACATCGGTGTTTATGTGTTCCTGTAAGTGATGAAATCTTCATCTGTGAGCTCATCTTGGATCAAACCTCTGTCCATACTGCCTTGCTCAGAATTAATCAGCCCCTATGACTAATCTCTATCCATCATCTCCTCCATAAACACCAAGGCTTCTTTGTTCTTGTCAAAATCATCAAATTTCCTTTTCCTGCAATGAACTCTATCTATGCTTTCTGAATCTGAACACATATCTTTCGAATCAAGAACATCCATTCCCTTCCTATTCATGTGACCAAGCCTATTAAGCCACATCTTCGAATCTATAGCTAAAGTAGATAAACCAGAAGTACAATCAACAATACAAGTAGATAGATAAAGAGTATCTACTTTCTTACCTCTTGCTAGAACAAGTGCGCCCTTGGTAACCTTCCAAGAGTCCACTGTGAGGGTTATTATGCATCCCTCATCACCCAACCTTCCTACATAAATCAAACTCTACTTCATAATTAGAACATGCATGACCTCCTTCAACACCCATGTGTTGTCAATCTGTAATCTTAGCTGCACTTTCCCTTTGCCAACTATCTGACAAGGCATACCATCCCCTAAATAAAGCACTCCAAAGTCTCCCTGTTCATACTCATGGAATAAATCTCTGTTTGGGGATGCATGAAAAGATGAACCAGAATCTAAAATCCATGATCCTACCTGACTATCCAAAGAAAGTATGAGAGCATCTTGTACCACAATATTTGCATCCTTTGCTTCTTCAATACCTGCATGTTGATTCTCTTTATCTCTCAACCAACACTCCTTCTTTGTATGTCCTTTCTTTCCAAAAAACTAGTAGGTAATACCTTTGGACTCGGATCTCCTTCCTAACCTTGATTTCCCTTGCTCAACCTTCTCCCTTTGCCTTCCCCTACTTTCTACACTTAGAGCATTCCTTGATGATTCACTTGTGCTTCTCCTGCGTATTTCCTCATTCAATATCACACTCACAACATCATCAACTTTGAAGATTTTAGAAGCAGATGCAGAATTACTTACTGCCATAACCAAACTGTCCCAACTTTTAGGCAAATAACATAAAATCAAGAGAGCCTTTACCTCATCATCAAAAACAATATTGACTGAAGCTAATTGGTTTACCAAACCATGGAAATCACTAAGATGAGTATGTACCAATCGACCTTCCTGCATTTGCAAAGTAAATAGCTGCTTCATAAGATATACCTTATTAGAAGCCGAGGGCTTTTTGTATAAATTCGCCAAGGATTTTATCAACTCTTTCATTGTCTTACACTGTGATAATCTAGAAATCACAGATGATGCAAGGCTCAACCTTATGGAACCGAGAGCCTTCTGATCAAGAACACTCCATTCTTCATCCTTCATATTTGTGGGCTTGCATGCAACCCCACCCAATGATAAGTACAAATCCTTTTGATATAGATAATCCTCTATCTGCATCCTCTAAATTTGATAATTTTTGCCATTAAACTTCTCCATTTATAGCTTACTTTCTTCTGCCATTGCTGAACTCCCACTCAATCAGAAAGCCCTGTGAATGACCTATAATCAAAAAATAATAACCTGCTCCCTGCTAATCGTAGCTCTGATACCAACTATTAGGGACCCCTTATCCAATGAAAGCATAATTGATTACTTTCTTATAAGCAATTAAACATGGAATTATACCAGAATGATTAAGTAACTAGAAACTTGAGACAACAAAGAATTTGAGAGACAATACACACTCTTGTATTAAATATTACTAGAAGAAAATACAATAAGGAAGATGCCACTTCTTCCTCCACCTCAAAGGCTTGCCACACCTCAAGATCTTCTTCCCCCTCTCTCTTGCTCAACCAAAACCAACTCTACAACCTGAGTTGCTATCCCTCCTTGAATGCTTCAGCTGATCTCCTTGACCTTACACCTGTAGATCTCCTTGACCTTGCTTGCTTCAATGCTTTTACTTGCCTTCTTGATTAATTACAATACATGCCTCATGGGTCTTTAAATAAAATCCCATGGTTACAAAAATAGAAATCTAACTACAATAATTAGACACGTAGCTCGTGACTATAATTAGTCATTTGACATGCAAACACTCGCTTCACTTAACTAACTATTCATCAACAATAGTTCTAGAATACACAGGCGACCGATGCTGGTCCCTGCTTGCCTGGTGCTGCCAACGTCAGCTGACTAGCTGCCGTCACCGGTTGCCTTCTACACTGCATCTGACTGACATCGGTCATGCTGTTGACGCCAGTTCTTCTAGTTCTTCAACAACCTCTTCTTCGTGTCTGTAAATAGTTGAAGCTTTTAGCTCCACACCCTAACATTTTTCATACTCAAGATAGATTAAACACACCTCCAAAATACACACAGATCATCGTCATGGAGTTTATAACATGCTCTAATAGCTAATACAACATTAAACATTGAAACAACAACAATATAAGCTCAACCAACCTTCTTGGGCTACTTGTAGAACACACATGATCACACAATCAACTTTGAACCTTCGTAACTATGTATATACACACTTTCAAATCTTCAAATCTACATTTCTAGATGTGCCTTGGAATTATTTATTAGTTTTATTTTTACACCATGAGTAAATTTTATATATATTGAAAGATATAGCCAAAATACAAATCACTATTTTTTCCTTTGTAAATTCAAATAGTCAAATGCAAACAATCACAGTTAAACCTCAAACACTATGCTCACATCTTATGTCCTTATTAATTTAGATTGATCATGCACCATCAATATTATTCAAGATATAATGCATATAGCACTAATTTTTAAATTTTAAACTTTGAACATGTTGACCTCATCTTGTGCAATCTAGAAACTTTGACTCAAGGCTCACCATCAATCTTTTGTATGTAGCACGGTCTTTAACAATGCCGAAAAGATGTCACTTTGACCTCTTGAGTTTAATGCACATCATTGATATTGATTATTATGAACACCCACTCACCTTTGATCTTAAACTAATATCGATCTTTATCTTTTCTCAATGTTAAGCCTCAAACACATTGACCTCTTTGACTTACTGTGCACCATCGATCTAGATGCATGAACTCCTACGCACCATCGATCTCTGTAGATCAACCAGGTCCTTATCATGTAATATGCATTGTTTAATCAATCTATACAATTTACCATGAGTTTTAGGATCTCCATTTGGTCCTAGTCTTTACTATTGCTAAAAAATGACTATAGGAACCTTTGCATATTTGCTTGGAAGGCCAAATTTGCACCTCCATATCTTTTGCTTCGATCAAGCATATGTTCTAGAATTTGGAAAATATGATATATTCACATAGAATAATCCAAACATGTTTTGATCTTCTCCTAGAAACCTCACACATGTGAGAAATAAATAAATTAAAATGCTCACTCAGATTTTTTCTTTGACAGAGCCAACTATGTCAAGAACTATCTAGAAGGCCCACTTTGCACATGCATAAATTTTGATGCGCTTCATTGCATGAACTAAAAATTAGCAAAAATAAACTAGACATAAAAATAAAAAAATCCATATGATCACCTTCTCCTGAAACATCCATACATGTGAGATATACCATCATCAAAATGCCTACTCAGCTCTTTCTTACCTCATGCAAATTTGGCTAAGTATGGGAAAACACTGTCAAAATCCCTGAGCACCCAAATTTGCACCCACATATATTTGACTGTACTTAGGCACATGAATTAAGACTTAGAACATAGTAACTAGGGAATAATGTGATAACAAACATATGACCAAATCCTCCTGACTCATCCACATATGGCAAATATGATGTCATTAAACTGCCTATCCAGAATTTCTGCAACTAGACCCAAAAAGTCTAGATAAAAAAATAATCAACCAGATGAAATTCACTCATGCATAAAATAAATAAAAGAATTTAAAACATATTAAGGATCCATTTTACATCCTAAAATCATCATACTCATATCTAAACATCCTTAACCATGCAAACTCTGAAGATCAACCAAGCCAACATCAAGCACACTTTGACAAGCACATTGCACATATTGTCATTATTATTTAGGCTATCAAATCACTTCATACACTCACTAGGACACCTCCATGATATCATTTAAAATTCCCCAATAATCTCCCCCTTTGTCATTGATGTCAACAAGTAATATATAATAATATACAACTCACCTTTCTTTTCTCTCTTCAAGTACTCCCAAAATAAGAACTTTCTCCCTCTTTGACACAATGAAAAAGTGGACACAAAAAAATATTGAGGACATGAAAAGACTACTAATAAGAGAATACCATATTATAAATATAGTACAAACTCCCCCTTACCTTGAGCCTACCTCTTCTTGCCTTGACAACTTCCTTCTTGCTCCATGCCAACACTCCTCTTCAACCAAACACTAAAAATAATGAAGAAAGAATACTCACAACACTAAAATATGATGGAACTCACCAAGAATCATTTTAGATGGACTCCCATTAATATTTCTAAGCCATTGCATCATATGATCATCTTATATCTTCATACACCATGAAAAATCAACACACATGCTTATTAGCCTTCTATCTCCAACTACCACAAGGACCACCTGAAGAACTTCATGCCACTCAAAAAATATGAAACATGATATAAAACAACTTGATAACTCTCCTTGGTACATACATACCCTTCTCTTTTGGATAAACTGGAACTTGTAGAGCCCACAACCTTTAGTAGACACACATTCAAGGCCTAAAACTTTGTATATGGATAATGATTATATTCCCCCTAAAGCACACCAATTATCATCACTTAGCTCATCATCTGCAACATATTTCCTTTAAAAACCAACTTGCTAATTTAGCCTCCATCTTGAAAAAAATATGAATAACTTGAAATACACAAACTTTAAAATCTATATGAAGCTTGATTTGAAAACCCATTTGGCCTATTCAAATTATTAAGAAGCCTTAGATCTCAATTCACTAGATAAACCACTTTTATAGCATAACCCAAAACCTTAGAATCTTGAAACAAATTGAGTCAAAAAACCTCCTTCTGGTCAACATCCACCTCTAAAACTTATTAAAAACCTAGAGATAGACATCACACACTTCTGGACCAAAATTTGAGCCTCCAAACCTTTGGGAACATTGACTTCCCATAACCCATTTTAAGCCTACTTGCCTTTAAGGCAAAACTTAGGAAACTGAGAGCACTCAAAAATGTTCAACTGGCATTCAACATACCTTTAGACCACAAAAATACCTAGAGCTCATTATGCCATCTAGAAACACCCATTTTAACCTTGCACAATAGCTCCTTCACAAATATCTAGAGCAAGCTCATGAACTTGTAGCCCTCCCTAACCAAAGACCTTCTCAGATCAACACTAGTCTCTATTTAGAATTAAATTATGTTCTTGAGCACATAAACTTGTTTCTTCCCAAGAAAGATGTTTCTTATGAAGCATATGTAAGGACACCCTCCTTCATAATGTCCTAAAACAATGTGAAACTAAGAGTTACCCACAACTCTTCATATTATTTCTCCTCCTTCATAATCTGATACTTGTAGTTCTTTTTCTTCTTGTTAAGCTTAAGAGAAGAAACATGCTCAAATAATACAACATTCTCCTTTTATTCTATGATTAGATTGACAATATATGGAGACAACATAGATTCATGACATACATTTTCATTTGTAAAATCTTTTTTGAAGCTTGAAACCTCATCAATAGGTACTAACAATTGATGTTCTTTGAAATATACTTTCTCAACAATAATAAGATGTCCACTTAGATATATACATACCTCAGAACTAGCCTTAACTGGTATCTTGGTCTTCTCCTTGAGCTTGATCTCTTCATTCTCAAGATGAGTAGATAATGAGACCTCTTGGCACTCTTCAATTTTTGCAACTTTTTCCACCATAATAACTAGATTAATTGGACCTACAGATTTATCATGAACCATACTTGTCACTTTTGGCTTCCATGTGTTAACTTGCCTTCTTCCTTGCACTCTAGGACCCTGATTGAACTCATTCTATGTTGTAGACCTTTGCTTGCAAAATCTAATGATGTGATCTCTCTGTTCACAATTGTAGCACACCATACTCCTTGAAGAAACTTGTAATATATCCTTTGTCATGACAAACACAACAACCTACCCCCTCCCCCTCCCTCACCTCTCTTTTGAGGAGGACTCACCTTATCTAATCTTATATGGACAATGGTTTGCAAAGTGTCCCACATCAAGATAGCTAAAACACTTAATTTTTCTCATGCCTTTTGATTGATGACCCTCATCATAGTTTCATGCAAACTCATTTCTAACAGGTCTCTTGCATTCTCTAGCCTTATGTCCAAATTGATTACGTGTGTAACAATAACCATTGGATCTTGCATACTTCATGGTATTTGGTTGTCTGATCTAATTTGTTTTTATTCTGCCAACACCTTCATTCCTTATCTGATGATTTATCTTCAAAGCTTGATTGTCCTAGTTCACATTAGTCTTTATCTTGTCTTGAGTTACATTATTTTTTTCTTCTTCATATCCAAGACCAATTCTATCACTAACATGATTTTTACCACTCAAAATATTATCTAAATCACATGAGCTCTTTTCAAATCTCACAAATGTCTTCAACTTACTAGATATCTTCTATAACTTAGATTTCAAAGACTCATTTTTAGAAACATACCTTGAACATTCATCATCTTTAGTTTTTAGACTTATAGATAGGATTTGAAAATTGAGATGCTTGACCATATCTTCATGTTCCTTAGTATCTTTATTCAATCTTGCTTCATACACACTAAATTATTCCTCATAGTCTTTGAGTTGAGACTTCATCTTCTTATTGATCTTCTTCTCAATCTTCAGTTCTTCAAGGGCATTTGTTAAAGTAGTCTCATTGTCCATCTAATCTTCATCATCATATAAATCAGTCCAAGTAGACTCTTTTGATGTGAAAAGCTTCCTTCCTCAACCATGAATAGAGCTTCATCTTCATTAGGATCATCATCTTCATGATCATACTCTGAGTGATTGTCTTCATTTTTATCTGATGTGCTGTAATCTTATTTAGTGTAGAGAATCTCTTTTTTTCAAGGACTTCTTGATGTTGTTATACTTTCTAAATCCTTTCTTCCTGTATGTCTTCTTGTCTTCATCATGACCTTAACTAGGCTCTTAATCATCAATCTTCTCTTCCTTATTAGGGCAATTACGAGCAAAATTTCCTATCTCTCTATAGTTGAAATATTTGAATGGTAGTTTACGCTTATACTTTCCTAATCCTATATTTAATTTCCTAGTCATCAAAGTAATTAGTTCATCCTCATCAATTTTAGATATATCATCCTCTTTGGGTTTCTTACCTTGGAACTTCTTCTTAGGATTGATATCTATCTTGAATATTGCTTCCTTCTTTGGTGGTATATCATCATTTACTCTCATCTCATAGGCAATAAGGGTGCCATGCAATTGATCCATCTTCAATTGAGTAAAATCATGAATTTCTTCTATATCAGATACTTTTGTATCAAACTTAAGAGATAAAGACCTTAATACCTTTTGAACTATAGTAGCCTCTTCAAGGTTCTCTCCAAGACCTCTAATGATGTTCATAGTTTCATTAACTCTCTGTAGAAAGGATGCCTCTAAATCTTCTTCCTTCATCTTTAGAGTTTCGAATTACCTTCTATGAGTCTATAACTTAGCAAGCTTGACCTTTAAATATCCTTCATAGATGATTTGCATTTTATCCCAAATTTTTTAGTAAGTTTATAATGGATTACCTTTGTGAACTTAGTCTCTGTAAGACCACAAGTGGTGTCATTCATTGCCTTATAATTATTCTCAAACAACTTCTTATTTGTAGCACTAGATGGAGGAGTAGTAGGAGTAACATAACCATCCACAACAAATTACCATACATCAAACCCTAGAGACATAATGTATGTCCTCATCCTTGCACTCCAAAAATCATAATTGGATCCATTAAACATAGGTGCTTGTTTAGTAGAGAAACCTCCTTGAAGACTACCTATATTGTACCTTAGATCACCTTTAAGCTATCAAGCCTTTACCAAAATACCTGACTCTGATACCAACTGACTATGATACCAATTATTAGAGGTATAATCACTGAGAGGGGAGGGGGTGAGACTAAAAGATCTAACATCAATTTCAATCCTTTCAAGTTCGTAAACAATTACCAAAAGCATTCATGAAGCATATACATCATTCATAATAATGATTAAGAGAGACAATACAATATTAATCACATAACACATGACATATGTGGGAAACCCTCTTGGGGGAGAAAACCCATTAGAATATTCAAATGAATTACTATTATATAATAAAAATAACCAATTTAGATTAGTTTCAACTGATCAAGGAACTGTAATCCCTATTTAGTGAGACTACAATCCCACAAGGTGCTACCACACCTGTCTATCTGAGTTGCAACAACAACCAACCTTTTAACAAGTTTCACCTTGTAAGGATGCTGTAACCTCCTTAGATATCAAGATACAATAATAACACCTATGAACACATCCAAATTTGAACTGATGTCTTTAACACTTGATGATGGGCCTCTACTTATCACTCTTCACCTTTGCTTACACTCAATCTATAGAGTACTAATCTGCTAATAGAATTATGACTTATAAGTCATATAAATAATCCTAAATCTATTGTAATTTTTCAAATCATACAAAAGGAACTCTAACCCTCTTTTGTTCCATAATTCACAAACACAAGCCTCTCTCAAAACTTTCCCAAGTCTCTTCCTCAAATCTAGAAACCAACACATTTAGTTTCACTATTTATAGAGCCAACATGATTATCAACACCTTGGTCAGACATTAGGCATGCCTTAACTCTTAAATCATCTCACATAAAAATACACAACTCAATACCATCCACATAGGTTGGCCATATCACCCATGGGTCACCTTTAAGGAACCATACCTTTCAATTAGGCCCTTGTAGCCCTTATAGGTCTTATGAAGATCCATTCACTCCTTTAGCACTTCATAGAGCAAAAAAAGAACATAAAACCACTTATAAATGTATAGGTCCACACTACATGAACCCTTAGTCCTCCTCAAATGCTTGTAGTCATCATTTCACTCTTCTGTATAAGCTCAATCAATTCAAATAATATCCTTGTTCATAAGGACACCATAAACAATACATAATTAATTTCTTAAGCATTATTCATACTCAAGATAGATTTAAAACACCTATAAAATACACACATATCATCCTCATAGAGTCTACAATATGATATAATAGCTAATACAACATTAAACATCAAAACAATAATAATACAAGCTCAAACAACCTTCCCGGGTTACTTGTAAAACACACACGATCACACATTCAAATTTAAGCCTTCATAACTATGTTTGTACACACTTTCAGATCTTAAAATATATATTTATAGATGTGCCTTAGAATCTTATACCAGTTCTCTTTTTACACCATGAACTAATTCTACATAGATCGAAAGATATATCCAAAATATAGAGCACTATTTTTTCCTTTGCAAATTCAAATATTCAAATGCAAACGGTCATAGTTAAACCTCAAAAACTATGCTCACATGTTGTGTCCTAATTGATTTAGATTAATCATACACCATTGATATTATTTGATATTTAATGTATATAAAACCAATTTCTAAATGTTAAACCTTGAACATGTTGACCTCATCTCGTGCAATCTAGAAATTTTGACTCAATACTTATCGTCGATCTTTTGTACGTAGCATAGTCTTTAACAATGTTGAACAAATATCATTTTGACCTCTTGAATTTAATGTGCACCATTGATCTTTATTATTACAAACACCCACTCATCATTTATCCTAGAAGAATCTTGATCTTGATCTCTTCTCAGAATTAAACCTCAAACACATTGACCTCTTTGACTTGCTTGTACCATAGATCTAGATTGTATGAACTCCTATACACCATTGATCTCTATAGATCAACCAAGTACTTATCATGCATTTCACACCATTAAATCAATCTATATGGTTTTCCATGAGTCTTAGGATCTCCATTTGGTCCAAGTCTTTACCATTACTAAAAAATGATTATGGGAATCTTTACATATCTACTTGGAAGGCCAACTTTGCACCTCCATATATTTTTCTTCACTCAAGCATATGTTTTGAAATTTGGACCATATGATCTCCTCACATATAAAAATAAAACTATGTGTCAATATTATCTTTGAACCCTCACATGTGTGAGAAGTAAAGACATTAAAATCCTCACTCAATGTTTTTCTCACAGAGCCAACTATGTCAAGAATTGTCTGGAAGGCCAACTTTACACATGCATAACTGTTGATGTGCTTCATCACATGACCTAAAAATTAGTAAATATAAACTAGGCACAAAATTAAAAAAAACCATATGATCACCTTGTCTTGAAAAATCCACACATGCGAGATATGCCTTCATCAAAATGCCTACTTGGTTCTTTCTTGCCTCATGCAAATTTGGCTAAGTATGGGAAAACACTATCAAAATGCTTGAGAGCCTAACTTTACACCCATATATATTTGACTTCACTTAGGAGCATGACTTGAGACTTAACACATATCCATTAGGGACTAATGTTATCACAAACATATGACCAACTCCCCCTGACTCATCCACACGTGGAAAATATGATGTCATTAAACTGTCTACTCAAAATTTCTACCACTAGACCCAAATAGTCTAGCTAAAAAATAATGATCAACTAGATGCAATCCACTCATACACATAAGCATAAAAAACATATAAAACATCTTAGGGACCCCTTGTACATCCTCAAATAATCATACTCATTTCTGAACATCCTTAACCAAACTCTGAGGATCAACCAAGCCAACATCAAGCACACTTTGACAAGCACATTGCATACTTTATCATTGTTATTTAGGATATCAACGCACTTCATCCACTCACCAAGACACCTCTATGACATCACCATGACATCATTTACAATGCTCCAATAGTGTCATGATTCATACAAGTAATTACTTTATGATCAACTTACTCATATTGAAAAGGTTTTGTGGGGAAAATGATAGGATCTTGAACTTGTTGATTTCTATAATCATATGGGACAATGCTATGAAATTAGAATTGGTCCTCTACTTGGATTCTATTTAGGAATCACAACTAGTTTTTTATATAAATAGCCTTTATATAATCCAAAATCATAGTATTTACTGCAGAAATTCTCATTATGAATCAAAATCATGCAAATACATATATAAAACCATTTTTTGAGAAAGTCTATCATTGATCGAGACTTTACTATACTTTTTTTGAAATTGAAACTCAAAATACCTAATTAGCTCATGATGTTCTATTTTAATCATTTTTTTTTTTAATCAAAGCATGCACATCAATCCTTTTACCAAACTAAAAAAATATATACATCTTCAAAATTATGCCAACTAGTAATATAAATGGGTGACAAGTCTAAAAGCTAATTAACAGCTTCTTCTTCTAAAGTATAAGGAAATAATCTACAAGCTACATCTCTAAATTTCTCATTCAAAACATTCAAGACATATTTGTAAGCAACAAGATGTTCTTCAATAGTTATTTTAAAACTAAAAAGTAAACCAAACAAATATTTTGGGAGATCATGTTAAATGCCAACAATGTTTATAACTAATCCTCTAATCCAAGTTTTTTTTTTCAAATTTCATTTTTTTTAATTTTTTTATATTTTAACAAGAAACTATAATAAATTCATGTATTGGATAGAAACACAGATTGTAAAGATTTAATATTCCTAGTACCAACTACCTATTGATTTAGGTTTATGGAATAGCTCCAATGGGTGACAGGTATACCCATTCTTTAGGACCAAAAAACATGACCTAGGGCACAAGTCACAATTGGTGGAGTAGAATTTGGTTTTCAATGTGGGATTATACTTTTTAATGAAATACACTTATGCTTATTCAAACCATATTCAAAACTAAACAAAACATGGATATTCACAATGTTGTCCCATTGTACATGGATTTGAAAATATGAAAGAAACATCAAATGAGAGAGAAAGGGTACTATAGAAAATAGGGATCAACCAAATTTATGAGAAAATGTCAATAGCATCACTTTAAAATAAATCAATGTATAAAAATAACATATCATATTCATCCATAAATATTTAAATCGATATCACAATTTAACAACATAAATGGTTAGAATAACATATGTACTCAATCAAACCAACTCATAAATAAGACAAATATAAGTGATGAAAAATTCTAAACTAAGAACACGTACTACATCAATATAAGCGAGAAAGAGAAAATACAAACTCACATAATACCCACAATGATTTCTCAAGATTACAAATTGTCTTCTAGATATATTTTTAATAATGTTTGGTTTAATAAAAATATTTATAATGAAACTAAGTGTACTAAATCCACCAATTTATAGTTCACATGAAAAACTAACTATAGTTCTAATTGCGTCTGCTATGAAAAATAAAAATAAAAAAATAAAAACATGCATTGAATTATTCATTCAAATTAAATTATTTATTTACTAAATAAATTGATATACACCCTAATATTACTTTAGTTGACTTGTTCTTCTAGGTTTGGATGAGCTTCTCTAACTTTAGATAAATTTTTCTTAATGTGATTTTTTAAGCTTTAAATAAACATTTCTAGCTTTAAATAATATTATCTAGATTCAAATAATATCTTCTTTCTTGGAATAAATGTATTTAGATTTAAACAAGAAAATTTAGATAATATTATTTAGCTTTAAATAATATTATTTAAATTGAAATAAATTTGCTTTTGTTAAATATCACAACTATCAAATTTTCTTGATAGGGTGATTTCATACAACCATATCTTTTTATTAATAAATATTGTTACTTTGAATCTTAAATAATTGTGTTCCACTTAAATTTATATTCATTCATGTAAGTTTTTATCCTTTTAAAACATGATTTGATGGTGTGAATTTCTTCATGAAATTGTATTGATAGCTAGTTTGAAAATTGGGAAAAAGACAAATGACTAAGCATGAAAACTATCAACTTTATTTAATTGAGTGATTTTATGTAGCCGTATAATTTGACTGAAAAATTATTTTACGTAAAATATTGAATCATTGTGTTCTTATTTTTTTTATTTCATATATATTTTTTATCCTTTAACTTAATTTGATGGTGTGAATTTATTCACAAATTGGTGTTGATATCCAGCTTTAAAATTGCACTGCATGCACAATTTCTCCATCAAATAAGGCCTATCCCTTTATTGAAAATTAAACGTTGATTTGATGTACTTAGCATTCATTTTCACCTAAAAATATATTAAATAAACTACAATTCCTTCTATGCTCAAATTACATACATACATACATACATAAACTAGCAATGTACAATCAATTAGAAAGTGATTTTTTAAAAATCTAAAATCTCATAGTCCTAAGATTTATCTAATGCTTAGGCATGTTGACACATAATAGTGTGCAAGTTCTTATTGGTACTACATCAAACAAATTTAATTCTCTCTTTCTCTACCTACTAGATATTGTACTTGCATGTATTTCGACCCATGTAAGTCCCATTTGGAAGGATTGTAATAAATGTAGTGAAAATTTCTCATGCATGAAATGGTTGTAATCAAATGATCTTTTGATCAGGATTTATAAAATTTTAATGGAAATGAAGTCATTTTATTCCCTTAATATTTTGCATTCAAACTATTTTGTATTGTCATTTTGCCTTTGGTATCACTAATTACTGAACCTTATGAAGAGTTTATTATTTTATGGTGGTTTCCTTTGCTACTAGAGTAGTTTGATTTTGAATTTTTAGTTATTTCAGGATGTTTAAAATCATTTTTTTTATTGGTTTCATGATTTTTATTCCCAATTATCTCATGGTAGATGATTGTAATCATAATGATTTATTCCCTTTGCATTTATAACTTTGGTAATGGATAAAAACAGTGGATTTACCCCACTATTGCAATATAAGAAGGCAAAATTAGTTACATATTTCAGGTGGGTATTATGTATTATTATAGTTATATCCACTTTTACTCATCCATCTATTGGCAATTTGGCCTATCAAGGCCAAATGCCACCCCCTATAATTCAAAACTTTTCATAGTACTATTATAAGCCTCTTTAATGATAAATCTCCTTGTAAAACTATGTATTTTTACCTAAAAAGGAGAGTTTTGGTCATTTAATGATAAAATTGGAGTACAAAAACCATGTAAAGCATCCAAATACCTTCAAATACTTTCATTTTTATGTCATTAGATTTATTCAAAAGTTTCATGCCTTGAAAAGTATCTTTTCATGCAATTAAAAGGCATATTTTGGCCTCAAAAGACTCCCACATGCCAATTTTCCACACATGAATATGTAAAAAGGTTTATTTCTTGTTCTAACATGATAATGACTCATGGTCATCCTATTAATACCCTAAAATTGGTGGTTTAATCTTTAGTTCTGAAGAAAAGGTAGAATAAAGGCTATTTCAATGTGTTTTCATGTGAGAGTACTGATTGTATGGCCTATTTTGTATAATAGAGGCCAAAATCATGACAATAAGGATATATTAGGGGCTATATAACAATTTCAAGGCAAAAGGATTCAATATAGGCCCAAAATTTAATCCCTCCAGCCATCTAGCTTCTTTGCACATAGTGAGAAACCTTCAGGTTTGTAGGTGGTATGACCATGAGAGAGAAAATCAAGCTCTAACATTTTGGTCAAGAAAGTAGTATCAAAGTTCTTCTAGCTCTGATAAGTGGTTCTCAATTTGGTCCTCTTTCCTTCATGAACCATCACTTTGAATTCAAGGCTCTCACTATATCTCTTTCATCCAAGCAAACAATCAATTTTCTACATTTTTTCTTCATCCGAGCATCATGGAAAAAAATTCAAGTTTGTGGAGTTTCACAAAAGCATGATCCACCTTTTCATTGAATTATTAATTTATTTTCCAAACATCTTAGGGTCATATATATCCCAAGAATACATAATAATACAAATCTACAGTCTACAAGCATATGAAGAGAGTTTGTACAGTCAAGAGAGAGAAATAATTTCAAGAATTATTGGATTCTTGTTTGCAGGGGTATCTTTCATGTTCTTATATTTCTCAAGCAGTATCTCAAAATTTTCTTAAAATATTCATAGCAAGGAAGCCATTAATGGCTCTCACCACCTTCATATTCCTAGTTTAGCATTTTTTAGGGTTTTTTAGCATTGGTTAAGGATCTTAGCAAACTCCTAAGTTTCATTTTAGCACCATATATCTCCTTCAAAGGTCTCCAAATTATTTTATCTTGTTGAGAGGGTGTTTATGCTTTGATTTGAACCTTTGGGATGGTCTTGACATACACTTCTCATGCCCATTTTCACCTCCATCTTGGTTCAACCCATCACACAGTCTTTCACTGCCATTTCTCACTATAATAAGGCTCCATTTTCACCTCTATTCAATGTTCCCACCATACATTCACATCATACTACCTTCCACTCATCTTCATCTCATGGATTCATGGCCATAAGGAGTTAAGGACTATAGGGAGCATCATGGTCATAAGAGTAGGGTTATGTTACCTTACTAACACTGCTAAACAGTCAAGAATGATCACCTATAACCATCAAGAAACATAGTCAAGTGTTAAGCATAGGATATATAGAGAGGGGGGGGGTGAATAAGTATATCATATATCTTATAAAAATTTCCTTTAACAAAACTTCACTTAATCAAACATTCAAGATATGCAATAAAACTCAAACAATAAACACCACACAAGAAAGAGAGACACACCAGATATAATGTGGAAACCCAATGTGGAAAAAACCATAGAGAATAATCTCAAGTATATGAATGAGCACAAACCCAAACAATATCCCCAAGCCAAGCTTGTAGGAGCACCATAACCCTTTGTCGAGCACCAACCCAACTACTATTCATGAGCACCAAACCACAGGAGCACCACACTCCTTTGCCGATCACCAACCCAGCTATTATTCATGAGCACCAACCCACAGGAACACCAACCCCTTTTCCAAGCACAAACCCATCAATAATTCATGAGCACCAACCCACAAGAGCACCAACCCCTTTATGTATACCACACACCTATCTCTCAATGTTGCTATCTCAACAAATGATAGATCAATACAACATCTCTTTCCTCTCTCTCACCTTTGCTCTTATAAGCTAGATATAACAAATACAAATCATATTCATCTCTCACAATTTCTCTTCTAAGCTAGATATTACAATATCAAATCAACCTCTATCTTCCATATTACAAATGGCTTCTCAAGACTTTATTTATAGCTTTCCAAATGAACTTTGGCACTCCCCCTTTGTGACCCTTCAATCCTCATGGAAAATGGTGTGAAACTTATATGACCCTTCATATTCAAGCCTTTGAAAAGTCATGTGGTGACCCTTCATGACCAAAAATGTCCTTCCCACTTTTGTCCTTATCTTTGATGACTTTTCGTATTCCTCAAAGTGTCCCTTCATGAGAAATTGTGCCCTTACTCTTTTGTCTTCACTTGGTGACCCTTGGTATTCCCAAAGATGACTCTTCATGAGAAAATGCATCCCATCCATCTTTTGTCTTTACCCCGTGGCTCTTCGACTTCTCCATGGGCCCTTCTTTTGTCTCATATGCAACCAAACATATATTTGTTAATATAAAATAAATATTAACTCACATTAGCCAAGATAAACAACATTAAATGCAATGGGGCCTTTATCACCAATAATGCTAGAACTTTGACATCAATGACAATATTTCCAACAATCTCCCCCTTTGTCATTGATGGCAACCTCAATCCTGAAATTGGCACATCCTGTCACCTGCACATACTATCATCTAAAAATATACAATAACTCCCCCTTACTGTAGCAACCTATACCTATTCCTTATACCTATTTCTGCACCTATACCTATACCTATTCCTTATACCTATTTCTACACCTATACCTATACCTATTATTCTCCCCCTTTGACATCAATGGCAAATGGCCTACCTGGAGCTAACAATTAGCTCCCCCTCACTTGATGCTGAACATCAATGGTAGGAAGTAATATAAATTACTCCCAACTCCTCTCGTCGATCTTTGAATGTATCCTTTGATCGTGCCTTTGAGAAGATATTTGACAATACATACACATTGTTCCCTATCCTTTGAGTATCTACAATCAACTCATTTGAATCTTTTTTTCTAATCTCATAACCTTCTTTATGAAACTTTAATGTGTATCCTTGATCACATATTTGACAAACACTCAAAAGATATACAAATTAATCTGTCAACTCACGTTCTTGTCATGCAACATAGACAAGACCCAATAGCATCCACCATGCTTCAATTTTTCTTAAAAGTGTCTCCTTGAAGCCTTGAAGAGACACCCCACACAATAGGGTTCTAGAAATAAATCTTAGGAGATTCCCACATCTCCTCTATTTCTTCCTTGATCTTCTTGTGTTTTTCTTTTAGAATCCATTTAAGCATGTCTAACCTTTTTGACTTACTAACCTTATCATTTATGATGTTTTTCTTTTTCTCAACTTTTGCAACTATCTTATCTTGACAAAACTCATGATCAAATGTAACAAGATATTTTGCACAATCCTTCTTATATGATTCTTTATCTACTATAACAAGTAATTCATTTTCATTCTTGAACTCAACCTAATCAACCTTTACTATTTTAGGTCTCCAAACCTTAATTTGGATCTTCTCATATCTTTTAGGGGCTCTATAACCTTTGACATACTTTGAAGATCTCTTTACTTGTTTTGGACATAATTTAGCAATATGGCCAACCTTATGACAATAAAAGCAAACAATATTTCTCATACCTTTTTCTTGAATGTGACTGAGATCTTCCTTTGACTGATTGCTTCTCCTCATATAGTCTCTTGCCCTATGACCAACATGATGACAAACAAAACAATGGCCATGAAACGAATTTGAAAACTTAAAAGCATTGGGCTGCCTGATCAACTTCTTTGATTTGCCTTCAAAACTTGCATCCTTCTTTCCTTAGACCAATATTTCATGATCTTTCTCAACCTTGATTATAAGCTTCTCATGATTATCCTTTAAAGAACCTAACTCATCCTTCAACTGATTACACTCTTCTTCTTTTGATGTTAAAATTGAATTTGCAACCTCTAACTGATTCTTAAGATCCTAAATAGATATCTTATTTTCTTTTACTTCTATAGCCAACTTAGAATCCAAGATACACACCTTTTCATTAAGAGCCTCAACCATAGATTTTAACTCTTGATTCTCCTTCTTTAGTTTCTTGGCCATCTTATGTTTTTCTTTGATCTACCTTCAAGCTATTAAACCCTTTCTGAAGGAACTTGCTCTAATACCAATTCTTAAGCACAAGATATACTAAGAGGTAGGGGGTGAATCAGTATATCATATATCTTATAAAACATTCCTTCAACCAAGTTTCACTTAATCAATAAAACTCAAACAATAAACACCACACAAGATAAAGAGAGACACCAGATATAACATGAAAACCCAATGTGGGAAAAACCATGAAGAACAATCTCAAGTATATGAATGATCACAAACCCAAACAATATTCACAAGCCAAGCTTGCAGGAGCACCATACCCCTTTGCTGAGCACCAACCTAGCTATTATTCGTGAGCACCAACCCACAAGAGCACCTCACCCCTTTGCTAAGCACCAACCTAGCTACTATTTGTGAGCACCAACCCCTTTGTCGAGCACCAACCCAACAATAATTCATGAGCACCAACCCATAAGAGCACCAATCCCTTTGTGTATACCACACACCTATCTCTCAATGTTGCTATCTTAACAAATGATAGATCAATACAACATCTCTTTCCTCTCTCTCACCTTTGCTCTTCTAAGCTAGATATAAAAAATATAAATCATATTCATCTCTCATAATTACTCTTCTAAGCTAGATATTACAATATCAAATCAACCTCTATCTTCCATATTACAAATGACTTCTCAAGCCTTTATTTATAGCTTTCCAAATGACCTTTGGCCTTCCCCCTTTGTGACCCTTCAATCCTCATAGAAAATGGTGCCAAACTTGTATGACCCTTCATATTCAAGCCTTTGAAAAGTCATGTGGTGACCCTTCATGACCAAAAATGTCCTTCCCACTTTTGTCCTTATCTTTGGTGACTTTTCATATTCCTCAAAGTGTCCCTTCATGATAAATTATGCCCTTACTCTTTTGTCTTCACTTGGTGACTCTTGATATTCCCAAAGATGACTCTTTATGGGAAAATGCGTCCCATCCTTCTTTTATCTTTACCCTGTGGCTCTTCAACTTCTCCATGGGCCCTTCTTTTGTCTCAGATACAACCAAAAATATATTCTTTAATATTAAATAAAAAATTAACTCACATAAGCCAAGATAAAAATAATTAAATGTAATGGGGCCTTTATCACCAATAATGCTAGAACTTTGATATCAATGACAATATTTCCAACAATCTCCCCCTTTGTCATTGATGGCAACCTCAATCTTGAAACTGCCACATTCTGTCACCTGCACATACTGTCATCTGAAAACATACAGTAACTCTCCCTTACTGTAGCAACCTATACCTATTCCCTATACCTATATTTTCACCTGTACCTATACCTATTATTCTCCCCCTTTGACATCAATGGAAAAGGCCTACCTGGAGCTACCACTTATCTCCCCCTCACTTGATGCTGAACATCAATGGCAGGAAGCAATATAAATTACTCCCAACTCCTCTCGCTGATCTTTGAATGTATCCTTTGATCGTGCCTTTGAGAAGATATCTAAGAATACATACACATTGTTCCCTATCCTTTGAGCATCTGCAATCAACTCATTTGAATCTTTTCTTCTAATCTCACAACCTTCTTTATGAAACTTTAATGTGTATACTTGATCACATATTTGACTAACACTCAAAAAATATACAAATTAATCTATCAACTCACCTTCTTGTCATGAAACATAGCCAAGACCCAATAGCATCCACCATGCTTCAATTTTTCTTAAAAGTGTCTCCCTGAAGCCTAGAAGAGACACCCCACACAATAGGGTTCTAGAAATAAATCTCAGAAGATTCCCGCATCTCCTCTGTTTCTTCCTTGATCTTCTTGTGTTTTTCTTTTAGAATCTGTTTAATCATGTCTTACCTTTTTGACTTACTAACCTTATCATTTATGATGTTTATCTTTTTCTCAACTTTTGCAACTATCTTATCTTGAAAAAACTCATGCTCAAATGTAACAAGAGATTCTGCACAATCCTTCTTATCTGATTCTTTATCTACTATAGCAAGTAATTCATTTTCATTCTTGAACTCAACTTGATCAAATTTTACTATTTTAGGTCTCCAAACTTTAATTTGACTCTTCTCATATCTTTTAGGGGCTCTGTAACCTTTGACATAGTTTGAAGATCTCTTTACTTATTTTGGACATAATTTAGCGATATGACCAACCTTATGACAACAAAAACAAACAATATTTATCATATATTTTTCTTGAATGTGACTGAGATCTCCCTTTGACTGATTGCTTCTCCTCATACAGTCTCTTTCCCTATGACCAACATGATGACAAACAAAACAATGGCCATGAAAAGAAATTGAAAAATTAAAAGCATTGGGCTACCTGATCGACTTCTTTGATTTGCCTTTAAAACCTGCATCCTTCTTTCCTTGGACCAATATTTCATGATCTTTCTCAATCTTGATTATAAGCTTCTCATGATTATCCTTTAAAGAACTTAACTCATCCTTCAACTGATTACACTCTTCTTCTTTTGATGTTAAAATTGAATTTGCAACCTCTAACTGATTCTTAAGATCTTGAATAAATATCTTATTTTATTTTACTTCTATAGCCAACTTAGAATCCAAGATACACACCTTTTCCTTAAGAGCCTGAACCATAGATTTTAACTCTTGATTCTCCTTCTTTAGTTTCTTGGCCATCTTATGCTTTTCTTTGATCTACCTTCAAGCTATTAAACCCTTTCTGAAGGAACCTGCTCTAATACCAATTGTTAAGCACATGATATACTAAGAGGGGGGGTGAATCAGTATATCATATATCTTATAAAACATTACTTTAACCAAATTTCACTTAATCAAACATTCAAGATATGCAATAAAACTCAAACAATAAACACCACACAAGATAGAGAGAGACACTAGATATAACGTGGAAACCCAATGTAGGAAAAACCATGGAGAACAATCTCAAGTATATGAATGAGCACAAATCCAAACAATGTTCGCAAGCCAAGCTTGCAGGAGCACCATACCTCTTTGTCGAGCACCAACCCAACTAATATTCATGAGCACCAACCCATAGGAGTACCACACTCCTTTTCCAAGCACCAACCTAGCTACTATTCATGAGCACTAACCCCTTTATCGGGCACCAACCTAGCAATAATTTGTGAGCACCAACCCACAGGATCACCAACCCCTTTGTGTATACCACACACCTATCTCTCAATGTTTCTATCTCAAAAAATGATAGATCAATACAACATCTCTTTCCTCTCTCTCACCTTTGCTCTTCTAAGCTAGATATAACAAATACAAATCATATTCATCTCTCGCAATTGATCTTCTAAGCTAGATATTACAATATCAAATAAACCTCTATCTTCCATATTACAAATGGCTTCTCAAGCCTTTATTTATAGCTTTCCAAATGACCTTTGGCCTTCCCCCTTTGTGACCCTTCAATCCTCATGGAAAATGGTGCCAAACTTGTATGACCCTTCATATTCAAGCCTTTGAAAAGTCATGTGGTGACCCGTCATGACCAAAAAATTCCTTCCCACTTTTGTCCTTATCTTTGATGACTTTTAATATTCCTCAAAGTGTCCCTTCATGAGAAATTGTGCCCTTACTCTTTTGTCTTCACTTGGTGACTCTTGGTATTCCAAAAGATGACTCTTCATGAGAAAATGCATCCCATCCTTATTTTGTCTTTACCTCGTGGCTCTTCGACTTCTCCATGGGCCCTTATTTATTCTCATATGCAACCAAAAATATATTCATTAATATAAAATAAATATTAACTCACATAAGCCAAGATAAACAACATTAAATGCAATGAGGCCTTTATCACCAATAATGCAAGACCTTTGACATTAATGACAATATTTCCAACAATCTCCCCCTTTGTCATTGATGGTAACCTCAATCTTGAAACTACCACATCTTGTCACTTGCACATACTGTCATCTAAAAACATACAGTAACTCCCCCTTACTATAGCAACCTGTACCTGTTCCCTATACCTATTTTTGCACCTGTACCTATACCTATTATTCTCCCCCTTTGACATCAATGACAAAGGGCCTAATTGAAGCTAACACTTAGCTCCCCCTCACTTGATGCTGAACATCAATGGTAGGAAGTAATATAAATTACTCCCAACTCCTCTCGCCGATCTTTGAATGTATCCTTTGATCGTGCCTTTGAGAAGATATTTGACAATACATACACATTGTTCCCTGTCCTTTGAGTATATGAATGATCACAAACCCAAACAATATTCATAAGCCAAGCTTGTAGGAGCACCATACCCCTTTGTTGAGCACCAACCTAGCTACTATTCATGAGCACCAACCCACAAGAGCACCACACCCCTTTGCTAAGCACCAACCTAGCTACTATTTGTGAGCACCAACCCCTTTGTCGAGCACTAACCCAACAATAATTCATGAGCACCAACCCACAGGAGCACCAATCCCTTTGTGTATACCACACACCTATCTCTCAATGTTTCTATCTTAACAAATGATAGATCAATACAACATCTCTTTCCTCTCTCTCACCTTTGCTCTTCTAAGCTAGATATAACAAATACAAATCATATTCATCTCTCACAATTGCTCTTCTAAGCTAGATATTACAATATCAAATTAACCTCTATCTTCCATATTACAAATGGCTTCTTAAGCCTTTATTTATAGCTTTCCAATTGACCTTTGGCCTTCCCCCTTCGTGACCCTTCAATCCTCATGGAAAATGGTGCTAAAATTTTATGACCCTTCATATTCAAGCCTTTGAAAAGTCATGTGGTGACCCTTCATGACCAAAAACATCATTCCCACTTTTGTCCTTATCTTTGGTGACTTTTCATATTCCTCAAAGTGTCTCTTCATGAGAAATTGTGCCCTTACTCTTTTGTCTTCACTTGGTGACTCTTGGTATTCGCAAAGATGACTTTTCATGAGAAAATGCGTCCCATCCTTCTTTTGTCTTTACCCTGTGGCTCTTCGACTTCTCCATGGGCCCTTCTTTTGTCTCATATGCAACCAAAAATATATTCATTAATATGAAATAAATATTAAATCACATTATCCAAGATAAACAACATTTAATGAAATGGGCCCTTTATCACCAATAATGCTAGACCTTTGACATCAATGACAATATTTCCAACATCAAGGGCTTATAATGGAAATGCAAAGAAAAGAGGGGCTAAAAGATGGCTTATTGAAGGTAATTTCCAAAAATAACTTCTCAAGTTGACATGGATCAATGACAAGTTTCATAAAGACTATTTTTGAGCCTTCTCAAGGTCTAAAACCTAAACACAATCCATACAAATGAAACATATACAATCACCTATAATAATGCTAAAGAGAATCTTGAGAACTTAATAAAAGTCTTAAAAAGAATGGATCTTGAGAACTCTTATTTGGCACTGGGACTCATTCAATAAAAAACTCATACAAGATCATTAGGTTGAGTTAAGGTTAAGATTCTCAAAATAAGGTAACTACAATCAGGACTTTCAAGTGCATAGTCATAAGCCCAAGGAGTGGGCAATGTAATGAAGAGACTTCCATTAGGTTGACCTTAAAGTAATATTGTTGAGACTAATGGGGATCATATCATGGCTTCATAAGGACTTATTCTCATATCTTATGACCTTGTCAAAATTTCCAAGCATCTTAAAACCATGTTATAGTCCATATAAGGACCTGAACTAATGCACAATCAAGTATATAATAAGAAAGAAGTCTGTTTTTAAGAAGGAGGAATGGTGGTATGAAGGAGACATTGTTATAAAGAAATGGATATAATTTTGGAATCAAAGGCATACCTAAATAAGGATTAAACTCAAATAATTTCATGTTCTCATGAAATCATCACCTATAGCTAGGTTAAAGGACTCTTGAATCATGTATTTAATAGGTCAAGTTAGGATTGTGAGGTCTTATCATGTTCTTTGGGTTCAATAGGTTTATGCTATGTTGAAGAGTCTCATATAATGGTGTCAATGTTGTATCAATACATAAGTTGTAATAACACAAACACATAGTCATATACCTCATGAACTCCACCTACAACCATACAAGAGTACATGCCTATCTCCAAAATTATGCGGAATGATAGCAAAGTTGTCCATGATGGAGTTTCATGATAAAATGGTATAGTTTATTTTTAAAATAAATGTTTCATAGAAACATGTGATGATGGAATGAGGTCAAATGTTGAATATGGGGATCTAAACACTACTTGATAGTCAATGTCAAAATAAAAAATGCCTACCTACAACCTTCTAGATAGGCCTATCTCCAAGTTTAGAAAAAGAAAGAGAGCATCACAGTATATGATAGAGTCATATGATCAAATGGAGGTTTCATGGGGAAATTAATATTTGAAATGGATCAAGACCATGAAAAATATTACCAAAAAATATCTATAGTTAGGTCAACTCTCAATCTTCACCTACAACCGACTATACAGAATGCTTCAAGGCAGTCTCAAGTAGTTTCTTAAGAGACCATCATCAAAATAAGTGGAGGAGATAGGTTTTCTATGATGTAAGATGGAATTAAGATATCAATGAGAATCATGAAATCTATGCAAGGCATATAAATCACATAACATGTTTGGGCTATCGTAGTCCATACAAGACATAGTAATATCCACCTACAAGCCATGAAAGAATAGTGAGATCAAAGATGCAATCAAATGAGCTATTGATATGTATGAGGAGGAAATTGAAATAAAAATAATTTAAAAGAATACAAGATTATTAGGATGAACTTATAGGTCATTTGGTGCTAGGTTTAATACTTAAAACTATACTCAGTTCATACAAACTATACACATCTTCACCCCCAGTCATGGGATTGAGATAGGTAAGTTTTAAATACCTTATGCTGGACAGACACCTCATAGATAAATAAATAATGATAGTGGAATGTCATGGTTGAAAAAATAATAAATATTAAGGTTTAAATATGATCTTAAGGTGGCCTATATACTCAAAAAAGTGACCTACATGCCCCAACCTATAGGTCCTCCTTTTGACCAAACCATTATCAAGACAATGAGGTCTACAACACATGGTGAGGAATGAGATTTATTGGAAGTGTTTTAGAGATTTATGAGGATTATAAGTAGTTTAAATGCTGAACCTATAGTGGATATAGACCCAAATCTTCAAACATACACATCAAACATGCATCTACATAGTCATATACACACAATCAAAACTTATAAGCCAGTTTTGAGAGAGTTTGAGGTTTTAGAGCCCCTAAAAGTCTAATAAAGACTTAATTTTTGGTAAAAATCATCATTATAAATTTTTTAATCCTCCCATGCCATATTTAAGATCATAACAAAGGTGTAATTTTGCTCACTATTTTAACACAATCAACCGCCTATCTGTTGACAGTCAAAGAAGGAGCTAGGAGACCATCTTGGAAGGTTTCAAGGTTTGAAAGATAATTTGACCTCATGAGAGGTTTTATGAATAAATTTAAGGTGATAATTATTCAAAATCTTAATTATATTTATCACACTCAATTTTTTAAATCAAAACCCTTGAGGGCTAACTGAAGAGACATGCTTGTAGCTAGTTTGTGCATATAAATTGAGAGTTTGGTTTACATTTGGAAGTTATTTGAGATTGATAAAAAATTATTGATAATATACATATGAAAATAAGAATACTTTGATTAGAGGTAAGCTTAGGTGATAAAATAAAAATAATCAAACCCATTTATAAGGTTTACACAAGATCAATTGCTAATAAACCCTAAAGCAGTCTTAAGAGACCATGGAGACCAAGTGTAGTAAGGGAATACAAATGAAGTAAAAGGAGATGGTAATTAATGGGAAACAATTTTGTTTTTACCTAATTATAACTTAAAATTGCTTTGAACATCAAAACTCAGTATTAGGCCTAAAGCTAGCCTTAAGGCCTACACCACATGAAGACACTAACAAAATCTATTAAGAAAATATGAATTAATGAATATGTTTAAGGGGATTGTAAAGGTACCGTTAAGGTGTATTAAATCCAATAAGAACATGATAAAATGTAAATTTGGTCCTTAAGGATAAATTTGAACTAGGTAGTCTAAGACACTCATTCGACCCACTTGATTAAGAGATCATATCTTTCACCACAAGGGGAGTTTGTCTAAATGATCTTATAATGTTTTAAGGACACATATTAATGTATAATTTATGAATTATTTCACTTGTTTTAGGTATTTATGTTTATGAACCATCACTAAGAGTATAAGCATGTCTAAAATGCAAGAAAAACCCTACAAGCAAACTTCATTACATACATATTTTTTCACACTCTTTGCATTGGAACCCAATATTCTCAAGAAAGTTGAGGGGGTATATTTAATAAAGATTCATGAAAAGAATTTGTGGTTTGGAGTTTTTTACTTTATGAACCATCGTGAAGAAGGTTCACCTCTAAAACCCTCCTATAGACCAGTTTTGAGAAAAGTGAAATTTATTGAAATCAAAAACCCATGATTCATCCTAAAACCTATTTAAATATTAATTACACTTAGATAACATTTAAAAATGGTATTGTGATGTATAAAACTATACAAACATGGTAGAAAATAGAGTTTTTTGGAGAAAAAGTGCAAAAAATAGAGGTATAAGGTAGTTTAATGGATTCTAATCCTCAAAGGGTGAAGTTTGTCACCTATTATTCCTCTTAAATCCATAAAATGCTCATTTCTATCCCTAAAAATGCCTATGTGAGTCTCTTCAAAATAGGTAGTCTACAGAAATTCTAGACAGATTGACCTATTTAACTATTTTGACTAAATTATAGGTGTTTCTTCATAAAAAGACCTATTTCATGATATAAAGGGTTGTTCTAGACCTAAATATCATTATATTTGCATGTTATAATGGTTTCATGTAGGTTATAAGAGCTATCAAGTGTAAGAAGCTAATCTACTAAGCCTAATTGGTCTAGTAGACCTACTTGGTCAACCAATTAGAGTGAAATATGGCATAGAAAGTTATTAAAAAGGGTTAATGTAGGGTCAATCCATGACATATTCTAATATTAAATTTCATTCAATACATATGAGGGATAAATCATGAGCTAACTAGTCATTAAGTGGATTTTCCATGCAAAGTTGGTCTTATCTTCATCCACATGCTTAACTGGTCCTCACCATAAGTTAACTGATCTAAAGTTATTAGAACAATGAATGGTTAAGTGATTTTATTTATGTACCCTTAATACATTAAATTATATTTGTTAAATAATAATATATTTTATTATTTATCATGAGTTTATCCTCATGTACATAAATAATAAAATATATTAAATGACTTTTGGAGAGATTGGACCCATTAATGAGGTGGTTGGAAAAGGTCATTTATAATGGGTAGATTACCTTGCCTATATAAAAAAAGAGTTTATATTGTAAAATGAAATGAAAAAATAGAGAATAGAAAGAAGAGAAGGCTTGTATTGGGTACATTTTATTTCTAAAATAATGAATAATCTTGGTGGGTTTTTAACCTCTTCATGAGGTTTTCCCACAGTATGTTCATGTTATAGTGTGTTCAAATTTGCTGTCAGTGTTTCATGGTAAATGTCTTTACTATTGACCTCACATCTAGATCCGATGTTCATATACAATCGTATTGCTTATTCTGTCAAAAGTGGCATCAATCCATAGTCTTCATGCAAGAAGGACATTCATTTAACTTGATCTCATTTCAAGTGGAGATATTTGACAAATATTGGCATAACATGCTTCTAAAGGAGGTTGGATAAGTCACTATGGCTCACCAACTTATTTTCAATGCCAAAAGGAGCTCATAAAAGGCATCAAGAATGAATAAATATCTTAAGAACTATTTGTACTAGTTGTAACTAAAAATTGTACTTGAGTTAAGGATTAAATAGCCTCTTTTTCCCTCCTCTATGCCACATTGGCTTGTTCTCTTCTCGTCTTCTATATATTCAATATTTTAGGCCTAATTTTAGGATCTCTCTCTTGGGCATGATGAAATTATACCAAGATTGAGCTTTGCAAACCTCTTGAGTGAATGAAATAACTATTTTTAAATTCCTTTATATAGGTTTAGTGTGATTATATTAGTTTGATTTACAAATGTGGTGTTATTTTCTCCTTTGGCAGGTCCTAGTCTCACCTAGTTACTAGTTTCATATTATGCAAACCATATACAATGTTTGATGTTGAGTAATAAGATAACAATGGATATATTGACTAGTTAGTGCATTGAATTAGGCATTCCATCATTGCCACCATGATTTGATCACTTGATGAAACCTCTATGTGATATACTATTTCATAAGAATCCTTTGGAGTTGTATAAATCAATGTTTTGCATTACTTTCTAATGTTTATGAGTTCAAATTTAGTGGATGAACCAACAATATAGGTGTATCACCATTAGTATAATAGGATTTACCTTTCAGTTTCCTTTTAACCATTTTCATCCCAAAATAAAAAGTAGATTTTAGTATTAGAGGATATAGCCTCATAATCTAGAGGTATGGTCTAGCTACAGGTATCCCACAACCTTAGACCATTCCAATTTTAATCTAGGTTTAAAGTAGATCTAAGCAGTCTACTTCAATAGGGTATAACTTGGGTTACTAAGAGTTCTAGAATGCTCGATGGGACACATATTCAGACATTAGATTGTTTATTTATAACATCTTAGTCATCAAAAATAGTTTCAAGCACTCACATGGTCATCATCTTAGAGGTAAAGGGAAACTCTTATTCATAATTCATTGAATTTTATGTGTTTTCTAGGATATGACAACCTATGGAGTAGACTTTGGTCATTCATCTCATTATCAACAACCCTATGATCCATCCCAGTTCTAATTTGATCCCTATCCATCTCATCTTCACCCCTATCAACCCTACAATGATTCATTTCAACCTTATGATGAGCCTTACCAACCCTATACTAACCCACATGAACCTTATTATCCTCCATATGAGCCATATCAGTTCCAAGATCAACCACCCTTCCAAGACTCACATAATTTTTATGATGAGATTAAGGAGATGAAGAAGGTAAGTCAAATAATTTCTAAAGAAATTTTATCCGTAAGATAAGAAGAATTAGCTAAAAATTTCAAAAGACACTACCTCCTACTGCCCCATGCCACTATCTATGGATTATAATTCCACCTCAACAAGAATTTTTCCCAATCATGCCCCAAACTACAATACCTTCAGTATGAGAGGTGCCTAAACCTAATTTTTCAACTTAAAATGAAATGCAACAGTCAAATATAAGTCAAGATGTTGAATTCAAGAGAAAACATGAGATTATCTAGCCTCCACTCCTCCCTCTTCAATAGCTCAAAGTCTTTCTTTCATGGAAAGCTGTTCAAGGAAATATGTAGTAGAGAGAAGAGGTGAAGGTGATCAAAGTTGAGCATCCCCTTGAGCAAAATTAAGCATCCATGGCAACACCTTTGAACCTTTCTCACCTTCTTAAGTATTTTTAGGGGTCTACCATACCACTTTTTTAGAAAGATCCTATCCTTTGTGAGGTAAGTGAAGAAGTTTTAGCTAAGATATTTGAAGATGGAAATGACTTGAGTGAGCAAAAGGAGGACATCATCATTAGGACTAATTTACAAGAGAAAGGATGAGATACAAGTAGAATATGAGATACAAGAGAAAGATGTTTCAGTTGGACAAGTTGAAGATGTTTCTCAAGAGATCCTTGGTCACACAATAGCTACCATTCATCATGATAGACCACAAGAGAATTTAACAGTGGTGGAAGACAAGTACCAATCAACTCGTGAAGATGAAGAACAATTTGATTTTTAGACCATACTAGATCATCAAGTTAATGTTGAAGATGAAACCATATTAAATGACCAACTAGGGGTAGCAAATGCTGATCGACAACTTCATGATCATAATGAAGAGATTCCAATCATACTTCATCTTGGTGATAAAAAATCAATAATCTTGTTTGATATCATTAGTTTAAGTTACTCATTACTTGAAGGTAATTCATTTTAGGTTAGTTGTATCAAATAAGAAACAGTCAACCCTCCAAAAAATAAATTCTAGGAAGTTATTTTCTTAGGAGATGACTTGTTTGATATTTTTAGACAAGGTTATCAACTTCTCCATTCATCTTTAGCTATTTTTCTACTTTTGAAAGCTGAATATGAACTCAAATAGCCTCAAGAAGTCATATAATTATATCCATCTCTCTTAGAATCCAACCTTATAGTAGTACAAGAACCATTCCAAGTTTTCCAACATGACCATCAATAACTCATGACTCAAGAAGAATTGATATTGTTCTTGTAAAGTACATGGATATGGGAGGAGTATGACTGGGTCTTGGAATCACATCTACAATTTATGCACCTAAAATTGGCACTAGAAGAACCAGTTGCTTCCCTAAGAGACTATGAATGTGAAAATATCTTAGATATAATAAATATCTATCAATATATGTAAAAAATTATTCAATGTTCCATGGTGGAAAATCAAGTTTTCCTTTTGACCCTAGAGGAAAGCTTTTGATCTTAGGCTAGTTGTTTTAGGTTGCTTGTCTTGTTTCAATAAGTGAATAGCATAGTAGCAGTCTACTACCTTGTTGTTGTGTTTATCTTATTTTCTTATTTTTTAGGCTAATTGTGTTTTCTTCTTAGTTTAGGTGTGTTTCCTTATTATTGTTGTAGTCAAAAAAGGTGTCACAAAGTTCAAAGGTTTATTTGGCAGTCAAGAGAGTCATCAAGCCATGTTCTCAGGTTTGAAATTATCATTTTCATGAAAAATCAATGAGTTCTCTTGACCAATAGGTTGGTCAACTCATGTGAGTCACCAAAAATGTTGGATATTTGGCTTGTCAAGGCCAAATGCCACCCCTTATAATTCAAAACTTTTCATAGTACTATTATAAGCCTCTTTAGTGATAAATCTCCTTGTAAAAATGTGTATTTTTGCCTAAAATGGAGATTTTTTAATATCATTTAATGATAAAATTAGAGTAAAAAAACCACATAAATCATACAAATACCTTTAAATACTTTCATTTTTATGTCATTATCTTTATTCAAAAGTTTCATGCCTTTAAAAGTATCTTTTCATGTAACTAAAAGGCATATTTTGGTATCAAAAGACTCCCACGTGCCAATTTTTCCCACATAAAGATGTTAAAAGGTTTATTTCTTGTTATAACATGCTAATGACTGGTGTTCATGCTCTTCATTCCCTAAATTTTTTGGTTCAAGTTTTATTTGTGAAGAAAAGGCAAAAGAAAGGCTATTTCAATGTATTTTCATGTGAGAGTATGGATTTTACGGCCTATTCTATATAGCATAAGCCTGAATCATGAAGATGAGGATATATAAGGGGATATATATGAACTTAAATTCAAATGGATCTAATATAGGTCCAAAAATAATTCCCTCTAGTCATCTAGCTTCTTTGCACATAGTGAGAGCCCTTCAGGTTTGTAGGTGGTACAACCATGAAAGAGAAAATCAAAGTCTAAAATTTTAGTTAGATAAATTATCATCAAAAGGATTATATATATGTTAAGTGGTTCTCAATTTAGTCCTCTCTCCTTCATGAACCATCCCTTTGAAGTTAAGGATCTCACTATCTCTCCTTCATCTAAGCAAGTAGTCAGTTTTCTAAGTTTTCTCTTCAGCTGAGCATCATGGTGGAAAAATTCAAGTTTGTGGAGTTTATCAGGAGCATGATCCACATTTTAATGCCATTATTTAGTTATTTTACACACATGTGAGGGTTATATAGAGCTGAAGAGCACATAATAGTGAAAGTCTATAGTCTACAAGCATATGAAGAGAGTTTGTATGATCAAGAGAGAAAGAATTTCAAGAATTATTGGATTCTTATTTTTAGGGGTCTCCTTCATGTTATTATGTTTCTCAAGCAAGGTTTCTCAAAATTTTATTTAAATATTAATAGCAAGGAATACATTAATGGCTCTCACCACCTTCATATTCCTAGTTTAGCATTTTTTAAGGTTTCTTAGCATCGGTTAAGGATCTTAACAAACTCCTAGGTTTCATTTTAGCACCATATATCTCCTTCAAAGGTCTCTAAATTATTGTATCTTGTTGAGAGGGTGTTTATTCTTGATTTAAACCTTTGGGATGGTCTTGACATACACTCCTTATGTCCATTTTCACCTCCATCTTGGTTCATCCCATCACACAGTTTTTCACTACCATTTCTCACTGTAACAAGGCTCCATTTTTACCTCTATTCATTGTTCCCACCATCCATTCACATCATATCACCTTATACTCATATTCATCTCATGAATTAAATACCATAAGGAGTTAAGGATTATAGGGAACATTATTGGTCATAAGAGTAAGGTTATGATGCCTTATTGACACTACTAAACAATAAAGAATGATCATGTACAATCATAAAAAAACATAGTGAAGGGCTTCTAATGGAAGTGCAAAGAAAAGAGGGGATAGAAGATGGATTGTTGAAGGTATTTGACCAAACTACCTTCTCAAGTTGACATGGATCAATGCCAAGTTCATAGAGACTATTTTTGGGCCTTCTCAAGGTCTAAAACCTACGCATAATCCATACAAATGGAGTATATATAGTCACCTATATCAATGCTAAAGAGAATATTGAGACCTTAATAGAAATATTGAAAATAATAGATCTTGAAAAATCCTATTTAGAACTGGGATTCATTCAAGATAAAACTCATACAATATCATTGGTTTGATCTAAGGTCAATATTCTCAAAATAAGGTAACCTCTAGTTAAGACTTTTAAGTGCACAGTCATAAGCCCAAGGAGTGGGCAATGTAATGAAGAGACTTCCATTGGGTTGACCTTCAAGTAAGGTTGTTGATACTAATAGATATCATATCATGACTATATAAGGAGTTATGTTCATATCTTATGACCTTTTTAAAATCTCCAAGCATTTGAAAAATCTATTACAGTCCGTACAAGGACTGAAACTAATACATAATCAAGTATATAGTAAGAGAGAAGTCTGATTTCAAGAAGGAGGAATGTTAGTATGAAGGATACATTATTAAAAAGAGATGGATATAATTTTTAAATCAAGGGCATACCTAAATAAGGATTGAACTCAAATAAGGTCAGGTTCTCATGAAATCATCACCTACAATTGGGTTAAAGGACTCTTGAAGCATGTATATATTGTGTCAAGCTAGGATTGTGAGGTCTTATCATGTTCTTTGGGTTTATAAGGTTTCTAATATGTTGAAGAGTCTCATGTAATTTTCAAGTCTATATAAATCCATAGGTTCTAATGGCACAAAAACATAGTCATATACCTCATGAAATCCACCTATAGCCATACAAGAGTATAGGCCTATCTCCAAGCTTATGGAGAATGATAAAAAAGGGGTCCATGATGGAGTCTCATAATCAAATGGTAGATTTTATTGTTCAAATTAATGTTTAATAGAAACAAGTGATGATGAAATGAGGTTAAAGGATGAAAATGGGGCTCTAAACACTACTTGACAGTCAATGTCAAACTAAAAAATGCTTACCTACAACCTTCTAGACAGGGCTATCTCCAAGTTTAGAAAGAGAACATCATAGTATATGGTAGTGTCATATGATAAAATTGAGGTTTCATGGGGAAATGGAGATTTGAAATGGATTAATAAGTTGAAAAAGGTTACCAAACAAGATCTATAGTCAGGTCAACTCTCAATCATCACCTACAACTAACTATATAGAATGTTTCAAGACAATCTCAAGGAGTTTCTTAAGAGACCATCATCAAAATAAGTGGAGGAGATAGGTTTTGTATGGTGTAAGATGGAATTAAGATATAAAGTAGAATCATGAAATACATCCAAAGATTATAAATCACATAACATGTTTGGACTATCTCAGTCCATACAAGACATAGTAACATCCACCTACAGGCCATGAAAGAATAGTGAGATCAAAGATGCAATTAGATGAGCTATTGATATGTATGAGGAGTTTGAACTCAAAATAATTTCAAATAATATAAGAGTATCAAGGTGACCTTGGATGTCATTTGGTGCCAGGTTTAAGACTTAAAACTATGCTCAGTTCATACAAACTATACACATATTCACCTATAGTCATGGGATTGAGATAGGTAAGTTTGAAATACCTTATGCTAGACATATGCCTCATATGTCAAAAAATAATGATATTTAAATTTAATGGTTGAAAAAATAATCAATATTAAGGTTTAAATCTGATCTTAAGGTTTCTTATATTCTCAAAAACGTGACTTACATGCCCCAGCCTATAGGTCCTCCTTTTGACCAAACCATTATCAAGACAATGAGGTCTACAAGAACACATGATGAGGAATGAGAGTTGTTGGAAGTTTTATAGATATTTATGATGATTAAAATTAGTTTCAATGGGTTTTAAATTCTGACCCTATAGTGGAGATAAACCCAAAGATTCAAACATTCACAACTAACATGTAACTACATAGTCATATACACATAATCAACACCTATAAGCTAGTTTTGAGGGAGATTGAGGATTTGGAGCCCCTAAAGGTATAATAAAGACTAAATTTTTGGTAAAAATCATAATTATAACTTTTTAAATCCTCCTATGCCATCTTGGAGATCATACCAATGGTGTAAGTTCTCACTATTTTAACACAATCAACCACTTGTCTGTTGATAGTCAAAAAAGGAGCTAGGAGACATTCTTGGAGGGTTTCAAGGTTTGACAGAGAGTTTGAAATCATGAGAGGTTTTATGAAGAAATGGAAGGTGATAATTCTTAAAACACCTATTGATATTGATCACACTCAATTTTTTAAATCAAAACCCTTGAGGGTTAATTGAAGAGACATGCCTGTAGCTAGTGTTTGCATATAATTTGAGAGTTTGGTTTACATTTGGAGGTTGTTTGAGATTGATAAAAAATTATTGATCATAGAAAATTTTATATAAACATATTTTGATGAGAGCTAAGCTCAAGTGATACAAGAAAAATCATCAAACCCATCTATAATGGTTACATAGGCTCAATTGCAAATAAACTCTAAGGCAATCTTAAGAGACCATGGAGACCAAGTGAAGTAAGGGAAAAAAAAAGAAGTCAAAGGATATGGAAATGAATGGATTTTTTTTTTCCATCCTTAACACCTACATTTTATTTGAACATCAAAACACAATATTAGGCCTAAAGCTAACCTTAAGGCCTATAAGGCATACACCAAATGAAGACACTAACTAACTCTATCAAGAAAATATGACTTCATGAATATGTTTAAGGGGATTATAAATGTAACATGAATGTGTATTAAATCAAATAATAAAATGATAAAAGGTCAATTTGGTCCTTAAAGATAAATTTAAACTATGCATTCTAAGACACTCATTCGACCCACATGATCAAGAACTCATATCTTTCACCATAAGGGGAGATTAGACAAGTGATATTATCTTGTTTTATGGAACCATATTAAATTTAAATCATTGAAATATTGAGGTTTTTTGAGGGATTGAGGTTTATGAACCATAGCTAATAGTATAAGCATGTCCAAAATGTAAGCAAAACCCTATAGGTAACTTCATTATGTACGTATTTTTGCACACTATTTGCATGGGAACACAAGATTCTCACAAAATTTGAGGGGGTATATGTAATAAATATTCATGTAAATAAGTTTTAGTTTGGAGGTCTGTACTTTATGAACCATCATTAAGAAGGCTCACCTCCAAAACCCTCTTATAGACTAGTTTTGAGAAAAGTGAAATTTTTTGGAATCAAAACCCCATGAATCATCCTAAAACCTATTGAAATATGAATAAAAATTAGATAAGGTCTTATAAATGGTAATTTTATGTATGTAACCATATGGACATGGTATAAAATAAAGTTTTTTAGGTGAAAATTGCACTAAATAGAGGTACAAGGTAGTTTAATGGATTACAATCCATGGAGAGTGAAGTTTGGAACTTGTAATTCCTCCTCAAGCCATAATATACTTAAATATATGCCTAGAAATGTCTTGATGAGTCTCTTCAAAATAGCTAGTCTACATAAATTCTAGATAGATTGACCTAGTCAACTATTTTGACTAAGTTGCAAGTGTTTCTTCATAAAAAATGCCTATTTCATGATATGAGGTGCTATTCCAGACCTAACTATAATTATATTTTAATGTTATAATGGTTTCATGTAGGTTTTAATAGCTATCAAGTATAAGAAGTTAGGATTTTAGGCCTAATTAGCCTAATTGACCTACTTGGTCAATCAATTAGAGTGAAATATGACATGCAAAGATATTGAAATGGGTTTATGCAAGGTCAATCCATGCCATATTCTGATCTTGAGTGTTAATAAATATATATGAGGTCCAAAGCATGAGCTAACTGGTCATTAAGTGGCTTTTCCATGCAAAATAGGTATTATCTTCATCCACATGCTTAACTGGTCCTCACCATGAGTTAACTGATCTAAAGTGGCATCAATCCATAGTATTCATGCAAGAAGGACATTAATTTAACTTTATCTCATTTCAAGTTGAGATATTTGACAAATATTTTCATAACATTATTCCAAAGGAGGTTAGACAAGTCACTATAGCCCACCCTCTTATTTTAAATGCCAAAAGGAGCTCATGCAAGGCATCAAGCATGAAGAGATACTTTAAGGACTATTTTTACTAGTTGTAACTAAAAATTGTACTTGAGTTAAGGATTAGATAACCTCTTATCATTTTCACTACTCCAAATTGGCTTGTTCTCTTCTCATCTTCTATATATTCAATATTTTAGGCCCAATTTCAGGATCCCTCTCTTGGGCATAATGAAATCCTACCAAGATTGAGCTTTGCAAACCTTTTGAGTGAATAAAATGACTATTTAAAGATTCCTTTATATAAGGTTAGTGTGATTGTGCTATTTTGTTTGCACATGTGGTAGTAGTTATTTTAGAGTTATCAATGATGTCATGGTGATTTCTTGAAGGTGTCCTAGTGAGTGGATGAAGTGCTTTGTTAGCCTAAGTGATACTGATAAAGTGTGCATTGTGCTTGTCCTAGTATGCTTGAAGTTGGATTGGTTGATCTTCAATTTTGGTATGCATAGAGATGGTTAAGAATGAGTATGGAGTATTGATCATGTTCAAAGGGTATTATAAGAGGTTTTCTATTATTGGAGAGTTTATGTGAACAAGTGGAATTCATTTGGTAGTCCATAGTTTTCATCTAGATAGTTTGGGTCTAGTGGCAGAAAAATCTAGTAAATAGTTTGATGATGTCATAATTTCCACATGTGAATGAGTCAAGGGGAGTTGGTCATATGCTTGTGATCACATTAGTCCCTAGTTATTATGTTCTAAATCTCAAATCATGCATTGAATCATGGTCAAAGATATGAGGGTACAAGGTTGGCTTCTCAGACATAATTTAATGTTTTCCCATACTTTGCCAAATTTATAAAGTTGCAAGAAGAATTGAGTAGGTATTTTGATGGTAGAATATCTCACATGTGTTGATGTTTTAGAATAAGATGATCATATGGGTTTGTTTGTTTTTTATCCTAGTTTATTTGTGCTAAATTTTAGGTCATGCACCGAAGCATGACAAAAGTTATGTAGGATCAAAGTTGGCCTCCTAGGCAAGTTCCAAGCATAGTTGGCTCTGTGATAAAAGATTTTGAGAAGGCATTTAAATGGTGATATATCTCACATATTTAAAGGTTTCAAGATCAATTTTTTTATATTTATGGATTCTATTATGTGATAATATCATATGGTCCAAATTTGAGATCATGCTCTAAGCGTAGAAGAAGTTATTGAGGTTCAAAGTAGGATTTCCAAGCATATTGCAATTGGTCCCCATACTTAGTCAATTTGCATGATGTTAAAGATATAGACCTAATGGAGATCCAATATCTCATGGGATTTTATATAGTAAGATCTATGGTAAACAACAAGTCAAATTGGTCAAAGTGCTTACTGGTTAACATTGTTAATGATCAGGACCAAATGAAGATCCAACGGTATGTGGGCGATCATACATATCATGATCTAATAGTGCATATTGATCGAGATGAAAAGAAGTGCATGATGTTTAATGACTAAGAAAATATATATGATAAGGATATAATAGTGAGTGGGTGTTCATACATATTGATCAAATGGTGAGCATTGATAGTTAAAGGCCTGGTTGATCCACAAAGATCAATGGTCCATATTGAGTCAACATTGTAAGGGTACACGAGATGAGGTCAAAGTGACAGAGGTTTAATGCTTGAGCATTGGTGCCTATGTATTAAGGTTTAGACAAGATCGATGGTGAGAGATTTATTGAAATCTAAGAGGAAATGAGATGTGAGTAAAGTGGTCAAAGTTTAATTGTGACCGTTGTCATTTAAATATTCAAATTTAACAAGGGAAAAACTAGTTTCTGGACTTTGGGCCATATCTTTTGATATAGGATGAATTTTCTCATGTAGTAAAAATAAAATATGTAGAGGATGCCAAGGAACATATGGAAATATGGATTTAAATTTTTTTAAGTATGTGTAAACAAAGATATTAATCTTTAAAGTTGACTATGGTTTCATGTTTATTCTGCAAGAAACCCAAGAAGCGTAATTGAGCTTATTTTGATATTGTTTAAATATATACTAATGAATTGGTGATTGTTGAGTGTTGTCATCTCCATAAGGATGATTTGTGTGTATTTTTAAGGTTTTACCAGTTGTATATAGTGTGAACAAAGGTTTTGAATTTGACTATGTGTTTGTTCATATTGTTCTTCTGCACCAAGTCAGTGATTGAGTTATTTGAGCATACACAAAGGTGACCATGAGTGACTTTAATCATTTTAATATGTCCTCAGGGACATAAGGAGTGGATTTATATATTTTAAAGTGGTCTTGTTTTTATTGATTTGCTTGATAAAGTGATAAATGGGTGAATAGGTCTCCACGAGACCTATAATAGCTACAAGGGCCTTATTAAAAGGTGTAGCTACTTAAGGGTGACCCATAGGTGCTATGACCAACCTATGAATATTTTTTTGATCCATGTCTTGATGTGAGATAATCCTTAAGGGTTAGGTCAAGTGTAATGGCTGACCTAGAAGTTGATATTTATGATTTCTCTATATATAGTATAACCAAATGAGGTGGTTTCTATATTTTAGAGACTTGTAAGTGAGAGAGTTGGATAAAGAAGGAAAGGAGAGGAGAGTGAGAGTGCCCAAATACTAGGTTGATGAGTAAAATAATTAAAGATTGTGTGTATGATTTATAAGTGATGTTTTTGATGATAGTATAGTGTTCTTACAATTTGAATCTATGTGAAGAGATCTAAGTGTGCATATGAAGACTATTTGAGTGAAGAAGGAAAGAGTTTGTGACATTATTATATGAGAGGCTTGTTTGAGATAGAAAGAGAGTTTGTGCAGAGATTAGAAAATAGATATCTATAATTAGGTGTTGAAGGCATCAATTCTAAGGTGGAAGTGTTCTTTTTAAGGAGGGTCTAAAGGACTTGATCTTCCTTAGGGGTAGGTGTTCCTTGTGAAATAGGGTTTCACTATAGAAATTTAGTCATAAGGACTTGATCAAGGTCATAGGTTATATGGACTTGACCAAATAGGTGGTCAAAAGGACTTGATCATCTTAAAAGTAGGTGATCTTTTTGAAACTTCTATTTCACTAAAGGCCTTAGGTCAAAAAGACTTGACCAAGGTTCCAGATCAAAAGGACTTGATTAGTCTCTTATTTTTGATCATATTATAGGAAGTAGTCCATATGTTTGTAGGCTTGAGAGTGGGTTTTATTACCCAAGAGGGTTTCCCATGTAAATCTTATGTTGTGTATGTGATCTTGTATTATGTTTATTGGTCATTTTTATGAATTATTTGTATGCTTCATGAATGATCATATTGAATGATTAAGTATTTTTAAGGGTTTATAAATTGAATTTGATTGTTTGCCACCATTGATTCGCCTCCCTATCAGTGGATTATACCTCTAATAATTGGTATTAGTGTGAGGTCCTTTGATAAAGGCTTGACAACATAAAAGTGATCCAAGGTAAAATTTATAATTAGAATGTGCAAGGTGGTTTATCTACTAAGAAAACATCAATGTGCAATGGATCTAATTATGTATTTTGGAGTGCTAGGATGAAGACATACATTAAGTCCTTAATGTTTGATGTATGACAATATATTTTGGATGGTTATGTTATTCCTACTATTCCTCCATCTAGTGCTGTAAAAAAGAAGATATTTTAGAACAACTCTAAGGCAATGAATGCCATTACTTATGGTCTTACAAAAATTGAGTTTACCAAATTAATCCTCTACCAAGGAAATATGGGATAAATTGAAGACTATTTTTGAAGGACATTCAAAGGTTAAGTTGGCAAAGTTGTAGACTCATCAAAGACAATTTGAGAGCCTCAAAATGAAAGAAGAAAATTATATGGCATCCTTTTTGTAGAGAGTTGATGAGATTGTAAACACCATCAGAGGTTTTGGAGAGAACCTTGAAAAGGATATTATAGTTCAAAAGGTATTAAGGTCTCTATCCCTCAAGTTTGATCCAAAAGTATCTACTATAGAAGAAAATCATGATCTTTCTTAGTTAAATATGGATCAATTGCATGGCACCCTTATTGCATATGAGATGAGAGTAAATGATGATATACCACCAAAGAAGGAAGTAGTATTCAAAATAGAGATGAATCCAAAAAGGGAGTTCCAAGGTAAGAAACCCACAGAAGATGACATTTTTAATATTAATGAGGATGAACTAGTTACTTTGTTTACAAGGAAATTGAAAATAGGTTTAGGCAAGTATAAGGTTAAGATACCTTTCAAATGCTTTAATTATGGAGAGATAGGACATTTTACTAATAAGTGCCCTCATAAGTATAAGAAGGTTATTTATGAAGAACATGATCAAGGTTATGAAGATGGCAAGAGATAATTCAGGTCTGATAAAATCAAAAAGGGATTTAAAAGATTTGACAATAAGAAGAAGTAATTTAAGGACAAGAAGAGTATTTACACTAAAGAAGATGGTAGCTCATTAGATGAGAGTGAAGTCAGTGACTTAGAGTATGATCATGAAGATGAAGCTCTATTCATGGCTGAGGAAGGGAGTTGCTCACATAAAAAGGAGTCTAATTGTAGTGATTTAGATAGTGATGAAAATGAGGTGGATGATGAGACTACTTTGATAAATACTTTTAAATAATTAAAGATTAAAAAGAATATTAACAAGAAGATGAAGTTTCAACTCAAAGACTGTGAGGAATAATTTAGTATTTTTGAGGCAAGAATGAATGAAGACACCAAGGAGTATGAAGATATGGCCAAACATCTCAACTGTTAATTGGAAGTCTTGTCTACAATCTTGAAAGCTAAAGAAGATGAGTGCTCAAGGTATGCTTCTAAGATTGTGTCTATGAAAGATGAATTATAGAAGTCTGCAAACAAGGTGAAATCATTTGTCAAGTTTGATAAAAGTTCTAATGATCTGGATGATCTCCTAAAGAGTCAAAAGTTAGCTAGTGATAGATCTAGATTGGGTTTTAATGAAGAACCCAAAGTTACTTCTCAAGTTGAAATTAATGTTAATAAGAGAAAGGTGGATCAAAATTTAAAGATAAATCATTATACAAAGAATAAAGATGCTAGTAGAAAATATACAAATTAGATCAGATAGACAAATGCCATGAGATATGCAAATTTCAATAGTTACTGTTATACTTGTAATCAATTTGGGCATATACCTAGAGAATGTAGAATACCTATTAAGAATGAGTTTACATGGGACTATGATGGGGGTCATCATTAAAAAGAGTGAGAAAGGTTAAGTGATTCAATTGTCTTAATGAGGGATACTTTGCTAAGCATTATCCAAATAAGGAAAGGTAAGACAAGTCTTATTTAAAAAGAGTAGTTTGTTTTAGTTGTCATGACATTGGACATATTGATATTTTTTGTCCAAACAAGGCAAGATAAACTACGTTTCCATTAAGGAGTATGATTTGCTACAACTGTGAATAGAGATGTCACATTGCTAGATTTTGTAAGAAAAAGGCCATTAAGTCAGAATAAATTCGATCAGGTTCCTAGAGTGCATTATAGAAGGCAAGTGAACTCATGGAGACCAAAAGTGGCAAGTAAGAATCATGATGAGACTACAAGTCCAAGTAATTTATTTTCTATGGTGGATAATGTTTAGAAGTTGAAGAGTGCCAAGAGGTCTCATTGTTTGCTCATGTTGAGAGTGAAGAGACCAAGCTCAAAGAGAAGACCAAGGCACTAGTTGAAGCTATTCCTGAGGTATGTATGGATCCAAGTAAACATCCTGCTATTGTTGAGCATGTATCATGTAAAGAACATCAATTTTTTGTGCCTAATGATGAGGTTCTAAGCTATAAGGAAGATTATTCAGATGAAAAGGTATGTCATGAATCTGTATTGTCTCTATGTATTGTCAATCCTATCATAGAAGAAAAGGAGAATGTTGTAGTGGATGAGGAAGTTGTTTCTATAAAGTTAAATAAGAAGAAAAATAACTGTAAGTATTAGATGACCAAGGAAGAGATGGAATATGAGGAGTTGTGGGCAACTCCTGGTTTCACACCATGGTGGAACATTGTGGTGTAGATGATATCTCTACCTAAGTTTCTTAGGAGACATATTTTATTATAGATAAGAAAGTTTGCATGATCAAGATGATAATGCCAATTAGATAAGGTATTTGGTTAAGGGGAAGCAACAAGCTCATGAGCTTTATCTAGAGGTTTATGAAGAATTTTTTGTGTAAAGTCAGAACGGGGTTTTTTTTAGATGGCATAATGAGTTTGATGCAATGTCAAGTAAATTTTGGTGTTCAAAAAGGTCTATGCACTTATTTATGATGTGATCCATGTGATTTTGTGGTCTAAAGATATGTTAAAGGAAATTTGAATATTTTTGAGTGCTCTCAATTTTATTAGTTATGACTTAAGGGCTAATAGGTCTAAAAATGGGTTATAGGAAGTCTATGCTCTCAAAGGTATGAATGCTTAGTATAAGGAGTTTAGATAGGCATAGTATGAAGATTTGATGTTTTTACTTAGTGTTTAAAAAATAAAAAGGTGTGTATCTTTCAAGGAGAGTTTTTATGTTGTTTTGGAGCATATTTCCTTTTTGGTATGTGGTATGAAGTTTTGTTGGTGGTCCTTGAGGTGGTTTGAGAGAGAAGGATAGTAAGCCTACATGGTGGTTCTTCATGGTATGTGGAGATATGAAGATGATCAAAAGGTATAATAGATCATAAATATTATGGAGAGACCCTCTCAAATATTTTCTTGGTGATTTCTCCTAGTTTCATTATTTTTCATGTTTTTTCTTCATGGCTACAATGCTTGGTTGAAGAGAGTGTTGGCATGGAGCAAGAGGAGGTTGTCAAGGTAAGAAGAGGTAGGTTCAAGGTAAGGGGGAGTTTGTAATATCTTTATAATATTATTTGATGGTATTTTTAGGTCCTTAGGATTATTTGGTGCCCACTTTATCATTGTGTCAAAGGAGGAGAAAGTTATTATTATGGGAGTGCTTAAAGAGAGAGAGAAGGTGAGCTGTATATTGCTATATATGATGTTTGTTGACATAAATAAAAAAGGGGAATATTGTTAAAGAGTTGTTAATGATGTCATGGTGATGTCTTGGAGGTGTCCTAGTGAGTGGATTAAGTGATTTTTTAGCCTAAGTGACAATGACAAAGTGTGCATTGTGCTTGTCCTAGTATGCTTGATTTAGATAGTTTGGGTCTAGTGGTAGAAAGTTTGAGTAGGTAATTTGATGACATCATAATTACCACATGTGGATGATTTAAGGGGAGTTGGTCATATGGTTGTGGTCAAATTAGTCCCTATTTATTATGTATTATATATAAATTCATGTATCTAAGTTTGGTCAAAGATATGAGGGTGAAAAGTTGGCTTCTCAAATAGAATTCAATGTTTTCCCATACTTGGCCAAATTTACAAAGTGGCAAGAAGAGTCAAGTAAGAATTTTGATAGTAGCATATCTTGCACGTGTGGATATTTCAAAATAAGATGATGATATGGGTTTATTTAGTTTTAGCCTAGTTTATTTTCACTAAATTTTAGGTCATGTGTTGAAGCAAGGTAAAAATTATGCAGGAGCAAAGTTGGCCTCCCAAGCAAGTTCCAAGCATAGTTGGCTCTGTGATAAAAGATTTTGAGAAGGAATTTTAATGGTGATATATCTTACACACATGAATGTTATAGGAGTATATTTTTATATGGATGGATTCTCCTATGTGAGGAGATAATATGGTCTAAATTTGAGATTATGCATCTAAGTGTAAAAGAAGTTATTGAGGTTCAAAGTAGAATTTCTAGGCATATTACAGTTGGTCCCCATACTTAGTCAATTTGCATGATGTTAAATATCTAGACCTAGTGGAAATATAATGTCTCATGGGAGTTTTTACAGTGAATATTTGTATTTCATATCAATTCAAAATGGTTAAAGTGCTCATTAGTTAACATTGTTAAAGATTAGAACCAAATGAAGATCCAATGGTGCACGAACGATCATACAGATTATGATCTAACAATGCATATTGATTGAAATGGAAAGATATGTATGATGTTTAATGATTGAGAAAAGGCATAGGATAGGTATTTAATGGTGAGTGAGTGTTATTATATATTTATTAAATTTTGAGCACTACTAAATAAAGACCTGGTTGATCCACATAGATTGACGGTACATATTGAGTCAACATTATAAGGGTGCACAAAATGAGCTCAAAGTGATATAGGTTTAATGTTTTAGAAATTATGCCTATGAATTAAGGTTCAAATAGGATCGATGGTGTGTTATTGATTGAAATATTATAGGACAAGAGATATGAGCAAAGTGGTCAAAGTTTAACTATGATCATTGTCATTTAAATATTCAAATTTAATAAGGGAAAAACTAGTGTTTGGTATTTGGGCCATATGTTTCGATAGAAGATGAATTTTTTCATGTAGTAAAAATAAAATATGTATATAAATACAAGTAATATCTATAAATATGGATTTAAATATCTAAAAGTATGTGAAAATAAGGATATTGAGCTTCAAAGTTAACTATGGTTTCGTGCTTGTTCTATAAGAAACTCGAGAAGGGTAATTGAGCTTGTTTTGATATTATTTCAATATATCTTGGTGAATTGGAAAATTTGGAGTTTTTTATACTTCATGATGATTATTTATATACCTTTTTAGGGTTTGAACAATCGTATGCACCAATAACAAAGGTTATGAAGTTCACTAAGTGTTTGTTCATAGTGTTCCTATGCACTAGGTTAGTGATTAAGTTGTTTGAGTATATGCAAAGGTGAGCATGAGTGACTGTAATCATTTGAGGATATCATAGGAGACATAAGGAGTGGACCTATGTATTTTAATGTGGTCATATTTTATTAATTTTCTTGATAAAGTGCTAAATGGGTGAATAGGTCTCCACGAGAGCTATAAGAGCTACAAGGGCCTTATTAAAAGGTGTAGCTGCTTAAGAGTGACCCATAGGTGTTATGAATAACCTATGAAGATTGTTTTGAGATGTGTATTGATGTGAGACAAGCCTTAAGGGTTAATGAAAGTGTAATGGCTGACCTATAAGTTGATATTCATGACTACTCTATATATAGTGAAACTGAATGAGGTGATTTCTAGATTTGGAGACTTGTAAGTGAGAGAGTTGGAGAATGAAGGAAAGGAAAGGAGAGTGAGAGTGCCTATATGTTGGGTTGATGAGAAAATAATACTAAGGACTATGTTTATGATCTATAGGTCACGTTTTTGATCACAATATAGTGTTATTACAATTTGAAGTTGTGTGAAGAGATTAGAGTGTACATATGAGGACTGTTTGAGTGAAGAAGGAAAGAGTTTGTGACATACCTATGTGAAAAGCCTATTTGAGATAGAGAGAGATTTTTTATAGAGGTTAAAAAATATATATCCATAATCAAGTGTTGAAGATATTAATTCTAAGGTGGAAGTGTTCTTTTCAAGGAGGGTTTAAAGGATTTGATCTTCCTTAGGGGTAGTTGCTCCTTGTGAAACATGGTTTCACCAAAGAACTTTGGTCAAAAGGACTTGATCAAGGTTATAGGTCATAATGTATTGACCAAAAAAGTGTTAAAAAGGACTTGATAATCTTAGGGGTAGGTGTTCCTTATGGAACTATTATTTCACTAAAGGCCTTAGGTTAGAAAGACTTGACCAAAGTTCTTGATCAAAAGAACTTGATCAGTCTCTTGTTTGTGATCATATTATAGGACAATAGTATATGTGTTTTTAGGCTTAAGAGTGGGTTTTATCCCCCAATATGGTTTCCCACATAAATCTTGTGTTGTGTATGTGATCTTTCATTATGTTTATTTTTCACTACTATAAATGATTTATATGCTTCATGAATAATTGTATTAAATGCATAAGTATTTTTAAGGGTTTAGAAATTTAATTGGATTGTTTTCCACCACTGATTCACCCCCCCTCTCAATGGATTTTACTTATAATATTATTTTATCCCTTAATAGGACCTAATCTCACCTAGTTACTAGTACACCATATTATGCATGTCATATACAATGTTTGATATTGAGTATTAAGCTAATAATGGATATATTGACTATTTAGTGCCTTAAATTAGGGATTTCATCATTGAATTCATGATTTTATCACTTGATAAAACCTATATGTGAAATAATATTGCATAAAAATCATTTGGAGTTATAGAATTCAGTGATTTGCATTGCTTTCTAATGTTGTATGAGTTCAAATTGAGTGGATGAACTAATTATACATGTGTATCACCATCATTATAATATGATTTACCTTATAGTTTCTTTCTAACCCTTTTCACCCCAAAATAAAAATAATATTTTAGTAATTATGAGTAGAATAGATACATAAGAAGATCTAGCCTCATAATATATAGGTCTAGTCTAGTTACATGTATCCCACAACCTTAGACCATTCCAATGTTAATCTAGGTTTATGTAGGTCTGAGTAGTCTACTTCAGTAGGGTGGAACTTGGGTTGATAACACCATCCTCTCATTTACTTATTGAATCCAATCCCATAAGATAAGTGCACCTATAGATTATCATCAAGACGAAATTTATATTTTAAAAAATTACATTCATAGGTGGGTTTTTCTTCCCTTGGCTCCTTTGATTAAATATAGAGGGAGATTGCATCTCTAAAATATTATCATTTGTGTGTTTTTTTAGCAAGTTCCTAAATAAATAATTTTGAAGTGATAGTAATTTTTAACATTGATTCTAGTGAACATTTATTGTGGGTTCCTTAGAAAAAACATTGTGAGGATATCTCATTTTGGTTGTCTTTTTCTAAGCAGTGACTCCATTTTGAAAAAATAGATTGGTGTGATATCTTATCCTTTGATATCCATCCTAGATCCACCTAGGAGGCATACATGGTCACATTATTCATGATTGTATCCTCCTTATGAATTTATGCCAAAAATAAGAGAATGATCAAGGTCACAAGAAGTATCATATCATGTTGAGAGGACACTAGGAGGTTATATCTAGGGTCAGATCAAATTATTTGAGGAAATAAAATCACTTTGGTCTCCCAAGTGAGTATTCTTATTATTGATAATTATTTTTTACTCTTGTTGGCATAAGGTTTGTATTAGTTGCTAGGAATTTATGTATGCATAGGTTATGATTAACTTATACTATCCTATCTCAAAAGACTTTGACTTAGATGAAGGTCAATTGAATAGAGTCTATACACACTAAATGTATCAAGTAGTAACTAATGATTAATAAGATCTAACAAGAGGTTTCCTATAATATAATGTCAATAAGAAAGGGTTCCAAACCCTGTATTTATGACACAAGGGAATAAATATTTCTAGGCCTCCTATGTAAGAAATATGAAATTAAAGTAAATGGTTGTAAGTTTGAAAATAAGATGAACTAAACTAAATGGGAAGGGTTAAAATGGTCATAACTGGTAAGGTGCCATGATCAACCAAATTGGGGTCTAGGCAACCTAAATAGAATATATCAAGTCTAATCATTACTATAACTACACCAACACTATGTGTAGAGAGAATGTAGATAAGGATATACACACATTCATTCACTAATAAATAAGCAACATCTAATCTACTAAGTAACAAATGAAAGAGTATATGGTTAAAATATATCTTAGAGTGAACCTGTCATGCATCAATCTCCCCTAGCTCAAATAGAGATTTTCAAGATAATATTGTAGGTTGAATACTTCAAATGATTAGAAAATGACATTGGAACTCTCAATTAACCCTTGTTTTAAGTCTCGAAAGACTACCAGAAGACAAGTTTCTTTGAGATAAAGTTATACCTAAAACTCCTCCAATTATGACTTAGGGGAGAAATGCAAGTCAAATAAACTAAATTATATTATATATGATATCATTGAATGAAACATGACCCTTAAATATAGTGATACAATACCCAAAACCAAATAGAAACTATAATCTAATGATGCCAACCAAGATAATACATTTTAAAGGATTTGGTTAACATAGAAAAACATCAACCAAGCTGATGTAATATAAATATCTCAGAACTAAACTGAGTTGGATAATACAAAGACTACCAAAAGAAAAAAATATTCAAGATAAAGTTCTACCTATAACTCCTCAAAATATGACTTAGGGTAGAAGTGAGAGAAAAATCAAAGAAAATAGAGTGTATATGATATCATTAAATAAAACATGACCCCTACATATACTGATCCAATACCCAAAACCAAAATTAAACTATAAGTTAATGATGTCAACAAGTTGATACATTTTAAAAGATTTAGTTGAAATAAAAAAACATTAGCCAGACTGATATAGTAAAAATGTCTCAGAGCTACATTGAGCTAGCTAATATAATATATGAAGTAAAAAATTTCTAAACATAAAATATTAACCTAGTTAATACCGTAAGATATAGGGAAACTATCATAAATGAGTAGGATATAATGGAAAGAGGTAAGTGGTAGGAAATTATAAATAATTTGGATTGATGATAGGAATGATGTAATCATGATATAAATAACATCTCTCATAAATACCACAAGCCTAACTCACCGCATTCCTCATGCACCCTTTAAGGCATGTACTTAGGGAAATTGATTTTAGAGAATTCACTACAAGATAAAGTGTTAACAAGTGATAAAGATGTAAAATATTATGTGTATATATATACCCCATCTGAAGCTCATCACATGTCATAATAGTATAACATGGGATGATGCTTTGGGAAAGAACATAGAAACATAATAAATCAAATGAAATTATTGAAATAATGAAAATTAAATGAAAGTAAATAAAATGAGAATACATACCTTCACTTTGTTGGAAATTTGAGATGCTTTGATATCAAGAAGTTCAATGAAGAAGGTTCAGTGCTCTAGTATCATAGGTTATCATTGATGTCAAAAATGCAATCATTAATGACAATAGCTTAGTGGTTTTGTAGAAGGCTTTTGACCCAAGGATTTTATATAAGGAAAAAATTAAGTCTTGAGAAAGTCACTTGGAGTATAAATTGGGCTTGTAAACTTCAATTACTATTACTTATTTAATAAGTAATAAGTAAATAGCCTTTGAAAAACTGAATGGATCTTGTAGTGAAAATCGGGTTTGTGAACTTACACTACTTTTACTTATTTCATAAGTAATAAGTAACTAACATTTGAAAACCTGAATTGGTTTTGTGGTGTTAATAAGGTTTCCTAGATGACTTTACTTTGTTCAAATTTATAAGCTAAGAAGATTGAAGAACCCAAATTGGTCTAGATAAATGGATCAGGGTTGCAAAGTGACTTAACTTATTTCATTTTTATAAGTTAACTTATTTCATTTTTATAAGTTAAGTAGGTTGAAGAACCCGAATTGGTCTAGACAAGTGGATCGGGGTTGCAATGTGACTTAACTTATTTCATTTTTATAATTTAAGTAGGTTGAAGAACCCAAATTAGTCTAGATGAGTGAATCAAGGTTTTGGAATGACTTTACTTCTTTCAAGATTATAAGTCATGCAATTTGGAGAACCCAAAATGGTCTTGGAAAATTCTTTCAAAAAAAGTGTTAAGTCCTCGTCGAGAAAATTATCTTGAATAAAATGCCGAAGGGATGGTTTCAAAAAGTCTGAAGGGTATGTGGTCACTTGCAAAGTTCTCAAAGGGTATATTTCAAAAATTTCAAAGGTAAGTGGACCAATCAAGAAAGCCAAAGGGATGGTTCAAAAATTCCAAAGGGTATGTAGTCACTTGCAAAGTTCCTAAAGGGTATATTTCAAAAAGTCTAAAGGGAAAATGGAACATTCAAGAAAGCCAAAGGATCATTTTAGGAAATACGAAGGATAATTGGACCATTCAAGAATTCTAAAAGGATATTTTAAAAAATGCCAAAGGGTATGAGGAACTTTATAGAGAAGCTGAAGGGTAGTTTGCAAAAAGGCCAAAGGGTATATAGACCATTCAAAGACTTCTGAGGGGATGTTTAGTAAATGCCGAAGGGTATGTTGTAAAAAACCAAAGGGTAAGTAGTCCATTTCAAAAGTTTTTGAAAGACATTTTTGAGTGAATTCAAAGAACTTCTCAAAAGATATATTTCCAAACTTGTTGAAGGATATGGTCGGAAGAAGTGTAGAGTAAAGCTCTGAGCTAATTTGTAGATGACAAGTGTCACATTCATGCTTGTTTAGTGGATTAAAAGTCATTCCTGTTAATAATATTGATGGATCATAATCAATAGTATAGTGAAGATCTAATAGAGTGAAGTTTTTTCCAAGCTTGAAAGGTGCTCAAATGATAATAGCTAGTGTCAAATAAACATTGAGCAAGTCTAGAAGAGATCGACAAAGTGAAGGCCTTCAAAGATGTCATAGAGAGTGAGATGTTAAAAAAGCTATCAAAGGATAATGTCAAAGTAAGTTAAGTCAAGCACTTTCAATAACCTAATGTAGTTAGTTAAATTATGCATTCTCAAAAACTTGACAAGAGATGGAGTGTTTAATGTTAAGACTTACATTTTCAAGAACATGACAAAGTGAGTCAGTTATAAAAGTCTGAAGCATTGATTGAAAGAACATAACTAGTTCTTATAAAAATAGTTATTCCTTTGAGTCTCTTATATATATTTATAGGTTGCTTTCAAATTTAGGTGATGCAAAATTCTAAATTTATGAAGAGCAGGGAAGACATATGGTTATACACACTTTGGAATGAGAAAAGTTTAAGCATGTGATGCAGAGATATGAAAATCTTCTAAGCATGGAGAAGTAAGATTGAATTGATATATTTCAAAGTGTCAATTAGATAAATTTAGACACAAAGAAGGGGTACAAGAGAAATGAAGATCACACAAAAGTGTGTTGAAGAATAAATGAGCAGTTACATATAGGACTTGTAATAAATAATAGACTTGGATTCTTTTAATAATCTAACCAAAATTGTAATTCACTTTGTCTGATAGGTTGGTTCCATTAGATTGAACTGGGTTGGTGCTCAGAATATGGAGTAGGTGCTTCCTAAGAGTTGGTGCTCTTAAAACAAGGGATTGGTGGCTCCATGGGATGGTTATCCTGAAATGTAATTAGTGAGATTATGTCAATGAGACAAATTTTATGAGGCTAGATTAGAATAGTAGATTCTAGAAACTTTCTCACCATGGTTTTTCCCTTTGGATTTCCATGTATAAATCTTGTGTTGAGTGTTGTGATTTTGTGATTGTCTTATTTCTCTTTCATGTGTTTTTATTTTCTATTCATTGTGGAAGGTATAAGAAATCAAGTTTTTGAGATCTACTAATTCACCCCCCTCTCAATAGATAGGTGTGTTCAACAATTGGTATTAGAACAATAGTTTCCTAGTAAGAAGCTTAATTAGCTTAGGTAAATCTTGGAGTTTGAACAAAAAATGACGAGTCTTAAAGGGACTTCATCAAACAAGGCACTGTTGTTTGATTGGTCTAACTATGCTTTCTAGCATATAATAATGGAGGCATATTTGAATTCTTTGAGTTTTGATGTTTGGATGTCCATTGTAAATAGATACACACCCCCTATTACTCCTCTAACTGATTACGTAACAAAAGAGGCTTATGAAAATAATGCCAAAGCAAAGAATGCTATTCTTTGTGGACTATAAAATATTGAATTTGTCAAGGTAATGCATTGCTAAAGTGCAAAAGACACATGGGATAAATTTAAGGGAATGTATGAAGGAGATGATAGAGTAAAAAAAGCAAAGCTCCAAACTCATAAGGGATCATTTGAAAGTCTCAAGATGAATGAGGATGAGAATATTGTAGAGTACCTTCTTAGAGTAGATGAGATTGTAAATGCCATAAGAGGACTTGGAGAAAAAATGGATGAAGCAATCATTATAAAGAAGGCATTATGATCTCTGACAACAAAGTATGATTCTAAAATTTTTGCCATTGAAGAAGCAAGAGATCTGAACAAGCTCATAGTAGATGAGTTTCATGTAACTGTCACTACATATGAAATGAGGTTAGGAGATGCTGAGCCATCCAAGAGAGAAGCTACTTTCAAAGTTTCTAAGAAAGAAGAAGAAGAGGAAGCTTCAAATTAAAAATTTGAGGAGGTTGATGATGATGTAGAAGCTAATTTCATCAAAAAATTGAAGAAAAGATTAGGAAAATACAAAGGTAAGTCACCTTTCAAGTGTTTTAATTATGGTAAGATAGTTCACTTTGTTACTAGGTATACACATAAAAATAACTAAAATTTTGATTCAGCTGAGAAGAATCAAAAGGAAAAATTCTATCCTAAAAAAGGAAAAATTTCTTTAAGAATAAAAAGGGATTGTACTCAAAAGAGGAGAATGACTTGGTAGATGGCAATAATAGCTCCTTTAGTGATAATCATGATAGTGCCTTTGTATCAAAGGGAAATGAATATCTATTTATGGAAATAGAATCAACCTCAAAAGATTCAAATCAAGGTGATAATGATGAATGGGAGAAGAAGAGGTAGGAGAAGTAGATCTGGAAGTAGAACTCATCTCTACCCTAAATGAGATTGACAATATTAGGAAAGAAAATTCTAAATAAAAAAGGCTTAGTCAAAAAGTGATTGAGAAATTAAACAAAAGAAATGAAGAATCTGATCAATTGATAGTGAACTTAAAGAGTCAGGTACAAGAGGAAAAGATGATAGAGGATGTAGTTAAATCTAATTTGCAAGTGAAGTCCTTAGAATGTTTGAAGATGGAGGTAGAAATCATGGACCTAAGAGAAAAGCTTAAAAAGGCCAAAGAATAAATTGATAAATGTCTAAAACTAAAAAGAGGATCTACCATACTGGATGAAATGATCAATTCAAAAAATCTCTCCAAGGAAAGATCAGGTCTTGGATATGAGAAACGCAAGAGTCCCATGTTGAGTATAGCTAGGAATCTGTATAAAAATTTCAAGGCAGTAGTAGAATCAAGAATCAAAAAGGAAAAAAATTACATTCCTAAGGAGAAGAAGAAAATTAATATTTTGGTTCCTACAAAGACCAAGGTTACTGCTACAAAAAATAACATAATATCAAGGAATATAAAGAAGGGAAAATTCATGAGACCTCTTATATATCCTCAAACAAGAATGATAGCTAGGTATTCTTCATCATTTTATGGTTATTGTTATAGCTGTAATCAATTTGGACATAGAACAATTAATTGTAAGGTTGTTCCTAAGAAAAGGATAAGCTTTTTAAGTAGGAATTCATTTTCTCCTCTATTAGATCTAGATGGAATATGATATAACTATAATAACTTTGGGTATATAACAAAGCATTGTAGAATAAAGATTGTCAAATCAAAGTCTAACAATGCAAAAAGAGGTGAAATTGCCAAAGTGAACAAAGGTTCACAAATTGATAACAAAATAGAGAATATCACAATAAAAAATCCCAAAGAGATATGGAAGAAGAAGAATCAATAAATGATTTCTCAAACTACTTTACATGCTAAAGAGAAAAATCTATGGGTTATAGATAGTGTCTGCTCAAAACATATGATTGGTGACAAGAGTATGTTCATTAATCTGAGTCAATAAAAGGAAGAGACTATCAGCTTGGGAGATAATACTATAGTTAAAATTAGAGGTAAGAAACCCTGCACATTGATGGTAAATTCCCTACTCATAATGTTCTTTATGTCAAAGGACTAAATCATAATTTTTGAGTGTTAGTCAGATGTGTGATAATGGGTATAAAGTCATCTTTGATGTTAGAGGATGTGAGTTATGTAGGTCTACTAAAATAGTTGCTCAAGGAAAAAGGATCAAAAGTAACATATATAATTTGATTGAGCCAAATGATGTAAGTTGTCTCATGGGAAAGATTGATGAGAGCCTGCTATGGCACAAAAGGATGGGTCATGTTAATTTTGAAAATATAGTCAAATTAAGTTCTAACTAATGTGTAAGACACATTCCCAAAATAATAAAGCCTATAGACACAACTTGTAGATAATGTCAGCTTAGTAAACAGACTAGGGTCTCATTTCAAACCAAAGAGTATGCGACTACAAAGCCTCTTCAGATAGTTCATACTAATCTTTGTAGACCAACCAATACAAGAGGATCTAAAGCAGTGTATTACTTTATGTTGTTCATATATGACTACACAAGAATGACATGGGTAACTTTCTTAAAAGATAAGTCTCAAGCATTTGAAAGAATCAAGATCTTTAGGGATATGGTTGAAAATGAAATTAGAAGAAAGATTAAGTGTCTCATATATGAAAAAGGAGGATAATTAACTTCAAATGAATTTGTTGATTACTATGAGAAGCATAGAATTAAAAGAGACCACTCAGCTAAAATAACTCCATAATAAAATAGAGTGGTTGAAAGGAAGAATAAGACTATCAAGGAGATGGCTAGAACAATGTTAAAAGAAGCCAACTTACCAAATGGTTATTGGAGAGAAGCAGTCTAAACTGGAATATACATATTAACCCATGTTCAATTGAGAGTGAACAGTGATAAGACCCCATATGAATTGTGGTATGGAAAGCCTGCCTCAGTCATGTACTTCAAAGTCTTTGGCAGTAAGTGCTATATTTGAAGGAAGAATAAAAATATAGGAAGTTTTGAGTCATTGTGTGATAAGGGAATATTTATTAGTTATTCCTTTCATAGTAAAGCTTATATCTGCTACAACAAAATAATTCATAAGCTAGTAGAGAGCATTCATGTTAAAGTTAAAGAGAATCTCAATGAAGTGACTGAACCTATAATGGAGATCAACATTGAAGAGCTAAAAGATGAAGATGAGAATGACATGTCTGAATCTAAAGATGAAGAGAACTAAAAAAATGCCCTCCATATTTTTCAAAAGGATCATCCTAATGAATAAATTATTGTAGACTTGAAAGAAGGAGTCCAAACACATAGAAGGTCAGTAATGAGCAAAGAATAAGTATGTTTTATCTTACTATCTGAAATTAAGCCCAAAAACTATGTTGAGGCCAGTAAAGATGAAAATTGACAAAAGGCCATGGATGAGGAACTAAGTCAAATAGAAAAGAATAAAACTTGGCAACTAGTTCCAAGACCCACATACAAGAATATCATAGGCACAAAATGGGTCTTTAAAAATAAGTTGAATGAAGATGGAGTTGTTGTGAGAAACAAAGCTAGACTTGTTTACAAAAGATATGCTTAGGTAAAAGGAATAGACATTGAGGAGACATTTTCTCTAGTGGCAAGATTGGAAGCAATTAGAATGTTTTTGGCTTTTTCAAAATTTAAGAAGTTCAAAGTCTATCAAATGGATGTTAGGAAGAAGTCTACATAGAACAACTTGAAGGTTTTCAATTGATTGATAAGGAAGACTACATGTGCCAACTAAAGAAGGTATTGTATGGGCTAAAATAGGCATCTAGAGCATGGTATTCAAGCCTATATCACTATTTGCAATGTCAAGGATTTATCAAAGGCTATGTTGATATTAATCTATATGTTAAATCTAAAAATGGACATATGTTGATCATAGTTGTTTATGTTGATGACATCATTTTTGGTGGCAACAACAAAAACATGTGTAAAGATTTTGTAAATCAAATGTAAAAGGAGTTTGAAATGTCCATGCTGAGAGAGCTTGCATTCTTTCTTGGTCTATAGGTTACAAAATCCAATGAAGGAATATTCATATCCCAGACCAAGTATGCAAAGGAGATGCTCAAGAAATTTAGAATGGAAGACATCCAACCAGTTAGTAATCCTATGATAATAAGATGTAAGCTGAGCAAGAGTGATGGATCTCCTAAAGTAAATCATATTATGTATATAGCAATTTGTATATCTAAGACATCAACTAGGAGTGGTGGCTCCTACACCACATCACTAATTTTTGGTGATTAGACATATCTCCAGGAGTTCTTCAAGAAACATCTCTAATTACTATAAGAAAAAAGAGCTTAGGCAAATGAGTCATGGCCTAAGGGGGATTTTTTATTTTTGTTTTCATCTGACAGGTTTGAGGATTAGAACTTTGACATACCTAAAAAAGTGTTTTTAGGGGGATCTAGTTGACATTCTGGTAGAGATTCTTTGTCATTAATGTCAAAGGGGGAAAAATATACAAGATAGATGTGCAGAGCAATGATTGACTTGTAGCAGAAGACATTTTTTTTGCCATCAATGATAAAGGGGGAGATTGTTGGAAATTTAAGATTATTTTTATGTCAAGAAGTCCAGTGAAGAAGGTTCAGTGCTCCAATATCATAAGTTGTCATGGATGTCAAAAATGCAATCATTAATGACAATAGCTTAGTAGTTTTGCAAAAGGCTTTTAACCCAAGGATTTTATATAAGGTAGAAGTTAAGTCTTGCAAAAATCACTTGTAGTGCAAATCAAGCTTGTAAACTTCAATTACTTTTACTTATTTCATAAGTAATAATTAAATAGCCTATAAAAAATTGAATGGATCTTATAGTGCAAATCGGGTTTATGAACCTTCACTACTTTTACTTATTTCATAAGTAATAAGTAACTAACATTTGAAAATGTAAATTGGTCTTGGGGTGTTAATCGGGTTTCTAGAATGACTTTACTTTGTTCAAATTCATAAAATAAGCAACTTGAAAAACCTAAATTGGTCTAGACAAGTGGATAAGGGTTGCAAAGTGAGTTAACTTATTTCATTTTTATAAGTTAAGTAGGTTGAAGACCCTAAATTGGTCTAGATGAGTGGATCAGGGTTGTAAAGTGACTTAGCTTATTTCTTTTTTATAAGTTAAGTGGGTTAAAGAACCCAAATTGGTCTAGATGAGTGAATCAAGGTTTTGGAATGACTTAACTTCTTTCAAGCTTATAAGTCATGCAGTTTAGAGAACCCAAAATGATCTTAGAGGATTCTTTTATAAAAAGTGTTATCTTTGTCGAGAAAATTATCTCAAATAAAATGATGAAGGGATGGTTTCAAAAAGTTTGAAGGGTATGTGATCACTTGCAAAGTTCCTGAAGGGTACATTTCAAAAAGTCTAAAGGGCAAGTGGACCAATCAAGAAATCCAAAGGGATGGTTTCAAAATTTTTGAAGGGTATGCAGCCACTTGCAAAGTTCTCGAAGGTACATTTCAAAAAGTTTGAAGGGTAAGTGGACCATCAAAGAAAGCGAAAGGATGATTTTAGGAAATCTGAAGGATAATTGGACTGTTCAAGATTTCCAATAGGATCTTTTCAAAAATGTTGAAGGGTATGAGGACCTTTATAGAGAAGCTAAAGGGTAGTTTGTAGAAAGGTTGAAGGGTATATGGACCATTCAAAGACTTCTGAGTGGATTTTAGTAAATTTTGAAAAAACTTGAAGGGTAAGTAGTCCATTGAAAATTTTTTTGAAGGACATTTTTGAGTGAATTCAAAGAAATTATCAAAGGATATGGTTGGAAGAAGTGTAGAGTAAAGCTCTAAGCTAATGTGTAGATGACAAGTGTCACATTTGCACTTGTTTAATGGGTTAAAATTCATTCCTATTAATAAGATCGATGGCTCATGATCAATAGTATAGTGAAGATCTAATGGAGAAAAGTGTTTTCAAGCTTGAAAGGTGCTTGAATGAGAATAACTAGTGTCAAGATAAACATCGAGAAAGTCTAGAATAGATCGATGGAGTGAAGGGCTTCAAAGATGCCATAGAGAGTGAGATGTTAAAAAAGACATCGGAGGATAATGTCAAAGTAAGTTAAGTCAAGAACTTTCAAGAACCTGATGTGGTTATTTAAATTATGCATTATCAAAAATCCAACAAGAGATGGAGTGTTTAATTTTAAGACTTGCATTTTCAAGAACCTAACAAAGTGATTCGATTACAAAAGTCTAAAGCATCGATTGAAGAAACATAACTGGTTCTTGTAAAAATAGTTATTCCTTTGAGTCTCTTATATATATATATATATTCATAGGTTGATTTCAATGTTAGGTGATGCAAAAATCCAAATTGATGAAGATTAGGGAAGATAAATAGTTATACACACTTTAGAATGAGAAGAGTTTAAACGTGTAATGTAGAGATATGAAACTCATCTAAACATGTAGAAGTAATATTTAATTGATATATTTCAAAGTGTTAATAAGATAAATTTAGACACAAATAAGGGTTTAAGAGAAATGAAGATCACACAAAAGTGTGTTGAAGAAGAAATGAGAAGTTGTAGATAGGACTTGAAATAAAGAACATACTTGGATTCTTTTAAAAATCTAACCAAAATATTAATTCACTTTATTTGATAGGTTGGTGGCATCAGATTAAATTGGGTTGGTACTCAGAATATAGAGTAGGTGCTTCCTGAGAGTTGGTGCTCTTAAAGCAAAGGATTGGTGTCTCCATGGGATGGGTGTCCTAAAATGTAATCAGTGATATTATGTTAGTGAGACAAATTTTATGAGGTTATATTATAATAATAGATTCTAGCAGATTTCTCAACATGGTTTTTCCCTCTAGGTTTCCATGTATAGATCTTGTGTTGAGTGTTATGCTTTTGTGATTGTGTTATTTCTCTTTCATGTGTTTTTTATTTTCCATTCATCATGGAAGGTATAAGAAATCATGTTTTTGAGATCTACTGATTCACCCCCCCTCTCAGTAGATAGGTGTGTTCAACACACTTACCTTATTGATCAGAGAAATGGATGTATGTGTATCAGATGATGGAAGATGACTAATGTGAAGAACACGAGGCATAATTCAAAAATAATATAAAATACCAAATTTTTATAAAAGCATTATGTTATAAACTAAAGGTTCTCTATCACACCAAGATTATAAGGCTTCTTTTGGTTCATAAAAATGACATACAAAAACAAAGATATGGTCAAAAGGATAAATTATTGTAGTGAAAAAATAAAATCTTTGTAATGATAATACTAAGTATGATGATGGATGTTTTATTATTTTATAGCAAATGTGAACAAATGCATGGTAGAAAAGAATAAAATATAAATGATGAAAAATAAAATCTTAAGAATGTAGATGGAAAATTGCCAAACAAAATATGTGAAAAATGATGAAATAAATGATAAAAATGATTGTTAAACATACCATAATGCTATGTCCTTAACCTATAGTGCATCTAGGGATATTTTTGGCTGACTTGTGGCTTACACATTCATATTAGCTTGTTATTTTTCTTGATGTTCTTAGTATGGTTGGCCTATAGAATAACCATGGCTAAGTAGAGTATATATAATAGGTAGTGGTTAGCCTTTTATAATCATATTGTGAATTTTGTTCTTATTGAATTATTATGGAGGTTTCCACCTTAAAATGGCTCAGTCATAATATTCAATTATTTTTCTCTTTCACCAATTATTGTTGTGGATTTGCATATTTTGATCTTAATTATAGCATATATAATTCTATTATTTTAAATAATCTAAGTAATTTCCTTACAAGAAGTATCAGAGCATCGATTTGGTAAAGTTTTTGTGGTGCATTTTTTTTAGATCTAGCATCTTGAGCACTAGAAGGCTAAAAAAACATAACTTGTGATCTGGGAGGATTTGATTTTTTTTCCACCGATAATGAACATGAGGAAGGGTCAAAAATTCTAAAAACTCCTCAAGGATGACATGAAATCTAAAACTTCTAATCCATCTATTTCAGAGGTAGTTCAACAAATTAGGTTAGAGTTGCAAGGCATGGTGAAAAAATATGATTTTGATATGTTGTAAGGAGACATTACAAGTTTGAGAGGGGAATTGGATAGCATGAAGGAATAATTAAATTTTTTTTGGTAAATTGGCCAACTTGTCAACTTAGCCATTGTAAAATAATCCTTTACCACTTCAGTTTGGTTCTCCTACTCCACACAATACCAATACCATTCTAGCCTTAATCTGATGTTACCAAAAGTGGACCTATGCAAGTTTGATGGTAATGATCCACTCACTTGGCTCACTCAAATTGAAAATTTATTTGATCTACATCAAACTCCATGTTCATAAAAATTTGTCATGGCCTCTCTTTATCTGAAACCTGAGCCATTCATTTGGTATCCTTGGTTGGGTGCTCAAAATAAAAATAAGGGTGTCCTAATTTCATGGTTAGTATTTTTTGAGAATTTACAGCTCCACTATCATAATAATGTCTCTAAAAATTACTTAAGTCAGCTAGCCAAGTTGCACCAAAATGGGATTATCAAGGACTACATTTATCAATTTTAGAATATCTCCTTATGGGTGGTAGACATCACTACAGAAAATTTGACTAATATATTTTTTATGTGGCCTCAAATATAATATCCAATTACAGATTCATATGTTTCATCATAGTACTATATCTCAAGCCATACCAAAGGCATGTATAGTTGAGAAAAAATAGCTGATCAAATGAAAACCTTTCACTAATTTTCATGAATGCACCTTTCTATCACCATCATTTCATTAGCATACCAGATTGACACCTCAAAAAGTGGAATAAAATCATGCAAAAGGTTTGTGTCTTGGTTATGATAGCAAATGGAACAAAGGGCATCAATGTGCTGAAAAGAATTTGTTTTACATTGATAGTGCCAATGATGAGAAATAAGATGAGGAAGCTTCAGGGGAAGGGTTAGAAGAACCTAAGGAAGAATCTAAAGATTCTCAACCTACTATTTCCTATCATGCAATTTTAGGCATTAATACTCCTCAAAATATTAAGGTGGTGGGGTTCTTGAAGAAATAAAAGGTGACAATGTTAATTGGATCTGGGAGTACACATAGCTTCATCAATAGTAAGTTAGTTGCTCATTTGAATTATTTCATTTACCCGGCTCTAGACTTTCATGTTATCATGGTAGTTATGGATCACCTCACCAAGTATGCTCATTTTTGATCCTTATCACAACCATTTATTACTAGTAAATTAGATTTTGCTTTTCTTAATGCAATTCCAAAATTTCATGGCATTCCAAAGATCATTGTAAGTGATCAAGATCCCATATATACTAGTAGTTTTTGGATTGAATTATTTATATGTTTTGGTACCCAGTTGGCTCTTATTTCATTCTATTATCTTCAATCTAATGGCTAACAAAGGTAATAAACACATGTCTTGAAGGGTATATTCATTGTTTTATTTTTGATAAACATGATAAATGGGTTCATTGGCTGCCACTTGTTAAATGGTGGTATAACACTTCTTTTCACACTTCTTCCAAGATGTATCTATTTGTGGTATTATATGGGGATCTCCCCCCATCCATCACTTCAATTTTTATAGTACATCCTAAGTTTTGAGCTATTGAGGAACACATTCACCATCAACAAGAGGTGTTAGTAAGTTTGCAAGAGAATTTCATAATGACACAAAATCAAGTGAAGTATCAAGCATATCAATACTATAGTGAGTAATATTTTGACATAGGTGATTGGTCTTTTTCATTTACATACATATAATTAGATGTATCTAAAGAAATAGAAAAAGGATAACAAGCTATCATATTATGACCCTTACCAGATCTTATAAAAAATTGGTAGTTTGGATTATAATTCAGAGTTACCCCCAGGCACTCGTATACATTTGGTATTCCATGTATCTTACCTAAAAAAATTAATTAGACACATAGTTTATACTTAGACTGAGTTACCTAAATTAGATGTAGAAGGTAGAGTTATTCTAGAGCCTGAGGAGGTCCTTCACATGTGCACTAAATAACTATGGACTAGAGCCATTAAGTAATATTTGATCAAATAGAAGAACTTGCATTGTGAAGATGAAACATGGGAGGATGAAGCATTCCTATTGAAACATCCTAGTTTGATTAAACATTGAGGATAATGTTGTTTTTAAGGGAAGTAAAATGCTATGCCCTTAACCTATAGTGTGTCTAGGTATATGTGTGTCTGACTTGTGGCTTACACATCTTTATATTATCTTGTTGCATTTCTCAATGTTCTTAATATGGTCAACCTATGAAATAAACATGGCTAAGTAAATTATATATAAGAGGTAGTGGTTAGTCTTTTATCATCATATTGTGAATTTTTTTCTTATTGCATTGTTGTGAAGGTTTCTCTCTTAAAGTGGCACAATCATAATATTCAAGTATTCTACTTTTTCACCAATTATTGTTATGGATTTGAATTTTGTGCTCTTAATTCTAGCATATATAATTCTATTTTTTTGAATCATCTAAGTAATTTCCTTACACACAAAATATGAGATATGTATAAAATTGTAAGTGAATTATCAATGTAAGAAATATAAAAAAAAGATATGTGAGTAAAGAATATGATCTCATGTAAGTTAAAAATGTCAAATCAAACACAAATAAAACATATAAGAATGTAAATAAAATGTAATTTAAAATGTAAGACAAGCATGTCAAGTCAAATATAAAGGAAAAATGTAAGAAAGTATGTGTCATATGTAAGATAAGATAAGTGCATAAAAATTAAAACAAGAACATGATGGGAAAATGAAAATGAAAACCTTTGATTAATGACAGCTCAAACTTAGTGCTTACTTTAAATTATGATTTAGGAAAACAAAATCACCTAAGGACATGCTAAGGAACACAATGAGATGGTTTTGAAAATAATGATGATGGGTTGTTTGTAAGGAAGGCCTAATCTTATCTAAGTTATTATAATGTAACCCATAAGAAAAAAAACCCAAAGGTGTTAAAAGGTGTAATAATGTGGGATAAATGGGTGTTTTTGAGGAAGTCTGAAAGGTCTTACATCATGATTCACAAATGAAAAAAAGGACATGATTAGATAAAAGTAATATCCAAAAAATAAACATTGGGAAAAAACATGATGTAAATAAGGAATGCAAGGTGACACATGTGTGAGGTGCAAATCCTTAGAGAAAATGAGACACTTTAGACAAATGTTCAAGGCTAAGAACTATTGACATCAATGACCTTGGACACTGTAACTAGTGAACAAAAAGCTTGGGATAATAAGTGAAGTACATAGATCATCCCATGAAGGATATATACATGATATTAAATTATCATACCTTTCTACAACATGTTAGCTTCTCCTCAAGACCCCTTACAGAGGCATCATCCTACTATAAAGATTGGGTACTTATATGAGAAGATAGGTATTACTAAAATGTAAGAAGATATAATAATGTAATGATGTAATACCTCCTACCTTGTCTAATGGCTTACATAACCCAATGGATCTTAGATCTATCATGAGGCCAACTATGGAATTTAAGCTTAGAATAAGATAAGAGGTGTGCTAAAAAGAGATCAATTCTTTTAGTTTGATCTAACTTTTAAGATATAATTTTCCTTTTAACATTGCCTTTTCTTATGATATGGATTTTAATTATTTTGGTTTTTTTATTCCCCCTCCATATGGATTCAAAAAACCAAACATGGATGAAATAAATAGATAAAAAGAGATATTATGCTTGGCTTGTATAGAGGAGAACCTAAATACCATGGTATCAAAAATATTCCTAGACTTGCCTGAAAGTAAGTGTGAAACCTCAAAACTGACCTATGTGTGCCTTAAGTGAAAGGAAAATAAGGGAAAGATAGGTATCATGGAAGATCCAACCATGTAATAAATGTGATACAATAATGAATATGCTCACAACTAATCAAAATGAGGGAAAAAATGTTTTAAAATAGACTGGGCCATGCTTTGATATTCATGTCACAAGGGAATTTGCACTAACCTAAAAGAGATCTAGCAAGAGCACTATGAAAGTAGTAGTCATCCCAAAAGAGGGATAAAATAAATAATCATCCCAAAAGAGGGGGAATTGGTCATCCCAAAATATGGGGAAAGTAAATGGTCATCCCAAAAGAGGGGGAAAGTAAATAAAGGAAACATGAGATAAAATAACAAGAAAAATCCATGCTAACGTCTGTATCAAATATGAACATGTGAAATGCAAGCATATGTGTCATGGAAATTTTCATGAAGTTGAATTTGTGTGTTTTTAATATGTGAAAGGTTATTGGTTTCTACCTCATGATAAGGATGAGAGATCAAGAAGCTAAGAATATGAGGATGGGCATCGTAATATGCCCCTAAAACACGAGGAAAGCCAAAGATGGGCATCATAAGATGCTCTAAAGGCTAAAATATGGGCATCAAAAGGTACCCTAATATGTGTAGTAATAAAAAGATGGGAATCAAAAGATACCCCAATATGTGTGAAAATAATAGGATAGGCATTGCAAGATACCCCCACCTATGGGATATAGGTGGATTGAAGTTAACCTCAAGATTGACAAGCCTAGGAAAGATGTAATAAAATGTATAAATATGTGTTACAATAGGGAATGTGACATCTATGGAAATGTTAGGATCTTGGAGAGGTGATAGAAATTTATGATGTATAATATTGACCAAGTTGATACAGTCAGATGAAACATGGCTAAAAGGAATTGTATTGTCCAAGTCGATACAACCATATAAAACATGACTAAAAGGAACTATACTGGCCAGGTTGATATAACTTGCTGATATAATAAGGCTAAAATGGATTTTATTAGCCAAGTCAATACAATTTACTAAAACATGACTAAAATTGATTGTATCAGTCATGATGATATAGTCTAGATAAAGAAATTAAACTGTATTGACATATTCTAGGTCATGGTCAATGCAATTAGGTGAGATAGAGATAACTATATCAACACATTCTTTATCATGATAGATGCAATTAACTAGAGGAAATATAATTATATTAGCACATTTTGGGTCATGGTTGATATAGTTACATTTAGGTAGGTGAAATTGAATGGTTTTGGGATGGTCGATACCATTGGGAAGAAATAATTTTGGTGGTGATTTGGGAGAGGATAAAGTATGATAGTTATACATGTTCATACTGGCTCAAGGATCATAATCACCTATAATTCACCATGTGGTAGGCATTTGAATTATATTTTATTTATAAACTGATTAATTGGTATAGATTGGATGAATGAGAGTTGAGGTTTGATGGCTCATCCTTTTAAGGTCATCTAAGGGTGGGGTATATGTCATAGACATCAAGGCAACCATACTCGAAATTGCTTGATTTTTGATCAAATATGGGAAAATTGAATAAATTATAATCAATGGGAATATTCACTATCATTCTAGGGTCTTCACCTTTAACAGAATAATCATCATAGGTGGGAATATAAAAGATATTGATATTAATTTTCAGCCATGTGAGAAGTGGTGAAGGTGGGATAAGAAGGATCTTCATACTAATCATCAAAAAGTGGAGAGTGATGATTATAATGAAATCTTCACCTTCATAATAAGGATCATCAAGGTCATATAGAGGAATATCATCATGGAGATATTTTCCAATGTTAGATGTGTTAAAGGTGATATAGGTAGGATATTCATTTAGGGGAGGAACATATTCATAATCTTCAATATCACTAGAAGTATAATCATAAGTAAGAAGATTATCATGAGGGTCCTCAACCTTGAGAAAATGAATGTGAAAATTGCACCATGAGAAGTTTCCTACAATGGTGGTCATGAAAATTTGAAAAATATTGGATATAAGAAACTTAAATTATCATCTTGGCTGATATAATTAGTTACTAAATTTGGAAAATAGACTATATCAACCTGGATGATGTAGTTTGGTAAAAAAAATGCTAGTGGTAGCCGAGAAAAAATGACTATATTAGCTAGGCTAATGTAGCTAGAAATACATAACATAATATTTGGCTGGATGATACTATTAGAAGGCTGATAAAAAATGTATCAGGTTGGATAATACAATTGTTAAAATTAGAAAATACTATTGGGTAGGTCAATGCAATTTAACTAGAATATTCTTATAAGTAGCTAGAAGGAAAAATAATAAAATGATCCAAACAAAGGTGGAATAAGATTCACATTAGCTTAACTTGAATGTATACATGGGATAGGATTAACCTACACCTATCTTGTCTTAAAAGAATTAGACTTACAAGAAGTTCAATGGAATATAACATGTGCACACTCAAGGTCTTGGATAGTGACCAATGATAAAGAATATCTAACAAGAGGGTTAACTATAACACAAGGTCTAGAGTTACATAGTTTAAGCCTATGATACAAGGGAATAAATATTACTAGGCCTTTTATCTAGGTAATATCCAAGTAAATTAAATGGTTATAAGTGTTGAAAATAAGATAAAATAAACTAAATGGAATGGTTAGGATGGCCATAATTGGTAAGGTGCCATGGTCAACCAATTATTTTCTTCTTCATGTGCACCCTGCTAGGTCTTGAGACCTACTTCAAGTGAAATAGTGGAAACACTCCTAAGTTGTGCATGACCTAGAATAAGAGTGAGTCTATGAAGAAGGATAGATCCTTCTCAAACTAAAATACACATAATTTAAGATTATGTTACAAACCCCTAACCTACACTAACATGACATAATCTAAGTTACAATTATGCCTTTTATTGTGAAAAGGGAAAATATATTGAATTGAAACTAAAAATGGGGTGATGAACCAATATTTGAGGTCTCATTCACCTACTATAATAACATAATAACAACCACTAAAGGATTGATATCAACCACACACTTTAAAAAACATGCTGTAACAAAGGTATAATGAAAGAACAAGCTTGCATAAGGGCTGCATTATCTAAAATTCCTTATAAATAAGGCAAAAAGAGTAATAAACATCTAAAATTAACATCAAACTAAGAAAAATATAATAGGATCCACAAAATTAAATTGAAATTTTGAAGTACATAGTGAGATAACAAGAAAAGAGAGGCAAATTTAGTGCTTTATTAATAGTTAAAGGTGTGACCTAGCATTACAAGTCCTCAAATGAACAAAGTATTATCACACCCAAGAGGAGGGATACAAAGTGAGGTATTTACAACCCAATTTATAAAAAGTGAGAAGAGAAAACACTATTAAGCTATATAAATGTAGCTGTTACAACATTATCCCAACCTATTCAAGAGAGAAGACCAGTGGAAAATGATGCCATTATGCCTTCTTTAATGCATTAACTTACCACAATGATGGTTTTTAGTGTAAGTTGGGAATAAAAGTGGAATAAAATGCCTTAATTGATATTAATCTTATCTTTTGATGGCTTGATATGATGAATATTCCCCTATAGGTCTACTTCACTTTAAAAACTCCTGCATTGATTGCTCCAACTTGCATCTCTCTTCATACTTGCATGTCAAAGCCTACTACATGGTTGACTTGGGATAATCATCACTCTACTCCTTGGATGGAGTTACATATATTTAGGGTCAATTTCAATGCCCCAAGTATCCACTCACTCTCTTTAAGACCATCACATCATTAATTGGCATGAAGGAAGCTTGTCTTGGTCCTTTGAGGCCTATTCAAAGTGTATCCATTCTTAAGATCAACCTTGGAGCCTATGTGAGCATGCTAGAGCATTACCATTATTGTTTACAAGGACTACTTAATAGGTTTAAGAACCCTTATATTCATACTTCAAGCTTATTTTATTCCATATCCTACTTTGTAACCATGATTTAAGCTCTAATTAACCTCATCATCCATTTAATAATCATATACTTGGTCTTAGAAATGTTGTAGACTGACTATGAGAAGCTTTGTTACTTTAAAACATGCCTATAATCCTAATATTAACACCTATAAATTTCATGATCAACATGCATTCACTCTTATTTATCCATGTAACAATGAGACAGGTTTTTATACTTGAGGTGTTTGATTTGAAGAATGACCTACAACCTCCTTGAGGTGTTTTGAGCTCTTAAAACCTACCTACAAATTTGTTTTCACTTGGGGTATTAAGGTAGGATATACTATATATATAATTACACATGATATGATTCAATATTTTGTGTTAACATGGCTTTAACATGCATGGTAACCTCATCAACATGGAGAACTATTTCCTCCTCCTCCCATGCAATCATGACTGAGAGAAACTAGGCCAAAATTAAACTTCACTCTTAAATGCCATGTAAATGACATGTTTGACACCATATGGGTAATTTATTAATAAATTTATTGCCTCACTTAAGCTTTACATAGTCCTCCTTATAGCCCCCCATGTCATACATGATCATGAAGAGGCTTGACTTAGCCACTAGTGGCCTATTTAGTGTGCATTTAAAGGATGGAATTCACTCATTCCTGCAAGCACTCCATTTTTTTATTTACGTTAAATGGGGGGATTTTTTTGAAATAGGGTCCCCATACCCTAGGATAAGTATTAAATAAAAGAAAACATGGTCTACCAAATAACAAAAAAGAACCATGACCAAATAGGTGTAGAGATAGCTAAAAAACAACCTCAAAACCAACAAAGAACAATCAAAGAAATTAGTCTAAATCTAAAATACTAGAAACATCCTCCCAACAAGATTTCATAATTTTAAGGTTCATATCAATCTATAAAAACAATTTATCTTAGTTCATGCCATACTAAGATCCATTGCTCTGCTTGTTATGCCCTTAACCATTGGTGTGTCTAGGGATATGTGTGGCTGACTTGTGGCTTACACACCTCTTTTATTTACTTGTTACATTTCTCAATGTTCTTAAATAGGTCAGCCTATGGAATAAACTTGGCTAAGTAGACTATATATAGGAGGTAGTGGTTAGTCTTTAATCATCATGTGAAGTATTTTACTATTAGTGCATTGTTATGGAGGTTGCCCCTTGAAAGTGGCTTGCTATATTATCTAGTATTCTATTCTGCTATCAATTATCACTATGTAGTCTCTCATATTTTCTTATTCTATGCAATATAAAATAATTCTATGTGAATATCTAAGTAATTTAATTATAAGTGGTATTATAACTTTGATTTAGGCAAGTTTCTTATGACATTTTTTTAGATCTGGTGAGGCATGGCTTCTGGGAGTAGTGAAAGTGAAAAAACATAACTTACGATCTGGGAAGAATTAATTTTTTTCATCAGTGTAGTATTATCTAGAATTTTTTTTCCCTTACACACTTGTAATAATTGGATTCATCTCAGTGAGATGATTTTAATAATGTATTTTGTCAGTACACTTTTTTGGTACCAAAATTTTTACTCTAGGACAGAAAGGTAATCATTAGATTTGTCTTGACAAGGTGGTCATAATGGTACCATTTATTGGTAAACTTTTTTTTCAAGGTCAAAACCTCCTAGGGTTTGTTTATGGTAGGCCCTTTAACTCAGGGAAGAAAAGGGGCACCGAAAACTCTTAAGAATCCTATTGATGACATAGAATTTAGAACTTCATATCCAATCATTTCTTAGCTTCAAGAGGACAAAAATAACTTGGTGAGGCATGATGAATTTATTGTAGTCCAAGCTAATGTTTTAGGGATACACAAAGAGATTAATAGATTTTATAGTGAATTACATCATATCACTACATAATTGGCTGCCCTCACATCTCAGTTTCAACCTTACAACCCTCCACTTTAGCATTCAAATCCTCCTCTCAACAACTCCCATGCTAGTATGAAACTGATGTTTCCAAAAGTGGACATGCATAAGTTTGATGGTAAGGATCCTCTCACTTCTATTAAAAAAATTGAGATTTTATTTGAGCTACATCAAACCCCTAGTTCTCAGAGGGTGATGGTGGCATCCCTGTATATAGAACTTGAGCAATTCATTTGGTATCACTGGTTATGTGCTCCAAAGAAAAAGAATGGTGCTCCTATTACATGGAATATTTTTACTAAGGTGTTGACAACTCATTATTAGAATAATGTCTCTGAGAACTATTTTAGCCAATTAGCGAAGCTATAAAAAATAGAACCTATGAAAGATTATATTGATCAATTTAAAAATATCTCTTTATGGGTGGAAAATATCACTGAGATAAATTTGATACATCTATTTTTAGGTGGCCTCAAATATAGAAGCCAATAAAAGGTTTGAATTTTTAACCCAACATCTATATCAGAAGCTATGCTTAAGGCATGCATGCTAGAAGAAAAAGAGATGATCAAAAGGAGAACTTTCACTACTAGTCATGATTGCAACTTTCTAGCACCATCATTTCCATAACCCACTAGATTAACACAATGAAAAATTGAGAGAAGTGAGCCAAAGGGTTGTGTTATGGTTGTGACAACAAATGGAGCAAAGACCATTGTTATGCTAAAAATAAGCTATTTTACATTAAAGGTGCCAATGATGATGAAGATGATGTAGAAGTACATGATGTAGATGTAAAAGTTCTTGAGGAGGAATCTAAAGAATCTCAACCTACTATTTCATGCCATGCCTTGTCAGGTATTAGTACTCCCCAAACTTTTAAGGTGATGGGTTTCCTTAAGAAACAAAAGGTCACTATCTTGATTTATTCTAGGAGCACACACAACTTCATCCATAGTAAGTTGGTTGCTTGTTTGAACTATTTCATTTATCTAGCTCCAAAATTTTAGTTTATGATTATAGATGGTGGTATTATTAGCTATTTAGGAAAATGTCATAGTATTAAGTTGGTCATGGGAGACTACTTATTGGATTCTCTTATGTTTACTATTCTGATGGGTAGAGATGATATTGTACTGGGAGTCTAGTGGCTCACCACTTTGGGCACTATTGAGATGAATTTTTAATAACTATTCATGCATTTTCATTCTAAAGAAAGTGCATTTGAGCTAAAAGGATTAAAGGATAAATTTCCCCAACTTGTTAGCTTCCATCACATGACAAATATTCTCTGTAAGGGTGCTAAGTGATTTGTAGCTCACTTATTTTTAATGGAAGTATATCCAAATCAACCATATCCACCTCTTGATCTATAAAAATAATTGATGCTCATTCTATTGTTTTTGGAGACATGCCAAAAGGAATTCCACCTAATTGTATGCATGATCATGCTATCATACTTATTCTTGGTAGTACACAACCCAACATCAGGCCATATAGGTATCCCTATGCCCAAAAAAGTGAAATTGAAAAGATGGTATAAGATATGTTGGATGCAGGAATCATTTGCCATAGCCAAAGCAAATACTCATCACCAGTTGTCATAGTGAGAAAGAAAGATGACACTTGGAGGATGTGCCTTGAATATAGAGAACTCAACAAGTACACTATCAAAGATAAGTTTCCAATTCCTATCATTGATGATTTACTAGATAAACTGAATGGTTCTCTTTATTTTACCAAGTTAGATCTACATTCTAGGTATCATCAAATTAGGATCCATGATGAAGATATACCCAAAACCACTTTCAGGACTCATGAGGGCCATTATGAGTTTTTGGTTATACCTTTTGGCCTAACAAGTGCACCATCTACTTTTTAGAGTTTGATGAATACTATTTTTAAGCCATTTTTGAGGAAATTTGTTTTGGTATTCTTTGATGATATCTTAATTTATAGTAAAAATTGGGTAGACCATTTGCAACATGTGAAATAGGTACTCTCCATTTTGGAGCAAAATCAATTGTATGCCAAACCTTCCAAATGTAATTTTGGGGATCATGAGGTTTAATATTTGGGTCATTTGGTATCTTATGAAGGAGTGAAAGTGGATCCTAAAAAAATCCAAGCAATGGTGGACTGGCTAATTCCTAAGACACTCAAGAAACTTCAAGAATTTTTGGGACTTACTGGTTACTACCATAGATTTTTCAAAAATGATGGTAGTATTATAGCCCCACTTACCTTTTTTTAAAATAAGGACTCCTTTTAGTGGATTGATGTAGCTACCTAGGCATTTGAACAATTAAAATTGGCTATGTGAACTACTCCAATATTGGTCACTCTTGATTTTTCTATGACTTTTGTGGTTGAATGTGATACATTTGGGTATGGTATGGGTGTTGTACTCATGCAAGAAGGCAGACCACTAACATTTGAAAGTTTTCAACTTAAGGGTAACAATCAACACAAGCCCATCTATGAGAAGGAAATGATGGTCATTTTGCATGCAGTCAAACAATAGAGACCTTATTTGATGGGTCATCACTTTCAGGTAAGAATTGATCATGATAGTCTTAAATATTTTTTAGAATAAAGGTTATCATATGAAGAACAACAAAAATGGGTAACTAAGATGCTAAATTATGATTTTTAAATAGTCTAAAAAAAGGCAAGGATAATGTGGTGGCAGATGCACTATCTAGAAAAGATGAATCAGTTGAAGCATTGCTATGTGACATAACCATTTTATAGGTAGATTGGATAAAGGAAGCATGATTAGAATGGAAACATGATAGTACTACTCATGATTTGATTCAAAATATTCACCAAGGTTTAGATGGATTTGAAAAATTCACATGGAAAGGTAATTCATTATGGTAAAAAAATAGATTGTACCTATGTAATAATTCTCTTCTTAAACAAAAAATCCTTTAAGAACTTCATGCAACTCCAATTGGGGGTCATTCAATAGATTTGAAAACCTATCATAGGATCAAGCAAGATTTTTTTTGGGAAGGTCTCAAGGGGGATGTCTAGAAATATGTGGTTGAATGTATGATCTATCAATAAAACAAAGGCAAAACCATCAAAACTTCAGATCTTTTATAGAATTTATCTATCCCTAACCAACATTGGGAAGAGGACTCTATGGATTTTATTACAGGGTTACCAAGATCTGATGGTCAAAATCTTATCATGGTTGTTGTAGATCATCTTAGTAAGTATGCTCATTTTTATTCATTATCCTAGCTATTTGTTGTTAGTATAGTAGCTTCTGCTTTTCTCAATATAGTTCAAAAACTACATGGGACCCCTAAGATCATTATCAGTGATAGAGATCCCATTTTTACTAGTTATTTTTGGACTGAGTTATTTACATGTTTAGGCACTCAATTGGATCATAGTTTATCCTATCATCCTCAATCTAATGGACAAACTAAGGTAGTCAACAAAAGTCTAGAAGGATATCTCCATTGTTTTGTTTTTGATAAATAGGATAAATGGGTTCATTGGCTACCACTTGTTGAATGGTGGTATAATACTTCTATTCATAGTTCTTCCAAAATGTCTCTTTTTATGGCACTATATAGATACCACCCTCCATCCATCACTTTAACCTTTAAGGTCCATCCTAAAGTTTTTGTAGTTGAAGACCATATTCACCATCAACAGGAGGTCCTTGCAAGTTTGCATGAAAATTTAGCTACGGCCAAAAATCACATGAAGCAACAAGTAGATCAACATAGAAGTGAGAGGCATTTTAACATTGGTGATTGGGTATTTTTTCACTTACACCCATATAAATATATGTCATTAAATTAAAAAAAGAAGGATAACAAGCTGTCCCCCAAGTATTATGGGCCTTATTAGGTCTTGCAAAAAATTGGTAGTGTGGCCTACAAGTTAGATTTCCCTTCATCCACTCACATACATCCAATATTTCATGTATCATGCCTTAAGAAAGTCATTGGACATAGAGTGACCATTCAAATAGAATTACAAGAATTAGATGAGGAAATTAAAGTTATTCTTGATCTTGAGGTGATCCTCAATGGTGCACCAATCAACTATGTTCTAGAGAAATTATAGAATACCTGATCAAATGGAAGAATCTGCCATGTGAAGATGCCACTTGGGAGGATGAAGCATTTGTGTAGCAACATCTAGATTTGCCACAATGTTAAGGAAAATGTTTTTTTAAAGGGGAAGGGATTGTTATGCACTTAACCATTAGTGTTTCTAGGGATATGTGTGGCTGACTTATGGCTTACATACCTCTTTTATTTACTTGTTATATTTCTCTATGTTCTTAGATAGGTCAGCCTATAGAATAACCTTGGCTAAGTAGACTATATATAGGAGGTAGTGGTTAGTATTTAATCATCATGTGAAGTATTATAATATTAGTGTATTATTATGGAGGTTTCCCCTTTGAAGTGGCTTTGTTATATTATTCAATATTCTATTTTGCTATCAACTATCACTGTGTAATCTCTCATATTTTATTATTCTGCACAATATAAAATCATTCTATGCAAATATCTAAGTAATTTCATTACACTACCCCTTCTTACCCTTCCCTTTGCCAATGACACTAAGCTAAAAAATCTCACTAAGGTGAGCTCATTGATTTTGAATGTGGTCTTATGTTCTAAAGAATGCCTCTATCTCAGAACTAAAACATCCTTCTAAGGCCATAAAACATGTTGCAAGCCTGTTATTTTCATGTTTAGAACTATGGGGCTCTTGATGGAATTAAGAGACCTATAACCTCATGCTTGAATGCTTGCTTCAATCTAGAGAACTCTCCTATCCTTGAAATTCTACTTCATAACCTTGAGTAACCCATGACATAATGATATAAGGTTTATAGACCTTAGAAAGGAGCTTGAGGATTCTAGAGGACTATATGCAAACCTTGATAAATTGTGAAAATAACTATACCTCTATTTTATGATTGATACATCAAGAATCTCCATTGAAACATAGTCATATACCCAAATATTCTCTTGAAGGCTTGATAGACCTACTATTAGACTTGTCACTTAGAATTCTTTCTCTTGAAACCTTGATTTGCTCTTACAAAGTCATGAAAACTGTTTCAGATCTATAAATTTTCAAGGGACTTGTTTGATGAATTGTTCATGATTTAAAAACCCCTCTAAAACCATGTAGAACTCTTTACTTGAGCCTTGAAGGATATTTGAAGGTATTGAACATATGGGACCAATTACAAGCCTATAAGTACTAGGACATGCTTTAGAAGACCGATAATTTTACTTAGGTCTACAAATTTCATCTTAAGACCTTATAGAAATCTTAGAGACATGCTTATAGGTTTTGATGCCACCTGAGACTTGTCTACATTCTTGGTTGAAGGTCTTGAGACCATGGAAAGTTTTTGAGCTCCTATAAAAACTTAGAAATCATGAATCAGTAATAAAACTTATTCAAACATTACATATCTAAGCTCCTTCAAAGTAATTGAATCATCAAAACCACTCTATCATAATTTTAGGGTTTAAGGAGGGTTTTAGACCCAGTCATCATCATCTCACCTAATTGAAGTTATTTCTCCTTTATTTTTAGGTTTGAGCATGATTGAAATATGTCTAGTGAACCTTTCAAATTCTCCCTAAAATCTATTTCTGCCATGCATCAATAGGAAGAAGATTTGATGTAGGGTTTGGAAATGATTATGCTTGAAAAGTACCCTTTTTACTTATTTCATGAATTGTATACCTTGTTTATCCTTCTCAAAGAATATAGATGACTTTAGAATACCTATAGATAGTCATATGAGGTGTGGAGGACCCTCATCAATATCTATTCTATGCCATAATCTCTTTCTCAATCCATTACCAGACTTCTGTAGTACCAACTTGCATCTCTATATCCTCTTTATGTTTGAAGACTACCACTAGTCAATTTTCACGTGGAAACCTTCAAAATCTTCCTTTGAGAGGAATTTAAATGTTAGAACAAGTTATTGACTTGAGGATCATGATGAAACATACATTTGTGGATGAGGTATTAGTCTCATTAAATACATGGTGTGACTTGAGTGGAGTCATAAGGGGGTGGGAAGAGGCATCAAGATTGAATCAATTTAACTTTTGCATTCTAAACATAGTCTCAAAGCATTATGGAGAGTTATAATAACTTATATTGACTCATGATGACGTTTGAATGCATTGAATTCACTTCAAGACAATAAACTTCAACATATGAACAAATGACTTTAATATTGACCTTTAGACTTCTCTTCAACATTTCACCTTTTTTGACATTGAAAACATGATTTACACAAGCCTTTATGAGGCTATCATGAATTATTTAGACTCTTTTCATGAATGCCCTCCTCATCTAGATTGGTATAATAAACTTGACACAACCTCATAGTGGAAAACATTCACACTTATCCTTTTAGTAAGATAATATAACCATAAACACTTAACATTATTTTCATTGGGGGGAATTATCACATGGATATTATAAGGTAGAGTGCATCCTATGAATTAACCCCTCCTTTTATTGGTGTGCAGGCTTGTACATATCTTCCCAAGATTAAACCCTAATGAACACTTTGAGAAAGGTTTGTAAGAGTTTTCACCTTGCTTGGGAGGCAGGAGGAGTAAGAGGAGTGGTATCTTGGCTTGTTTTAGCTCTTTCCTATGGATCATTATCCACATTTTGATTTTTATGAGTAGTTATCTTTTGGTCTCTAGTGTGCTCGATGATGGTTCATGCTAGTTCTTTAAATTTATTTTTTTACCAAAGTCACCTTTTGTAATTTTGGCTAAGTTTCCACTTCCTTTTACTACTTCCACATGGTAGCTTAGTGCTTGTTCAACATGAAGTAGTTCTTGGTTTGCCCAGGTGTAGTGCCATCTCTCCACATGGTGATCCAGTGCTCATACAAGGGAGACTTGTTTTTGTTAGAGCATAAATTAATTCCATTGGATGATGGGATAATAGACAAGGCCCACCACTCAATTTCAAGGAAACACATGGAATTTTTATGTGGTGCCCCTATGCTCATTTTTGGAAAGAAATGCTTGACTCCCTAGGAGAAGTACTAGCTTGACACATGATATCCCTGTGCTTATTCAAAAGAGGTTTATTTTTTAAAATTTTTGAGAAGTACCATTGGCCAATAGATATAGGTGGGGCTCATTACATAATAACAAAAGGAAGGAATGATCACCTACCACATGGTGCCATGACACTTGTCTAAGATGAAGTTTTTCCTATCATAACTAGGAATTATTCTATTGGTTGAAGCAAGCTGGCCCCAATTTATAATGGCACTCTAGAGGTAGTTTTTGAGCTCTCCACATGGTGTCATAACACTCCTAAGTGTCATACACATCATAAGGCATAAGAGTTATGCCATATCAAGGATTTGGAAGACTGAATGCATTCATGAGCCAAAGCTCCTTAGTCAGTTGTAATGGCCTCATCATGAGTGTAAGTGTCTGATTCCAAGTGTCTTTCTCTCAAGAGGCCACAATGCCTATATAATTAGGGATATTTTATTTTGTAAGGGGTTGGTAAATGATTAATTATTTTTCTATTATCAAAGAACAACCATTTGTAATAGTCTAGTTTTTGGAATAAAATTATTTTATTCTATGACCTTAATAGGTGCCCCTCATGGGTCAGAGTGAATATTATATGCTATGCCCTTGAGGCCTTTTATATTTTTTTCTCCACCTAACAATGAAGAGGATGTGGTGTTTTGTGTCAAAATGAGTGGAAAGTTATTTCAATTTGTTATTTCCTTTATTTGCTTCTATAGTATTGGTTCTTGTTCATGTTATAGACTTTAATTCATGCATATAATCCTTTAATAGTCTATGATATTCAAGGATTTAAGCTAATTTATACAATTGTAGGTCCATACTTTAAATATCTTGGTGATTCACCTTAGTTAGTTGATTTCAATTTTATTTGTATTTCCTTCTTATCCCTTTTCAACCCCATAAATCAATTTAAAGAGCCATCTTATAAAACCCTAGAGCTTGCTTTATAGAATGCATTTGAGTCTCACACTTGTAAAGATTCTCATAGAAAGTTATTCACCTAGAGTGAGAGTTTTAGGCATCAATAATTTATTCTTTTTTGGCATGCCCAGTGGGACCTGACTACTAGTCTGATTGACTAGAAGCAAGAGTGTATGAGCCATATGCTCATGACAAGGTCACAAACAATGAATAATCCAAGTTTGGTAACACCACCTCTAGGAGATCCAACTCACCAGAAGGTCACATGATCTATTAGTAATCATTAACATCAACAAATGGCTATTCAAGGCATGCTAAGGAACTTTATAGCATGGAATAGTGGTATCCTACTTATCCCTCTAATAACCTTGGCTACATGGGAACCTATTCCTAAAAATGACTTAAAGGCACTCCATAAATTCTTAGGGGAGGATTTAAAATGTGCATCAAAACATCTCCAAGATGTTATAAATGTATGTATTATGCACTATGTCACACAAAAAAATGTGGCCTTAAGGTTACTAGCCACTTCTTTCAAAGGGTGAGCTCTTGATTGGTACTGATCCTTGCTACTTAACTCCATCACCACTTGGGATGACTAAGGTAATAGATTTTTTGAAGGATTTAATGAGAAGGTAGATCAATTATCCTTCTATAATAGCTAATTACCATAAAAAGAGCCCTATAAGAGGCTATTATTGATTTAAACATTGGGTTTGATAAGACCTGACAAAGGATCCTGATAGTAGCTTGACTACCCATAGGAAAGGCTATTATCTTCTACCTCAAGGCCTTTAAATTAGATATATTGGTTATGATTCAATACCTTGGGGGAAAATGCTATTGGATGCATATGAGATCGTGGTTAGAGCTGACAATAACTTGATAGATGATGGAAAGCTTCCCCCTTGATCGCTAATGCTAATGTTCCAAAAGATATCGATGTTGTTATAAAAAGAGGTACCAACTACCTCAAAGGCACCATCTTCCATGTATGTATATCCACCTACTTAGGCAAACACATATTCTTCATCTTTATTAGCCATAGAGATGAATGGCATGAAGAGCATATTTTTAAACTTCTCTAATAAAATAATAAATCTCAAAAGGTAATAGGCCATGCCCCCAAAGCTTCCCTTCCAAAACTACTAGGAAGTGAGAGTGCCATATGAGCAAAAATAGTACCAAGAGAGGTAGAGGACAAATTACCAAGCGCTGAATCATCAAGCACCCAATCATTAAACATGACCTATGAGTTAAATTGTCTTGATTCCTGATCCTTTACAAATAGTCTCACCAAGTGTGAACAAAGGGCTAGTTGCTAGCCAAAGAAACTTATGGATAATTCTAATTCATGGTGATTACCAATAAATGACACTCATATACCCCAAAATTTCCCAAAAGGTGATTTTGAATAAAATGGTCACTAAACAAAGAAGGCAAGGGAACACATCTAATCCAGATTCCTATGGATACCAATCCTCAGGTGTCAAGAATGATATCTTAATAGCACAAATATAGGGAATGTCTCTAGAGGAAGAAGAGGAGATAGCCCTAGATCATGCACTTTTCTCATGGGTAGAAGGTAAGGATATGGTATATGAAAGTGAGATCCCAATATTGAAGGTTCAGAGAGTTTAGTTAGACTATTTCACCTGATCTAAGAAAAGGCTGACTAATACCTAAGAAGCCTTCATAAGGCCCAAAGTGACATTTGTGAAAAACTTGGGACCCTAACCACCACCAGCATATCAAAAGTGGAGAAAAAATAGTGAATAATAGACCAAAGGATCTTGAGGTCTGACCATAAGGGTGATTTAATGTGGTAGAATAGCTAAATAAGGCTCTAGCTTATGTTTCTTTTTGGGATGTCTTATCTATTCGTAAGCAAAAATATCTTCTATAAAAGGCATTAAAATATTGGGAGAAGCCTGTGCAATCTATCCCAACTATAGAGCTAACATGAGACAAAGGAAAGGAAGCCAACACTAGTGTGTAACCGCATGTGCCATCTACATTTGTCAACTCCCAGACAAGAGTAGGTAAGATGAAAACCTACCCCCTTTTATTTGATGATCATTATAAGAAAGAAGCTATTGCATAACTCTATGATAGATTTTAGTGCCATCACTACGGTCATGCACAAATAGATTATGGATGCACTATAACTGTAGTATGAACATTTGAATAAAGGGGTAATGCAATTGGATATGAAGAGAGGCCAAATCATAGGTATCATTAGGGATCTCCCCTAACACTATACTCTTGCCCCAATATCATAGTCACCCAAGAGGTTATGGTGATAAATATCCCACTAGTCTTTGAGCAATGTCTATCTAGGGATTTCACTACCAAGATAGGTAGATACATATCTTTGGATTAGTCCCATTTAATCTCAAAGAGCTAATATGGTTCAAAGTTAAAAGTATTGTCTGAGCCACTACATCTAGAGAACATAGTGGATGAGGCTATGATACACTTCAAAGAAACTCACACCTCTTTCTCAAAAGGGGAAACACATTACACAGAAATGCTCAAAGAAGAAAGAGTGGTAGACAATAAGACCCTGGAGGAGGAATTCATCATCAACAAATTTATTGATAATGATCCTTTCAATGAATTTTGATGCCACTAGCCTCAAAACCTATATGATTAATGATGAATATTAGGCCATCCCTGAGGTGATGAAGAAAGAGGAGGATTAGAGTAAAGAATCTAAAGGTGAGTCTTATTTTTAGACTTTACATTTTGATGGTGTGAAATGTAAGACTAGATTTAGAGCTGGTATCTGATTAGTGTCCCCATTCAAGAAATAAACCCTCTAAGATTTTTGATTCTAATTTACTTATATGAACAATGCAATTGAATACAAAGCACTAGTACATGACCTCAACCTCACTGAGTGGATGGGTTTAAAGTAGATAAAAGTGTTTAGGGATTCTAAATTAGTGGTAATATGGGTAATATGTGTCACAACTACAAAGAATGTTTGAATGAGGTCCTACCACCATTGGATATGGGATTTGATCAAAGCATTTAAATATTTTAAAATTAAAATCATCCCTATGACCATGACTATAGAGACAAATAAGATGGTGAAAATTATTTCTTAGTTTGATCTAGTGATAGATATGTTCACCAATGAGAAACTATTGAGGGTGATCATCAGACTTGCCATTGTAGATAATGACTAGAGCTAGAAAGTGTTCAAGAGCGATGCCTAGATCATCATGTTTCTACAATAATCATGTGAATTTATGGATCAGCTATAGCTAAAGATAGAATAAGCCTATAGAAATTAGATTATACAATTGAAATATAATAAGTTATGAAAGGGGTTTATTACTCTTAAAAACCTTTTCAATTCTAATGGAGCAAGGAATGATAAATAAAAGTTTTTTGAAGATAAAAGTGACTACTCTAAACTTGATGTTAGAGAAGGAAGAAATCTAAAAGTAGGGAATGAAGTTTCCCAAAAGGATAAAGATTTATTGGTGTTTTTCTACCATAAGAATTAAGGAGTGATGGCCTAGACCTATGACAACCTAAAAGGATATGACCATGAAGTGATCCGGCACACAATCAACCTAGTTGAAGGATCCAAGCCTACCAAATAAAAGTAAAGGCTCGTTAACCCAAAAATTGAGTCTTTCATGGATTAAGAACTAAGGAAACTAATTGATTCAAGAATCATATACTTGATAAAGCATTCCACTTGGGTATCCAACCTAATTTTGGTAAGAAATAAAAATAGAGAAATCTGGCTATGCATGGACTTATGGGATTTAAATAAAACATCCCTAAAAGATCATTACCCCTTCCTTCAATGGAATAGATTCTCCAAATGGTATTAGGTGTATAAATTTTCTCTTTAATATAAGGCTTCTTAGGATACAACCAAGTATGGGTAAATGATGAAGATCAACATAAGACCACTTTTAACACAAAGTGGGGAACCTTCACCTATGCAAATATGCCTTTTGACCTCTCAAATACACGAGCTACTTTCCAACAAGATATGGATATAGATTTTAAAGTATTGATTAGCATGATCATCCTCATCTACCTAGATTATCTCACTATATTCTTCAAGAAGAAGGAAAACCACTTTAATCATTTGGAGAAGATCTTCCAAAAGTTCCAAGATTTTAGGGTGTCTCTTAACCCCAAGAAACGTGTTTTTGGAGTCTTGTAAGGAAAACTACTTGGATACATAGTATCTAAGGAGGGGATCACCATTGATATAGAAAGAGTAAAGGCCATTAAATACTTAACCTTTTTGGTAAATAAGAAAAGGGTCCAATCTTTCTTAGGAAAGATTAATTTCATCAGTAGATTCATAACCAACTTTGTGAAGCTAGTAAGGCCAAACACATTGATGCTGAAGAAGGATCAAACTTTCAAATGGACCCCCAAAGGGAGAATATAATTTTATAGGATAAAGGATGTGATATCCATTACATTTATGTTGGTCAATCTTGACTTCTCCAAATATTTCATCATGTATGTCTATGGGAATGAGCATAGCCTGGTGGTTATGTCAACTCAAAATGAATATGAAGGGATAAGTGAACACCTGATCACTTTCAATTTGATAACCTTGTATGGGTATAAGGTTAAGTGTAATTTCATTAAAAAATAATATTTTACCATTATCAAGGGCCTTAAAAATTTTAGGCACCTTATGGCGGGAGCCAAAATTATAGTATACATGGCACATTCCAGCATCAAGGAGTATATAATAGAAGTAGAGATCATAAAATGGGGCCAATTAGATCACTAAGATCCTAGAAAATGACATTAATTTTAGGACAACTAAAGTGATTTGAGGAAGATAAATATGTAAATACCTAGCCTAATGTGCAGGTACCCCAATGAAAGAACAAGGTGCACTAAAAATGGTTTTGGTGAATCAATATGAAATTGATGAGTCCTGGGTTACTGATAAAACCCACTTCATACAAACTGATCGATAATCAAATAGGATTCTCAAACACAAGAGACAATTTTATAAGTTATAAGGGACCAACTACACACTAGTTCAGGGAGTCCTGTTCAAAATAAATTTTGATGGAGATCTACTTTGATGTGTAGATGGCCACCAATCCAAGAAAATTATATAGGATATGCACTTCAATCTTCTAGGAGGGAATTTATCTATGAAGACCACTAAAACCAAGATCATGCATGCAGGATACAACTAGACAACCATGTTTGTGGATTTTCATCAGGCAGTCAAGAAATGATAGAAATGCCAATTATTTATGGGCAAGTGAAATAATTTGGCCATGCCAATAAACTTAATTATGATCAATGAGCCTTTCACGTAGTGGGGCTTGGATTTCATTAGGATGATCAATCCCATCTCTAGCATAGGCCATAAATGGATACTTCCATCCACTAACTACTTCACAAGGTGGACTGAAGTAACCCCTATGAAGGAGGTGACTCAAAATGTGGTCTTTGACTTCTTGGAAGAGCTACTCTAAAGGTTTAGCCCACCTAAAATAATAATTTTGGATAATGTGAAATCCTTCCTTGACTCCAAGATTTAGGAGTTTGCACTTCAAAATGACATCTTCCTAAAGATTTCATCTAACTACTACCTATAAGGGAATAGGTTGGTCAAATCAATAAATAAGAATCTCATTAGGCTGATTAAAAGAATGGGTGCTGACAAGCAAAGGGAATGGCATGTGCTTGTAAAAATGACCTTGTGGGCCGACTACATTACTCCAAATCATATCCTTAAGATGTCCTCATATGAACTAGTATACGAGAAGGGGGTGACCATTCCTATTTCAATGTAGATCCCCACCTTGTAATTATTAAAATCTATCAAGATCATGGAGAATAGAGTCATGGAGGTTAGACTAGTAGAATTGCTTAGGCTCTAGGAAGTGAGAGAGTAAGTTGTTGACGTGAAGGTCACATGACAATAAATAGTCAATTGATGGTTTGATAAGAAATCATTGAACCTAGGCTTTAAGCTAGGGGACTTGATCCTCAAAAATGACCAAAAGGCCATAAATCCAAGCCAACATGTAAAGTTTAATTCCCTTTGGAGGGGGCCATTTTTTATCATTGGTGATAAACAAGGTAATGCTTATGAGTTAGAGGATGGAAAAGGCAATACATTGGTAATTTTGGTTAATGGAATTGATTTGAAATACTTCAACTAATTTATTGACCTTCCCCTTGTATATAGTTAGTTAGTTTACCTTCTTTGTTGTTATTTCCTTATGTTCATTCTTTTTCTTTTCCTTGTTGATATTTCCTTCAAGAATAAGTGTCGTTGGCACAAGTGGCTCATCTCACGACTAGGTGTCTATACCCTAGTTCCCCTTATTTTTGAAACATTCTCTAAAAGATCATTATCTACCCACTCCTCTTGACATTAATGATATACACTCCATATTGAATGATCCCCCATGAGGATCACTAAAAAATATCTTACAAGTTACTCCTCAAGCATGCATACCACCCTTAACATTTATGGGGTGATCTAACTCAAAATTTACATGATGATCATGCCTAAAAGCATTGGATTATACATACCCCTCTCCTCATCAGGCCAAACAATTGAATGCCTTAATAATTTTAAGAACCTTGAGTAATTGAGAAGAGTGTCTTGAGTAGAGAGAATTAAGCCAATAATTGAGAGATTTGTGATCAAGAGTTGATATTCAGTGCCCTCCTTAAATTAGATAGTATAACATTTGGGAAGGATTTATAAACTGGAGACTTTTACATCCTAATTTGGTAGTGAAAAAAATCTGTGGAAGTAGAGAACTCATGGGTTGGGTGGTCATGGAGACCTTCCATTGTATTATATGGTAAACAAGACATATGCTTCCACTTTTACTATAAACAAGACATATGCTTCCACTTTTGCTTAGCTAAAGCCTAAAGTGATGAATGTCAAAAGTATATCCAAAGGGTGATACAAAGACCACACGCTAGTCATGGATTATGCAAATGAAATATATGACCCCAAATTGGCCAAAAACCTAAATAAATTGAGAGAGGGTACCCATGCCTAAATGATCTAAAAGGTCTAAAGGAATGACTATGAGTCATTCAAGTACAAAATTTAGAACTCCACATTGGCCCAATATATGGTTCCCCTTGTACACCCATGCCTAGAGATCATCACCTTGTGTGCAGATAGATATGACACCTATACCAACATCATTATAGGAAACTACCATTTAAAAGTAAATGTTAGTGCATATGCCATAAGGGGGATGCTCTGACTCCCAAGTGACCCCAATGTTGACATTTACAACATGGAAAGCCTATAGAATGTTTGGGACACCTAGGTCTATAAGACAAAGTTCATCAATTTTCTCTTTCAGAATAGCTACACGGAGGCACCTCCTCTATCCATCCCTCTTGTAAGCTTTTTGATATAAGACATGAGAGACACCCTTTCTATGTTAGTATTTATCTTTGGGATGGATTCAGATGATCATGTCACTAATTTAAAATTATGGGTAGTCTTGCTTTTGAAGATGGTGAGAAAGGAGAAGGTGTATAGGATGGAATTCATAGATTACATCACTACCACCATGCATAATGAGATGGTAAAATTTTTAACACTGAATACATTTTGGTATTCCTCCTTCCTCCTTCACTTAATCCTATTGCATCACTCCTGCTTTTTCTCTTCATACTTCACTTTCAACTCTATTAAGATAAACAACCACCCCAACATAGTGATCCCTATCACCATATGGAACCACATCTTATCGGTCACGTAAGATTACTATGATTTCTTAGAGTGCTTCCTATCCCTAGTCCTCATTGACCTCAACTGGGAACCAATCCCTTTTAGAATAATAGATAGCTAGAAGTTATGGTTGACTAGCAACGTGATTCTAACTATTTGTTTTTTTTGATCCCATTTCACCTTCATCTGGGTCCACAAATTCAAGGAGGAACCATTCTTGTTCCCTTGCTTACTCACAGATAAGACCCTAGACCTAGAGTTTGCTCACCAACTTGATGTAGTGGATTCATTTTATGACATAGGGTAGAAAAATAAGGCCCTCTATGATACCCCCTTTGAAAGGGGAGGCATCATGGTGGTGAAGAGGTCATAGGAGTGCCTACTTGTGATCAAGCTTGTAGAGCTCAACTTAGACTTGATTGATGACAAATGGAAATATGAACTAGCTAGCCTCATAATTTCCTTAAATACCATCACTCTATTTGATCACCAGCCCTAGCCATACCTCAAGGAGAAAAGGTCATCGATTAAAGAGGACATCAAGTATTATGTGGATCTCTCCAAGATCCTATCGAACACCCATAAGACATTGAAGTATTTTTATGATATATTTCATAAGTTTGACCCCTCTAAGAAATTGAAAAAGGGGATAAGGGTATAAATTGTCTAAAGAGATTAAAGCTATGAAAAAATTGATTCCTATTGGAAATATACGTATGAAATTGGAAAACCATTTATTAATTTTGAGGATATGGACATATATGAAACATTTGAAAACCTTTAGGATGAACACCATGAGGTCAAAACTCTAATAGAAGGAGAATTATCTATCAAGGAAGAAGAAGAAGAGGAAGATACTCCTGAGGAAGAGGAATATGCCCCTCTAGAGAAAGAAGAAGAGGTTTTAGTGGTCCAAAGGAATTCAACCTATCTAACTCCTCTACATCCATATCTAACCACCCCTTAACAATAGTAGGTCTCTTCAGGGCATCTCAACCTAAACAGCCCAAGGTACAAACCTCCAGTTTTTCCCTTGATCCCCTACAAAAGAAGGTATGCTTTTCCTATCCCCTTCTTTCTACTTTCACCTCATTATTCACTCTCTTGTCATCCTACACTATTTCCAATGAGCTCATGCCTCTTTCATCCACCCAACCCTCATCATAAATATTTCATATATTGTAGTGAAATTGCCTTCTACCCTACTTCAAAACCTCCCACATTTCTCTCCTTCTACCCTAACCCTTTACCTACTCATCTTTGGAAGAAAAAAAATTGTTACTTCAAAGTAATAAGTGACCATTCCTTTTAGGCTACCAAAAGGATCCCCCTTCATGCAGGAAAATATTCAGTCATAGGAGCATTTCCATCAATAGATTGAGGCTACTAGAAAATTTTGACTGGCTCAAGTAGAGAAGAAATGATGAAAATGGGCCAAGGCCTTGATGGTGCCTCATATGCAATCATTCTTTAACCCAACATAGAAATCCCAAATGATTGCACACATGACACCCCAAGTAGTCAATCCCTAAGAATAAATGTAGTTGAGGGACTACTTAATACATTTCATTGGACTTAATAACAACCAGGATAGACCCATTAATAGGGTCAAATTGATGGAAGAAATGTATAAGTCCATCACCATGGACTATATCAAAGTAGGCAATCAATTGGAGAAGACAAAGCTAAAAATCACAAGGGTGAAAACTATGATTGACCACCTCAACATTACGGATAAGGCAAAATATGTAGAGCTCAAAAAGATAAAGTCTATCCTTCAAAACCACATCTCTAATGAGAGCTTCCAAATAGAGCCCAATCAGAGGGCCCAATTATGGATTCAAGTAGCTAAACTAAAGACCAAGATAGATGGTCTAGAAAAGGAAAAGGTGACCATAGAAGATAAGATAAAGGAAAAGGAGTTAGAGATTGTGAAAATATATCATAGTATCTCAAACTCTAATAGAGTGCATCAATAATTATAGCAGTAGATGTAGTAAGATTCCTCAGTGAAGGACCAAGAGATCTTATAGTTAAAAAATGACCTTACCACTCACTCCCAAACTATAGGGATCCTCCCCATGATCTAGAAGTTGTATATATCTAATTGGGAAAGGATAAATAATATGGACACTAACTTGAAGCCAACACTTAGGTTTATCACATACTCATAGTGGTTGATCTCTTAGGTAAGTGCATTTATAGACTAAGTCCTTACCTTTGTGTCCCCTAAGGTTCAAGACTCACAGCTCCTTATCCGGAAGCTTTATAGTGTAATGGATGAAACACTCTAATAAATATGTGTGGCTAATTAAAGGTAAGCATTGGTGAAGGTAAATGAGTTTCTAAGTTGTAACAAGGTAATGACAACGTATAATGCATTCCTAGATGCCTTAGAAAATGTGGTTCAAGATTTGAAGGGGCACATCAAACAACTAGTCCAATTAGGATTCCTTTCCCCATTACTCATAGATAACACCATCCTCTTAGAGGACAAAATAAAAGATCTGATGGAAAAGAAATAGGGTGACCTTAATATGCTCATGACTCTCAGTCAATCACCAAGTGTTTCTAAGGTGGAGACCATATTGCAGCCTCTTCCCTAGATAGAGTTCCAAATGTTTGTAATAGTCAAAGGCCTAAGCAACATATCCTTTAAAGAAATCATAGATCTAGATAGATCCTTCAAGGCTATGAGGAAGAAGACCCAACCCAAAGAGTAAGAGTGGATGCCTTTGAAGGCTGCTCTTTAAAACTTATAGGTTTTGTGGGCTCTGCCCCTTTTTGAAATTTTGCCTTGATTGGACAATGAAAATAGAATTTTGACTTCTCTTATTTATAGGAGGATGCCCTTATGAGTCTCTCAGAAATGTGGATTATTATCCACATTTTTATTTTTGGGAGTATTCAACTTTTGGTTTTGGGCATGCTTAATAATGGTTCATACCAGTGCTTCAACTTTCTTTTTTCCTAGAGTCCCCTTTCATAATTTTGGCTAAGTCTTTGCTTCCTTCTACTGCTTCCACGTGATAGCCCAATTCTTGTTTAGCATGAAGTAGTTCTCAATTCACCCAGGAGTAGCACCAACTCTCCACATGGTGATCCAGTGCTCATCCAATAGAGACTTATTTTTGTCAGAGCATAAAGTAGTGCCACTGGCCGATGGGATAATAGATGAGGCCCACCACTTAGTTGCAAGGAAATATGTGGAATTTCCACATAGTGTCCCCATGCTCATTTTTATAATGAAATGCTTGAATCCCTCAAGAGAAGCATCAACTTGACATATGACATCCCTATACTTATTTAAGAGAGGTTTATTTTGTTAAAATTTTGAGTAGTGCTATTGGTTAATAGATATGGGCAAGGCCCACTACATAGTAATAAAAGGAAGTGGATCTTGCCATGTGGCACCATGATGCTTGTCTAATATGAAGTTTTTCCTATCAAAACTAGGAGTTGCATCAATGGTCAAAGCAAGTGGGCCTTCATTTCGTATGGCATTCTAGAGGTAGTTTTTGAGTTCTACATGTGGCATCATAAGCATCACGAGGAATAAAAGTTATGCCATATCTAGGATTTGGAAGATCAACTACTTTCATGAGCCAAAACTCCTTAGTTAGTTATAATGGCCTCATCATGAGCATGAGTGCTTGATTCTAGGTGTCTTTATCTTAAGAGGCCACTGTGCCTATACAAGTGAGGCTATTTTCTTTTGTAAGGGCTAGTAAATGATCAATTGTTTTTTTTATTATTAGAGAGCAACCATTTATAATAGTCTAGTTTTTATAATAGAAGTATCAATAATTACCATTTTTCATTTTATGACCTTAGTAGGTGCCCCTCATAGGTTGGATTGAATATTGTATACAGTGCCCTCATGGCCTTTTGTATTTTTTTCTCCACCTAAAAATGAAGAGGATGTGGTGTTTTGTGTCAAATTGAGTGGAAATTTATTTCCTTTTTCTGCTTATATAATATTTTTCTTATTCATGTTATAGACTTTAATTCATGCATATACTCCTTTAATAATATATGATATTTGAGGAGTAGAGCTATTTTATGCAATTGTAGGTACACACTTTAAAGATCTTGGTGCATCACCTTAGTTTTTTTTAGTTTTATTTGTATTTCCTTCTTATACCTTTTCATCCCCCCAATTCAATTTAAATAGTCAGCTTCTAAAACCCTGAAGGTTGCTTTACAGACCACATTTGAGTCCCACACCTGTAAAACTTCCAATAAAAGGATGTTCACCTAGAGTAAGAGTTTTATGCATCAACATTTCCTTCAGGAGGAAACCTCTTAAAATACATTAAAAACTGTCTCCTTTGCTATAGACATGTAACCATTTCCTTAATATTGAAACATTTTCAAAACATTTCAACTTGGACTCTTATGGGTATATATCTATACTTGATTAACCTTAGATGCAAGGGTAAGATTAATAGCCTATTTGATGACCTTTTAATCAAGTGAAAATAATTCAAAATTCATTAAAACTTCACTTATGCTTGCAGGCCTATGTGTCTTCTCTCATGTTTAAACCCTCATTAAAACGTTGAAAATTACTCTAATAATCTTGAAACTCTATTCATATGATCTTAAGTGAAAGAGTGGGAGTTTTTGTACTTTTTATTAAGCCTCATCTTCAAGATAAATATCTCAAAAATCATTGAAACTCCATTTTTATCCTGTAGACACATGTCTCTCCTTTACTTGCTTGAAACCTCATTGAGCATGGTTGCTAATGGTTTTCCTGGGCCTAAAACTCTTGTCTAGAGGGCCTAGTATGGATAAACGGTTTTTGGAGTTATTTTTTATCCCTTTTAATCATGAGAGAATATCATGAAATGGTTTTGAAATGTTTTTCTTCTCCTAGACCTTTAACTCATGTTCCATTATCTTGAAACTATCTAAAACCCTATAGGATGACTTGTTGGAAGTAAAACCACTAAGAGGCAGGGATGAATCAGTGCCCTTAAAAACAATCCCTTTTGCTTCAATGTCTCAATTTTTTATCCATGAAATTCATATGTATAACAAAAATTCAAACAACATCACATGATTTATCAATATCATAAAGAAAGTATACTCATATAAAGTATGAAACATGAGAACACATCACAACACATCATCTATGTAGGAAACCCTCATGGGGAATAAAACCCACTAAAATAAAGCTTTGAAAACTTGTCCTATAAAACCATGAGTTAATTTATTTGAGCACCAACCTAACAAAGAAGCACCAACTCCCTGAATTTATCTAGTACCAACTAGACTTTAGTAAGCACCCACTTGCAAGGAGGCTACAAACCCCTAGGTAACCAAGCACCAAACTAGCCACCTCTTGAACAAGCACCCACTTAGATAATAACTTTAATTCCACCTTGATATTGTTATCTTATACAACTGATGATGGACACCTTCCAATCTTTCTTATTCAACCACTCTCAAACAACCTCTTTCTAAAGGAAATCTATCTTCTATATAACAATACTATCAATAACTCTGAATTCTGCCCTTACTCAGATTTGATCTTCAAACTCATTCTCTCAACATAGACATGACATAATAATTCTCTCTATATTAAAATATGAATATCTATAGTCACATGAAACTCTTCTCTTCTACTAAGCTAACGCATAATAGATGAGTTCTTCTTACTCTCTTTCATTTACAAACAAGTTCACTATTTGATTTTTATCACAAGAACATATGGAATGGATTGATATCCATCCTTACCTCTCTATCATACCTTTAAAATAAATTAAATATTTAATTCATTTGCTACACACTACCTAGACAAAATAGGCTTAAAAAACCTTCCTCTTATACTAGTCTCTTGAGCACTCATTTACTCATTCTCTTGTGTTAGCCAAAGCATAAAAATAAAAAGGTTCATATTTAATTACCCATTAAAACATGTTACACATATGTATCAAACATAATTTAATCAACTTTAGGTTAACCATACTCCTTTATATTTCAATCTCCCTTTAGACCTAATATAATTAGGCTTGGCCACTCAAATGATAAACAAAGTCCCAAAATGGCCCATAAGGCCCTCATAAATAAACCAAAATTGTTCAAACAATTTAAGGCCAAATTATATGAGTCTCCATCATTCATAATTATCCTCAAACCATTCACTTATACTTAGAATGCACTAATAGGCCTTGTATCTTCATTAGGTCTCACAAAAACCTAATTCTAAAAAAGACTACCCTCTCTCACTCAATAAAGACCTCTTGTTTCAGTATGAAAATCATAAACAAGAATAAAATATATTTAAACATGGTGAATAAACTCAAATATAATCCTTCATGCATCAATCGAATTGCCTTAAAACTACTCAAGCCACCATGACTCAAATCAAAACAGGACATCATCTTAGCAAGGTTACTCTTTAAAACCTTCACTCTGTTTTGCAAACACAAAGTAGTAATAAGTGATTATCATACCTATTGTGAACTAATTTGAGATAAATTAAATAATTTTATTTCCCCTTCATGAACTTAAGGTCATCTTGATGCACAAACAATACTCAACTCTTCATGGTACTCTTCAAATTCACTTAATTACTCAACTTTGCATACATATTCAATACCTTGTTAAGAAAAACACATAACTATATTATACTTAGGCCTATGAGCATATTAATTTCACTCACAACATGAAAACAATTTCATTTATGAACTTATGAGGTCATCTTGACATTAAAATAAAATTTCAACACATGACACAACCTCTAGAGAAACACTACTTCAACATTCTTCAAGATTACTAGAAACTTGTCATGCTATAGGAATGATCACCTTAAAAACTTTGATTCTCACCTTTAGGGCACAACCATCTTTGAATCTCACTCTTAGAACAAACTCTAGATCATGGATCACATGATCAACACTTTCTACCTTCAAAGGCATTGGTGTTATAAACCAATCTTCAACTCTCACACCACTTGTTCTATGTTTGCTACTTAGACATCACATTGTACTCAAAAAAGCATTGAAGACATGATAAATGATATAATAAACATTAAAAAAAATCCATCTAACACTCCATTGATATCTATAGGTCAAATAAGAGCCATTTTCATCATGAACATTCATATTAGGGTTTATAGACATAAGAAGCCTTGAAACCCTCATTCCCTTGTTCATCATATCTTTGATCTAGTTTTTCACAACTAGGATCAATATAACCATTTAAAATTACTAATAAGAGATTTAAGACCTTAAGAACACATCCAAACACTTTGATCATCCATCCAATGTGACTAAAAGCTCCACACCACTCATCAAGTCACTCATGTCTACCAAAAACACAAACCTTAACCAAATCCTCTTTCATTAATATTTTATTACACAAAAGCACACTTTCAGAACTTCCTCAATGCATGTAACAAGAATAAAATGAGGTAACAACATCATACAACACTCAAGACACCAATTTAAGACCAGTAGATAGGTTCTAAATCCACTTTAGTCAACTCAAGTTCTCTAAGCAAAAATAGAATAAAAAACTATAACTTTGACCCATAATAAATGCACTTTTACATACACCCAAGTCTCTATGTCACATTGAGGATAATCTATAAGAAGTCTACTTCATATTTTATTTTTAAACCAACATGTTTTTACCTCTTCCATGGCTTCTACAAGAAAAATAATGCTCTCATGTCCCATAAATTCATGCACAATCATTTAAATTTGAACCCCAATGGCTATATTTTTGAATGCCCAATGACTATTTCTTGAAGCATAAGTTTGATGGCCTTTATCACATCATTTCACACATGACCAATTTTTAAAGTTCATGATTTGAGCTAGAGAATACATCAAGATAACAAACTTGCAGGGAAGGATCTTGACACCATAGAAAAAACTTCTAAGAAACCTTTTGACCAAAGTTGACTTTATAGGTACATATAATAAATGCACAAACAAATTGGTCTTTTCATACCTGTAAGATGTTCAATGATGGTCTAGTTTTTATTAACCTAGAATGGAATTTTTCTCTCTCGAAAGTCTCATGAGAAATACTAGAACCTTATAAATGCATCTAGGAAACCCTCATAACATCCTCTATCACCTCAATGACTTGCATACATGGCATACACTCTCAAATCCATCATGAAGACCACTTTGTCATTAATGCACCATGTACCTCATACTAATTTTACAAAAATGACAACTAAGACCATGTTCAACATGACTTCTAAGGTTTGAAAATTCATTGGTAGATACTTTGAGAGTCTAGACATCATATATAAACCTTTATTTCTCATACATTTCATTAGAACAATCTCAAAACAAGAAAATATAGATCCACAAGCTCTTAGGGTTTAAGAGGGTTTAGGGGTAGTTTGTGGTCTTCTTAGCCATTTAAGGAAATTTGAAGTTTCACCATCTGGTTTAATGGCTTAGGAAGGTGTCTAATAGACCTCTTAACCTATTCCAATAGCTATCCTCTACCATGCATCATGGGAAACAATATAATCCATAAATTATGCTTCCATGGAATTTTTTGCAAGCAACTTTGAGCTTCTTAAGGATGATTCATAGCCCTTAATCTTTATTTCTACTTCTAAACACTTAGAAAGGGTATTAAATATCCCTTCCTCTCTAATGACCATACCAGTCTATGCAATTCCTTAGTAAAGATGACATCATTAAAAATAGCCTATAGGTGTCTTGAAGGAGATTAGAGGTTAGTTTTGGCTTGTTTTGAGGTTTGTGAGCATAGTTATACTCCTTGAAGACATGTGAGAGAATTGGAATGATTTAAGGGACCCCATGTGACCCTAATTTATGCTTGAAGAAGATCGTATAACTCTATAATTCTCAATAATACCTCATAATAACTTATAACCTCTTAACAATTCTCATGTTTGAGGTATTTTATGCCTATTTTTTCATGTGAAGGCATTAAGGAAGGCCTAAGATACATCTCGAATGCTTGAGGGAGGACTTTAGGCCTAGTTCTATGCATGAAACCTCATAAATCTTTACAATCATGTGCCTTCAAGGGCAAAACCTATAATTTTCTTGGACTGCAACCTCATGAAAGCTTGTTTTCTCTTGAACCTTTGCTTGAAACATATCATTTGCATCAAAAAATGGATCTCATTTTATTTGAGATAACCTACAATTTTTTTTGAAGCCATGAAATCTCCATAACCATGCTTGTAGATAATGGTTCTTGTTATGGTCAAGCCCACTTCTCCAAATTAAGAGGGAGTTAAAGTCATTAAGAGTTGAGAATAGAAGGAAATCATGGAATTAAACACTTTTTAACCATGATGTATGCACTAGAGGGAGTCATGGAGGGATGTATAAACATTAGATGACTTTATGAGACATTAAGAAGGCTTACTCTCCACAAATGAATTAAATGGGTTCAAACATGACATTTTGACCTTTTATACCCTCAAATTCACTCTTGAGACCTTTTCATGTTCTCATGGTGTCATAATTCCTCATAAGAATCATTTTTACCTCTTTATAAGATTACATATTCTGAATTAGTATCTTTTTCCTACTTTATGACCTCTTTATAAGATGACAAATTAGGCTTTTAACAAGATATTGCATTGTCCTCAATTTGAATGTTTTTAGTCATAGAATGAGGTCTATCAAGGTTAATCAGGACATGAACAAATATTTAAGACATATTTTTTACATTGAGGAGTCCTCTAATATGTCTAACACAAATAATGCCTCTAACAATGATTTCAAGACTCCTTCAAAGAAAAAAAGTACAAGGACTCATGCATACATGATCTTAAATGCTCCTAACCATCATGAAAATTCTTGAAAGGAGAAGTATTCAACCAAATTTTCGAAAAAATTCCCCTCTCTGAGTTTGCAAGTGTCTAAATGACCAAGAGTGGTTAGGATAGCCAATATTCTGATGACCTCCTAGGGGTGTTTGCCTACCTAAATACTTAGATCAGTTGCTTTATCAAATCCATTGGGCATAGAATCAAAAAAGAACTCAATTTGAAGATAATACTTTGTTGGGATAACTTTAAGATGACTGAAATTCATCTCCAAAATAGAAAACAAAAAATCAAAAATATCAACAACATTTGCAAAAGCACTTATGAGAGAAAGAAAAACAACTATGCTACATTACTATGTACATGTTGAAAGAAAAAATTATACTTCAACTGGGTCAAAGTAGAAACCTCTAAGATATTTGTGACTTCTCATGAACATATAGCCATATGAATAGTAAGGGTAGGCTAAGGCTTGTCCTTGATATTGGTGACATAACTTACCAACTTTTAAGGGGATGTCCTCGGTGATGAAATCCACCTCATAGTCCCTTTATTTGTCAAGTGAATTCATTTGACTATCTTGTAGTTACTCATGCTTCTCCATGATGAACTAGGGTAATTTGAATTGATCCTCACTTACTATTATAGGCCCCTCAGTGTCTTTGTTTTGGATCTCAAACTCTTCTAGTTTAGGAAAAGCTTTAAACTCATTAATAAGGTCAAAACATTACTTTTATAGATACTCCTATTTGTCTTTTGGATCCATGAAGTCATGCATGCCAAATTGATCTTATTTTTTTGGGATTATTGAATTGATGAGAGCCTCAAACTCCTCAAGGAGCTCAAAGCACTATTTCCATGAGTCATTATCTTGTTGAGGTTTTAGAAGATCAACTTGAACAACGTCTTCCTTATGCAAACAATAGATGGATGGAACTACTTCTTTTGTATGATCACATGGGCAAAATTTATAACACCCTTTTGTCTAATCATCAAATGAATAATTAAGAGATTCCTAAATAAGAGTGGTAGCCTCATGGATAAGAATGTTTTCCTTTATGACTTGTGATCCCATATTAGGCATGGTAGTCTTCTTCTTCATGAAAGTAGTAAGCTTCTGAGGCTATCTCTAAATCGAGACTCATGACTCTAAAGTTACTTTCTTCCCAATTTAAGAGAAGGGGCTCAAAATATGTTTAATTCTACACTTTTTATTTTTGTGGAGCTAATCTAACTTATTACTGCTAAAGTTTTGATGCATGTTGAACCATGAGAGCTTGCTCAATTACTCCATTTGCACAAGTATTCTAATTAGGAAGATGATATCAATTGTTGAAGGTCTGAAAGGGTGTATTTTTTTGTACTTGTTACTTATTGAAGGCTACCAGGTCATTACCATAACCTTATGTAACTCACTAAGAGTGACTGCCAATGGTGTTTCTTGGTTGGACATTTTAGGAATAGGGGATGATTGGATTGATTGGATAAAGGCCTAATAAATAGGGGCATTAGAGGCCTAGGTCTGATTTTTCTAGCTCAGACTTAGAATTTTTTTACCATTATAGTGAGTTCATATGCATCTAGAAGAGTGTTTCCACCCATGGATTAAACCATAGAAGAAAGGTCACCATTTAGATCTGTTAATAAATGTAAGAAAGCATCATGAGTTGAGGGTTTGAATAGTGGAGGAATTCTACCCTAGGTTCTTTGAAACCTCAAGTTGAAATCAATCATAAGCTCAGGTGAGTTATTCTAATGGTATTGAGTTATTTAAATGAGGGTAAGATGGCCAATTTTGTTCTAAAATTATTTACACAACCACCCCTAGGTCATCCCAACCATGGATAGAATTTGACCTTAAACCTTTGAAGCACTACAATGATTTTCCATTTAATGAGGATGAAAGGAATCTCATAGCTACATTGTCCTCTACAACATTATGGAATGCACACACATTATCTATATCTTGGATGAACTCAATAGGAGTAGTATCATCATCACCAATAAAGTATGGTATGATCTTAAAAACTATCACTAGGATGTTACTATACTGAGCAAGATTGAGAGGCTCACTGCCTCTATTAAAGTGAACAAACACATGATTTCTTGGGAAATCCATTAAAAAGGATAAAAATTAGACTTATTTTTAAAATAAAACATTTAAGACTAACCTAAAACCAAAATGATTGGCATCACTAGGTGCTCATGAAATGTCTTCAAATGCTACAATGACTGAGAATAGGATCACCTTTTTAGCTAAAATTTTGAATGGGATCCTGACACCTGCTTTAAGTGACACAATGGAAACACCCCTAGGTTATGGGTGACATATAGTAGGAGTGAGTCTCTAGAGAAGGCCAACTCATTCTCAAACAATAGTACACCTAATTTAAGATTAGTTTATAGCCTTCTAACCTATACTAACAAGGCCTAATCTAAGCGACAACTATGCCTTTTGTCATGAAAAGGGAGAAGAGATTGAAGTGGAACTAAAAATGGGGTGATGCACCAAGATTTGAAATCTCCTCCACCTAGTCTAACAACACAAGAAAAACCTATAAAGGACTAATATCAATTACACACTCTAACAAACATGCTATAATAAAAGTTTGATGGAAGAAATAACTTGCATGAGGGTTGTATTATCTATAGTTTACTTATAAATGAGGAAAAAGATAATAATGAATATATACAATTGATCTCAAACTAATAAAAAGAGACTAGGAACCAAAAAATGCAATTTAAATTTTGAAGTACATAATGAGATGATCAGGAAAAAGAGGCAAGTTCAATGCTTTATTGATAGTTAAAGGATTGAGCCAACAATAAAAGTCCTCAAATGGATAGAGTCTTATCATACCCAAGAGGAGGGATATAAAATGAGACATTTCCATCCTAGTTTATAAGAAAATAAAAAGATAAAACACTACTAAGCTTCACAAATGTAGCCATTACAACATTATCCTAGCCTATTCAAGAGAAATGACTAGTGGAAAATGAGGCCATTATGCCTTCTTCAACACATTAGCCTATCACATTGATGGTTTTCAATGAAATTTGAGCATAAGAGTGGAAGAGAAGTTCTTACTTTCTATTAATTTTTTATTTTTATGGCCTAATAGGGCTACTTTAGTTTAAAAATTCTTGCATTGATTTCTCCAACTCACCTCTCTCTTCATACCTTCATGTCAAAACCTACTACATGGTTGACTTGGAATAATCATCACTCCAATCCTTGGATGGAGTTACATCTCTTTAGGCTCAATTTCAATGCCTCATGTATCTATTCACTCTCTTTAAGACCACTTACATCATTTATTATCATGAAGGAACCTTGACTTGGTCCTTAGAGGACTATTCAAAGTGTCTTCATTCTTAAGATCAACATGGAGCCTATGTGAGGAGGATAGATCATAACCATTATTATATACAAGGACTCCTTAAGAGGTTTAAGAACCTACATCTTCATACTTCAAGCTTATTTAATTCCATCTCCTACCTTATAACTTACTTTAAGCTCTAACTAGCCTCATTATCCATTTTGCAAACATGTACTTAGTTTTTGAAACATTATAGAATGACTATGAGAGGATTTATTACTTTCAAGAATGAATGGAATCCTAGTATTTATACCTGTAACTTTCATCATCACCATGAATTCAGTCCTTGTTTGGCCATAAAATAATGAGGTGGGTTTGTAGACTTGAGGTGTTCGATTTGAAGAATGACGTGCAACCTCCTTGAGGTGTTCTGAGCTCTTAAAAATTATATAAAATTTTGTTTACACTTGGTCCTAATGTAGGATATAATTTATATCTAATTAATCTTGATTTATGATTCAATATTTTGTGTTAACATGGCTTGCACATGTGTGGTAAAATTTTCAACATGGAGAACTATTTCCTCCTCATATTCAAGCATGATTGAGAGAAACTTGGCCAAAACTTGAACTTCACTCATAAATGTCATGCAAGAGGCATGATTTGCCCTATAGGGGTAGTTTATTATTGAATTTATTACCTCACCCAAGCTTCACATAGTCCTCCTTATGGCCCCCTTATGCCATATATGATCATGAAGAGGCTTGACTTAGACACTAGTGACTTATTCAGTGTGCATTTGAAGGATGGAATTCACTCATTATTACAATCACTCCATTGATAGATTCCTAGATAAGCCTTAAAAAACTAAATGACTTGGAGATGACTTGAATCCTATATAGTGGTCTCATGCTCTCAATAATACCTTTATCTTAGACCTAAAACATCTTTTTAAGTCCATAAAACATGTTACATGCCTGCTATTTTCATTCTCATAACTATGAGGCTCTTGAGGGAATGAAGAAACCTACAACCTCCTTATTGAATGTTTGCTTTAATCTAGATAACTCTCCTATACTTGAATTTATACTTCATAACCTTGAGTAACCTATGAGACAATGCTAAAAGGCCTTGAGACCTTAGAAATGAGTGTGAGGATTCTTGAATACTATATGCAAACCTTGAGAAACTGTGAATATCACTATACCTCTATTTTAGCATTGATATATCAAGAATCTCCATTGAAACACAATTATAGGCCCAAATATGCTCTTGAAGGATTGAAAGACCTACCACTAGACATGCCACTCATGCTCTTTGCTCTATCAACCTTGATTTTCTATTAGAAAGTCATGAAAATGGTTTTAGGCATGTAACTTTCTTAGGGACTTGTTTAATGAATTGGTCATGCTTTAACAGCCCCTCTAAAAACCTACAGATCTCTTGACTTGAGACTTGAAGGCAATTTGAAGGTATTAAACATATGGGACTAATTAAAAGCCTTTAGGTACTAGGTCATGCTTTATAAGACTTGTGATTATACTTATTTCTACAAATTTCATCTTAGGACCCTATAGAAATCTTGGAGACATGCCTACAAGTTTTGGAGGTACCTAAGACTTTGTCTAAAATCTTGTTGGAGGGTATTGAGATAATGGAAAATTTATGAGATCCTCTATAGACTTAGATATCATGAATCAATAAAAAAATATTATTAAACCATTAAATATCCAAGCTCCTTAAAAGTAATTGAATCATCAAAACCATTGTATCATAGTTTTGGGGTTTAAGGAGGGTTTTAGACCCGTCTATCATCCACTCACTTGATTAATTCTATTTTTCCTTTATTTTTTTCGTCTAAGCATGGTTGAAATATGGATAGTGAACCTATTTATTTACCCCTATTCTCTTTCTTTACCATGGATTAATAGGAGGAAAATTAGACATAGGGTTTGGACATGCTTATACCTATAAATTGCCCTTTTTATTTCATGAATTTTCTACCTTGTTTATCCTTCTCAAAACATGTAGATGATTTTAGAATACATGTAAATGGTCATATGAGGTATGTATGGCCCTCTTTAAGCTTCATTATATAATTGAAATCAATTTATCAATCCATTACCATAATTTTTTAGTACCAACCTGCATCTCTATATCCTATTTATGCTTGGAGATTGCCACTAATTAATTTTCAAGTGGAGACCTACAAAGGTTTATTTTGAGAGGCATTTGGACATTAGAATAAGTTATTGAATTTAAGATCATGATGAAACATACATTTTTGGATTAGGTATTAGTCTCATTGACTATATGGGGTGCATTGAGTGAAGTCATAAGGAGGTTAGAAGAAGCATGAAGACTAAATTAATTCAAAATTTTCATTATAAACATGGCCTCAAAGCATGATGGAGAGTTATGAGACCTTATAATGACCCATGAGAACTTTTGAATGCATTAAATTCACTTCAAGACATGAACCTTCAAGATATGAACAAATTACTCTAATAGTGACCTTTGGACTTCTCTTTAATGTTGTACCTATTTTGGCATTGAAAACATTATTTTTGCAAGCCTTTATGAGACTGTCATGACTTCTTGAGACTCTTTTCATGACTTCACTTCTCATCATGGATTGGTGGAATGAACTTGACACAACCTCATAGTGGAAAACATTCAAAGTTTTCATTTAAGTGAGATAATATAAACATAGACTCTCAACATGTTTTTCATTTGTGGGGGCTCATTCTCACATGGCTCTTATAAGGTATAATTCCTCTTATGCATTAAACCCTCACTTTTTTGGTGTGTAGGCTTGTACATATCTTTCCAAGGTTAAACCCTCATCAACACTTTAAGAAAGGATCTTAAGAGTTTACACCTTGCTTGGGAGGAATGAGGAGTAAGAAGAGTGGTATCTTGGTCTATTTTTAGCTCTTTCCCTCACGAGGAAACCTCTTAAAATTCATTGAAAACCATCTCCTTTGTTGTAAACCTCCAACTCTCTCCTCAAGATTGAAACCTCTTCAAAACATTTCAACCTAGACTCTTATGGGTATAAATCCATACTTGGTTGATCTTAGATTCAAGGGGAACATTTCATACCCTATTTTATGACCTCTTACTCAAGTGAGAACAATTTAAAATGCATTAAAACCTCACTTCTTATGCTTTTAGGCTCGTGTATCTTCTCTCAAGCTTAAAACCTCATTAAAACTTTGAAAATTGATCTAATAATCATGAAACTCTATTCAGATGATCTTGTGTTTAAGAGGGGGACTTTTTGGACTTTTTTGAGGTTCCATATTCAAGAGAAAAATCTTCCATTAACACTCCATTTCTATCCTATAGAGCTATGTCTCTCCTTCACTTACTTGAAACCTCATTGAGCCTAGTTAATAATGGTTCCCATGGGCCTAAAAATATTATCTAGAATACATGGTATGGATAGAGGGTATTTGGCATTTTTTAATCCCTTCCCTTCATGAGATAATATATTTAATTGGTTTGGAAATGTTATTCTTCTCCCATGCATGTAACTCAGGTTCCCTTGTCTTGAAACTAGCTAAAGTCCTAGAGGATGTCTTCTAAGGTTTGTAACTTTATTTGAGGGTGATTGGAGAGTTTATAAATAATATTTAAACCTTTATTTCTCAAGCATTTCATTGGAACAAGCCTAAAAACACAAAAGTTAGATCTATGAGCTCTTAGGTTTTAAGAGTGTTTAGGGGAAAATTTTGGTCTTCTTGGCCATTTAACATGATTTAAAGTTATACCATATGGTTTAATGGCTCAAGAAATTTTGTAAAAAACCTTTTAACCCAATTTAATATCTATCCTCTACCATGCATCAAGATAAAAAATATCAATCCATAAACCGTGCCTCCATCAAGCTATTTGTAGGCAAATTTAAGCTTCTTAAGGATGATTCATAGCCCTTTCTCTTTTTTGATTCTTCTAAACACTTATAAAGGGTTATTAAAAACCCCCTCCTTCCTCTTTAATGATTGTATTAGTCTATGTAATTCGTTAGTGAATATGGCATGCCCTAAAAGATAACCTATAAGGATTTGTGAAGGAGATTGGAGGTTAGTTTTGGCCTATTTTAAGGATTGAGAGCATAATAATGATGTAAGGGACCTCATGTGACCCTACTTTGTGCCTAAAAAATAATGTACATATTTACAATTCTAAAGAATGCCTTATAACAACCTATAACCTTTTAATGATTCTCCTATTTGAGGGCTTTTATGTATGGTTTTATATGTTGAGGCATAAAGGAAGACCTGTGATACATATTAGATGCTTTAGGGAGGCTTTTAGGCCTATTTATATGCATGAAACATCATAAACCTTTACAATAATGTTCCTTCAAGGGAAAAACCTATAATTTTCTTAGACTGCAACCTCATGAAATCTTGTTTTCTCTTTGACCTTTGATAAAACCTATAATTTCCATCCATGAACAGATCTCTTTTGTTTTTATTGAACCTTATAAACATCTTTGAAGTCATGAAAAATCCATAACCATGGTTGTAGATAATGGTTCATGTTATGAACAAGTGTACTTCTCCATATTGAGAGGGAGTTAAAAGTCATTCAAAGGTGAGAATATAAGGAAAACATGGACTTCAACACTTTTTCACCATGTTGTATGGAATAGAGGGGGTCATGGCAGGATTTCCAATTGTTAGATGAATTTATGAGACATTAAGAAGGCTTACTCTCCACAAATGACTTAAATGGGTTCAAACATGACATTTTGACCTTTAATACCCTCAAATACATTTTTGAGGCCTTTTCATGTGCTCATGGTCTCATTATGCCTCATAAGATTCATTTTGAACTCTTTATAAGCTCACAAATTCTAAATTAGTATCTTTATCCTACTTTATGACCTCGAGATGACAATTGGGATTTTAAAAAAATATTGCATTGTCCTCAATTTGAATGCTTCTAGTAATAAAATAAAGTCTATCAAGGTAATCATGACTTAAATAAGTCTATAAGACACATTTTTCACATTAAGGAGTACTATAATAGGTATAACACAAATAATGACTCTAATAATGATTTTAAGACTCCTTTAAATCAATAAAAGTACAATGATTCATGCATACCTAATCTTAAACCCAACTAACCATCATAAAAATCTTTGTAAGGAGAAGTATTTAATTGAATTTTGAAAAAAAATTTCCCTCTTCAAGTTTGGAAGTGTCTAAGGGACCAAGGGTGGCTAGGATATCCAAGAACAACCTAAAATGGAATATGGAAATTCTAAACAATCTTACAACCACAACAATATAAGGCATAAAGAGAACCTAGATAAGGATACATACACATTCATTCACTAATAAATAATTAACATCTAATCTACTAAATAACAAAGGAAAGAATATAAGGTTAGAACATACTTAACTTTGAGTGGACCTGTCTAGCATCAATCTCCCCTTATCTAAAATGGAGCTTTGTAAGAGAATGTTGTGTGTTGAACACTTCAAATGGTTGGACAAATACCTATGAACTCCTAATGACTCCTATTAAATAATAGAAGGCTATAAAAAGAAAACCTTATTCAAGATAAGGGTTTATATTTAACTCCTATAAATATGACTTAGGGTATAAGCATCAATGAATAGAGTGTATATGATATGATATGAATGAAATTTTAACCCTATATATAACAATTCAATACCCAAAACCAAACCTAAACTCTAAGTGAAAGGTATCAACCAAGATGATATAGTTTAAAGGAGTCGACTGACATAAAATTATCAGAAAGGAAAATATAGTAAAAATGTTATAAAATAAGCTCAAAATTACATCGATCTGGTTGATATAGTATAATAAGGGAGATGCTACTAAACATACAATATTAGCATAGTTGATGCTATAGGATATAGGGAAAAATGGCACAACTAAGTAGGCTAAGATGGAAAGAGGTATGTGGTAGTAAAATTTGAAGAATATGGACTAATTATAGGAATGGATTATTCATGATATAGTAACAACATATCTCCAGAAGCACCATGAAATTAACCCACTCCTTTCCTATCGCACCCTTTAAGGTGTGCAATAAGGGAGATTTATGATCGATAAGTTGTTATAAGAGAAAGCCTCAATAAGTGATAAAGATGTAAAATATTATGTGCATACACTTTATTTTCAACCCAAATGGATCAATGAGCACCCTATTGCCCTCTCAAGTTTTTAGGTATAGCTAGTCATTCTCATCCTCTACCTAACAAATATATGAAGCACATCCCTTTTTTTGTGGAATGATGCAGTTACCACCAAATATCATATCAATGCTTTCAATATTTTCTATGAGGATTTGAATTGGAATATAAATATGTCATCATGAATTTGTGAATTCCTTGAAAACTGACACATGACTGGTTAAAGGTTTACTTGAAAACACTATCAATAATTAGGCTTAATTAAAGACAAAATTTTAATCACATTGGGGAGAGAATAAAAACAAGCACTTCCTCTTTGTTGATCTCACCTCTATTAAGAAGGAGAATAAATCCATCAAAGAGTTTAATACCATATTTTATGAGACTCTTCATAAGGTACCCATTCCAATAAAACCTAGTGATTTTATGAATTAAATTATCAAATTATGAAACATATGCAATGCATTTAATTAAGCACACATAGATAAATATAAATGAAAAATGAATAAGACAAGAACATAGGTTAATGGTTGATATGATATTTAACATGGAAAACCTTAGAGAGGTAAAAAACCAAGATTGATATTTATTTATTTGATAAACCACACCCCAATACATAAATACATCTCTTCTCGCTTTTTCTTTGTCAAGTCTTCACATAACGCTTCAATAATATTTGCCACACCCAAATATTCATTGTCACAATAATTCATGAATCGTAAGTGATTTAATAAAGGGGTAAAACCACTTTTATAATGGGGTGTGGAGGTGGACCATTTTAACCAATGGGCCCAACCTCTTCTCGAGGAACCCTAATGATAACATATGTTTAAGTTATTTACAAGAGATTACCTCATGTTAGTAAACTAAATATATTTGTTTTATTTATTAAACATTAGAATAATGTTAAAGATAAATAACACCATTGAAGCATTATTTGTGCTAACACTCCACCTTAATATTAAGTGGGGATATATGCCATAATCACCTTAATAAAGGAATTATACTATGTAAAATTTGAAGGAATTAAAAACCTTCATCATGCTAATATCACATTTTTATATAAAAGAAATTTTAATACATAAACTATTAAAATTAAGTTTAAGATAGCATGATCACAAGGCTACATCTCATAGTTTCTCATGAATGATCAACCAAGCATTATTGGAGCCTTTTATAACATAAATACCTCTATTATAATATATGATTTTGAGTAGTTGGGTATAAAAGTAAAAATTCCACATGAAGTTTACTAAAATCACATAATGTGATATATTAAAATGATTTACAATGAGAATACATATGGAGAAGTAGAAGGAAATGCATGACCATTAGGAAGTGACATTGTCATGCACACTCCCCCTAATTAGAAACTATGAGAGGCCTAACGTTTCATGAAATTAATAAAAATTGGTAGCACCAATTAGTTTTGTGAAGATATATAACACTTATTAATCCATAGGACAAAATTGTAGATCAATATCACTAGTGAGGACTCTCTCTCAGATAAAATGAACATGAAATTCAATATGCTTAGTTCATTTGTGTTGCAATAGATTTTTTATCAAAGCTATAAAACTTTGGTTATCACATAGAAGGGATGGTACTATGAGAAACATCAAAATAAAGTTTTCCTTATAACCTTTGCAACCATATGGATTATTTAGAAACTTCCATAGCACTTTTATACTCTAATTCAGTATAATAGATAAAGATAATGGGTTGTTTTTTTGCTCCAAGTGATAAAACTTACAACAAATTTAAACAAATATCCAAAAGTAGAATTGTGATCTATAGTATCACCAACATGGTTAGTCATAATAACCATATAATTTATCATTATCAATGGAAGAATAAAATAAACCAAAAATTATAGTTCTTTTGATATATTAAAGAATATGTTTTTCTAATTTCTAATGATCCAAATATGGATATTTCATGAATATATAAGTAATACCTATAATAAATGAAATATTTAGCCTACTAATGGTTAGATAAATCAAATTACCAACAAGTTACCTATAATGAGTGGGGTTACCTTTGTCACATGTAGGTTTTAGATCAATATTAACACTAACTTCAATAGAAGTAGGTGTAGGATTACAATCAAACATATTAAACTTAACATAAAGATTATGTGCATGTTGAGATTGTGATACAACAATTAAATTTTTATTTTGAAATACAATCATTCCTAAAAAATAATAAATAATGCTTAAATCAGTCATTTCAAACATTTGACTTATTTTATCCTTATATTTATGAATTAAACTAATTAGATTGTCAGTAATAAGAAGATCATAAACACATAAAATAATTAAGATAATATGACCATTTTTAACTTTTACAAATATATAATTATTAAAAATAATAGCTAGAGAAACTTAGTTATTTAAAATAGCTTTTGATTTTAGAATACCAAACTTGAGGATCTTATTTTAAGGCATACAACAATTTATTTAACTTACAAACAAAATGCTCTTTGTTAGGGTCAATGAAACTTTTAAGATGAGTCATATATATTGATTATTAAAAGTCACCATTTAAGAATGTAGTTTTGACATCCACTTGGTATGTAATCTAACTATTTTGAGCTGAAAGAGCAATAGGTAGTCTAACAAGTTTCATTTTTGCTATAGGAGCAAAGGTTTCAACATAGTGAATCCTAGGTTTTTGAGTAAAACCATGACCAACTAATATTGTTTTAAATTTATCAATTTTACCAATTAAATTATATTTGATTTTATACATCCACCTACAACCAATGATATGCCTTTTAGGTGGAGGTGGGATAAGAAACTATTGATGTAGGTCTTGTGCACATCCACATATTTAATGAGGTAGCCTATAACGCTTTAGGATCTTAATAGAGGTAAACTCCACTCTATGGAATGAGTTTTAGATAGGGGTTAAACAACATGGTGATGGAATAACATGGTGAGCATGTAGGTTGTTAAGTGTGCATGCTTTTAGTGAAATGAATTATAGTAATGAAATCAAAATCTAGTTGGGTTGGATGGATGGAATCTATTCTAAAGTGGGTAGGTCTTAGTCAAAGACACTTCAAAAGGAGGGAAGGGTAGAGTAGAAAATAAGGATCTATGGTTTTACGTAGTCACTTCCTTGGCTAGTTACTTTGTGGATAAGTGAATCTAAAACTAATTCTTGTTGTTTATATCTATTGCACACTCACAACCAAACATAGTTAAGCAGTTTGGGATGAAATGGTATAAAAAACTTAAGGATCTCAATTTAAGGTTATTATTTTTAGAGTAGTAATTGCACACCCTTACTCAAGAGATTATAGCTCAGACTAGAAATGTATCTAAGGAATTTATGTCACACACCTATAAGACTATAACAAGGGGAAACACTATTCCACACTTCAAAATTTTAAGACAATCAATCAATTTCTTAAAATCAATAATACTTGCTAACTATTCAATATTTTTTGCACATATAAAATTAGTAGATATCAATGATAACAAAAAAAATTATCATTAGCTTTCGTATGATTCAAATTATTGATTTGAAACAACTTGAACAAATAAAACCGTAATTACACAAAGATGGAAGGAAAGTATATCCACACAATTTCATGACAATCAAAATGATCTCTTCTTGTATTGATTAAAATTCAAACCCTTTGAAATGCAGGATTACATGAATATATAGACTTGGAGAGGGGTTACCTCATCCTCGAAGTTCATGTAAAATCAAAGTTACATAAAATAATTAGAACTTAAATTCTAATTTTAGTGTCACAAATGCATATGTGCATGCTTACAATTAATTAAAACTATGTCAAAAGTAAGTTTTCATGTATAATGCAATGTAATGTATGCATGCTTATAAATAACCTAGAATAACTTTTACATTCATATACCAAGTGTAAAGAAATTATAATTACATAGATTATTCCTATATGCATGACTATATACAAAATTAAACTTTAACAACTAAGCTTACTCGATGACTACATGGCATTGCTTGTCATCATAGGCACTGAAGTGCTAGCTTGATTTGAATTGGAATTTGAAGCATTGGATTTCATCTTGGCCTCTAATTATTGAAAATAATTATTACTAATGTTATGCTAGTATATATTAGTATTTATTTTTAAGAGTGGTGGTATATTTACCCTATTAATTTATCCCATCAACTGTGCATGTTTAACTTTAGTATTCCTAAATTTGATCCTAAATATTTCCAGTTTAGTGACTTTCTTCTATGCAAAATTCAACTCAACTTCAATTTCTTCTAATGTCAATCCTTGTAGATTATAATTAAAATTGTTTTAATCTTGTTGGATAATTTGGTCAAAATTAGCTCTAATTATTATCCTACCTATAGAGTTCCTTGTTTGTGAGAGCTTTAACTCCTCTAGAATTTGAAAAATGAAGCTCTCATATTCTTCATAGTTGGGAATTATTGCATCTACTATTGTGACCCATTATCTTGCCTCTTATGTCCTAATGATCACCAAGTTGAGAGCATTTGAAGCCTCCAATGGTGTCATAAAATTGAGGTGGACATACACCTTATTTATCATGTAAATAATGTGGAGTTTCAACATATTCTCATTTTAATTCAAATAATGAAATAATTTAACAACCTTAATGACATGAGGAGATAATTCAACTCTCATTGTAATAATAACCTCTAAAATATTATACAGTCTTAAATCAACACTTTGGACATCCATTTTAATCTATATTGGAACATGAATTATTTGCTATTACTATCTAACATGTTCTAACTCTTACTCAATATTCTTCCTCACTAGTTCTGTTCCTTTGTGGAGCTCGAGTAGAACATCCTTGTCTATCTTAAACTAGGATTTGAAATCCTCAATGTAGGGGGACTACCCAAATTTCCTATTATTTATCTTTAAAAAAGTGAACACCTCTTACCTTTCCTCCATAATTATCCCCCTTGTAGACTCATCTTTAATTTATATTTTCTTCACTCGTTGGACACTCCCTATATATTTGTCAAATATGCAGCTCATTTTGGGCAACTCTAGATTATGAGATTTGGTCATTGAGAATTATGTGATTCCAAATTAGCTTCCCATTATAGGATGACCAATTGGCTTATGTCTATTGGTTGAGTGACTTGGGTTGTAGTATCAACCAATAGATCCTCTAAGAACTACTTCAAGGCCTCTTTGAGTAATGGGTCAAGAAGGGAAGGCTATATTATCTTAGACCAGTCCACACCACCATATTGAAATAATGGGTGGATTGTATACACTTATTATTATTTTTTTAATCCTTCTTCAATGATATTATAATATTGTATTAAGAATAACTAAAGGGAGGTACTGATAAACCTAAGTAAGTAGATGATACATGTCATATAGTTGCAGACTTGCCAATGCTACCCTAGCTTTCTTGGATGTCATTTTTTTGGTCTTTGGGGTTGTTGGGGTAGTGGTAGAGGTAACCATAGTAGAAATATGGGGAATGGATTTTGAAGATACAATTATAGGAGTAAGAACTATTAGTTAAGTGGAGATAATAGGGGTAAAGGAAATATCTTCTCCCCTTAAAACAACTAAAGATGGTTGGACAATAGGATTAGAGGAAACAATTTCCACTTTAGGAACTAGTAAGGAAGGGGAAACACTAGGATGAAGAGACATAGAATATAAAGAACCAATAGACAAAGGGGAATCAAAATATATAGATAGAGTGGTAGATGTAGACATCTAATTCTTATCACTATTGTGCTAAAATTACAAATCATATGCAATAATGCATAATCTAGACCAAAATCACTAAAACACTCAAATTAATCTACACACATCACGTGTAGGTGCCAATTATTATCTATTGATCCCTGATTAGGGAAAGACATTTTATAGAATCATTATATTTTCCAAATTTACTTTGATTCAAATTGCAACCATGCAAAATGACATCCTAGACCATTGAAATCTTATAATTCAATGACACACATTACATGCATGTGTCAATTTGTATCTATAATACCCTAACTAGAGTGCTATCCCATACACAACTGACATCATCTTATGATTATATTTGGTCAAATTATGACTTAGTAAAATGACATTTATGACCAGGTTGATTAAATGCACAATAAATTTCCAAATTGCATAAAACTAATAAAAGCCATTTAAGTAATCAAAACCAAATTATAAGCTTAAGTGGAAATTCCATGAAATTTGTTGAATATCTATTTACTAGAAATTCATTATGAAAATTTGCATCACTCTATGATGTTATCATAAGGGTGTCATCTACAAGGCATTAATGGAGGAAAATATCTAGATTAAGGTTAGTCACGCCTTTTTAATGCTCCATTCTTCCAAATATTGATGACAATATTTATTGCTTGTCCCTCAAAGATTGAATCAATCCATGACCACACATCTTGATCTCAAGATGGATGGTCATGGTTGATCCTAAATTTTTTAGAAAAGCTATAAATAAGTGAGCTAAATTCATAATTTCAAGATAATTTTTTGTAAACTTACTATGTAGAAATACCTTCAAATAAGATTCAATTGAGTAGTAATATTATGCAAGAATACCATTAGAGAAGCTTCAATCATCCCCTAATTGACAAATCTAGGAATCAAGATCCATTAGTGATCTAAGATATTATTGATGTGCACATTACACTATATTGATGAAGACTTGGAGCAATAAATTTGGGAATAAACACACTTATTAACCTCTTTTGAAAGAGAGTCACTACTTGGAAGGTACTGCATTCTCTTACTTTCATTATTAGTTCCTTGAGTTCATTAGCACCTCCCCTTGAGGGAGTAGGCTTAACACATTAGTTATTAATGCTTATTTTGGGGTTTTATCTACTAACACATGGACTAAATTGTTTCTTAATACTATTATATATTTTGGCATGCCTAGTGGGACTACCCATCTCACATACCAATTTATCCTTCTAATTTATCACTTAGACCATCTTTTGAGGCTGTTTTACTCTCTTTTTCTTTTAATTTTTGTGTTTTATGACTTATAAAACAAATTTAAAAACTGACCTATAATTAATGAATTCATATTGAACATTAGGTAAATTACCCTACAAAATGATGAGATTGCCATGAGCAATAATGAGATTACTCATGTAAACAGTGGGATTGACTATTGTGTTTTTTCTCTCTCTATCTATTTGATTTTATAGAAAAATTAAATTAACCTAAGGATTAGTGAAATCAACCTATGGAATGGTGAGGTCATCTACATATCATCGATATTGTCTTGGACCAATTTTGTAAGTAACTACTTAGTTTTCATTTTTATCATTTTAGTGAGTTCACCTTATTTATTAGTGAGATTGCCTTGTTAATTAGTGATATTACCTTTCTAATCAACAAGATCACCACATAATTTGTTTATGTCTCTATGTATCAGTGAAATCATCCTAAAGAGCAATGGAATTATCTTACTAAATAGTGAAATCACTCTATATAATGATGAAATTACCTTGTGTCAAAAAATAGATATTTAAAACAACAAGTTCAAGTTTATTTTGGCATCCTTCACCCCTTACTAGAATTTTACCATTTTGTTTTATAGGTTTAAGATACTTCACTAGTTTAATTTTTATAACAACAAACACAAATTTCAATCACATTTGAATTTGGGATTAAAAATGAAAAATAATCATAGCTTAGGCCTTTTAAGAGTATTTACTTTATTATCATTTTGTATGTTAGTTAAACTAGTTTTATAGTTATTTTATTTTTAAAAACAAGCTTAGTGCATATGATCTCCCCCCATCCCCTTTAGGGAACTTGGGTGATCCAAAATTGCTTCATTTATTGATTTTGTCACTTAGTCCAAGCATGGAAGGAATGTCACAAAAGTAATTCCCAAAATCTGAGTGATTTGGGTGATCCCAAAATGACCTTAAAGTCCTTATACATTTTTAATTTTTACATCTTGGCTTATAGGTGAGATTTCATCACCTCCCCATAAGTTCTCTAGGGAAGCATTGACCTAGGAATTCATCTCCTTGCATCATTTCAACCCCACTCCATAGTTGGGTATATAAATTGAGTTTGATTTTTTTGGATGCTTATTTGAGTGGTTAAATAAGCTCCATTAATAAAATCTACTTCAAAACAATGGCTTAACTTGGAAATCACATTACATCAAGTAATTGATAGATGTAATGGATGTAAAAAGGACAAGACCTTTTTACAACAAGATAGTTAAATTAGATCTAAATTATGTGTTGTGCCCTAGTGTTAATCACATATACAAGACCATTTAGATCATGTAATACTTATAGTTTATAGATAAACCACATTTACCATGGAGTAATATTGGTATAGGGTGAGTATCCCAATGTTATATTTCACCATAGGATATTTTGAGAGAAGAGGGGGTCTAAAAATCCTACTTTTCATGTGAATATAAATTTAATAGATTTAAAAATTATTTCCTCTCATGAACTAGTATATCAATGGAATCCAAGAGTATGAATCCACCTTGTCAGTTTCTAGGATAAGATGTACAATTCAATGTTTTTCTTGTTCTTATTTACTTACATTGTATTTTAAGTCTAAAAATTATTTGTGTGAACCAAAATATGTACTAAACCAAAAAACTTATTATACACCATTTATTTTTGAGCAAAAGGGCATTATGCTAGTGAAATTCAAAAAAATTTAGCCTTTTTCAAAATTTAATCAAATCATTTGTGTTTGTATTTCCAAAGAACATCATTACACTATTCATATGAGTTTAGACTATTTACCACTTACAAAATCTTAAGTCATTTAAACCAAATTAAAAATTTCACCTTTTTAAGTTCTAAACCAAAATGCAACTGGTTTACATCAGAGTCTTACATAAAGCTTGGGTTTGGGTGGTTCAGTTTTTCCATTTGGTTTGAGTAAATTAGGTGAAAATTTTTGTTTGGTTTAGAGGCCATTTGTCTAGACACTTGCCTATTCTATTCATATTTTGAACTTAGGTCATCTTGTGTACACTTACACTCTAAGTTCCTAGACCATTTGAATTTCTTGTCCATAGTGCACCATTGTGTTACCCATTTATTTTGGGTTTTATACTTGAAATTTATTATGTTAATTCACAGCCTAAGTTTATTTGTTTGCATTTTGAGATTCTTGATCTAAAAGGTCTTATTATAATTTTATAATCATGACCCACCATATTTGTGTTTATATTTTTATGGTATTAACATACTTTGAACTTAGGATTTCATGTGCTATCCTGCACCCCAAGTTACAATATTGTTTTACCCTCTTCTAAATTGATGATTTCAACAAACCAAGGTTAAGTAATCTCACAACTTATTTCTTATAATTGTGTGGCATCATGCCATTTAATTTATAATTATAGTCTCATTATACCTTATATTTGTTTGATTGAAGAGTCTAAAATCACCTTTTAAATGTTTTTAAAACCAAAATCCAAAACACTTCAAAAATGTAGAAACCCATATTCAAACGTGCAAAGGTATACTCGCAGTGTGGTCTCTTATGACCCTAGTTACAAAGAAGATCATTATTATTATAGATAATAACACTCCACCATGTTTGATGATATCCTAATGATAGTAGGATCTAAACACTGTTACTACAAATAACAACTTATAGAGGATAAATATGAATCTCTCCTCAGGTTAATTGAATCAAGTGTTAGATTATCCTCAGATTTCCCAATGGAACAATTGTACATGCTTGTTTGAGTAGAAGAACAACATTTAGAGCAACATCTTACTCATGTTACCAAATCTAATGTTGCTTCTACTAGCAAGGGAAAAGAATAACTTGTAGAGTCATCATCAAATAATTAGGGTCTTGCTGCCAAGATCTAATAAATCAGTTAATGATATGTGAATCAATTCTCACAAACATAACAACTTATTTAGCTATGACCTCAATTAAAAATACTAATTTTAATGATAAATAGTAAATGATCAACCAAATATAACATACCTTAGTAGATCCTATGACTAAGATATACCCTAGAACTTCTCATAATCAAAATAAACCTATAGATGGTTTGTAACATGTTTCGCCTAATATAGAGTATACTTTATTCAAGCACCAGGAGATGCTTTCCCATTTAAAATAAGGAACTAAAGACTCATCATAGATTGGGGGTGTTTTATAAAACACTTTATCAAGTTCATCTCAATGCCATTTGGTGAACTGATAATAAATACCCAAGATTAGTTATAGATTTTAAGGAATCAATATCAAATAGCTAGGAATCAATAGCAAAATCAACTAAACCAATAATGTTAGACCTACTCAAATCCAAGAATAACAAAAAACCAAAATTCTAGCCAAAGGGTTCATATACCTAATAGGACCATGAAGGGGGTATATTCCTACCCAAAAAAAATTATATTTCACCAACAAACTCACCAAACATGTAAGAGTGAAATTCAATGAAAGAAATAGTCTTAAGGCTTGAGAGTGGAAATAAAATTAATAAATATAAGTTTTAAGAGAAATGATCTTATACATTTTACTTAAGCATTCTTCAAGTCCCCTTTCCACCTCATTTTAAGGTTCCCAAATTTAATAAATACAAAGGGAAGGGTGACCCTAGAGAATGCCTTCAATATTTTTTTGTATTATACCAAGATCTAGCCTATAATAGTGTTTATTTGATCCATTTTTTTCCACATAGTTTGGCTAGACAAACTTTAGATTGCTTCCTTAAATTTCCTAAGGGATTGATAAATGATCTATCAGTGAAATTTATCAACCATTTCTATTATAATATTTAGCATGAATTAACAACATTTAACTTATGAAAGACAATACAAAGATATGGAGAAAGATTTGCAACATACCTATAATGGTGGAGATCATTAGCTGGTCACTTTCAACATAATTTACTAGACCAATAATTGGCTAATATTCTTACAAAAAATTTGCACCCTAAAATATCTCACAATCTAAGACTCACTTGTAAAAACACATCTGAGGAAATTATTGAGAAGGGAGTGCAGATTGAGATGTCATTTATAACCAAAAGCTTTATGAAAATCTATTCACAGGGTCAAACATCTACTTAAAATAAACCACCTATTCAGGCTACTACTATATAAAAACTTAACGTTTTAAACAAGAGAAAGAACATGGTGGGAAATGGAGTGACATAATCAAGGTAGATGAAAATTGTGTAGGATTCACTGGCTTCAAATGTATAACGTAATCCATCAACCACTTTGTAAATAACACATCCACGCAGAGGGTTTAAAAAGTATAGACCATTCAACAAACTAGGAGAGCCTATTGAGGCAATGTTCTAGAAGCTAGTGGCAACCAATTTGATTATATGGCCTATACCAAAGCCATTTACAAAAGATCAACCTTAACCTGAATAGTATTAGGAAGATGAGTTTTACAATTTCCATTATGTTATCAACCATGCCATTTATCGATGCATATAATTAAGACATCTTATTGAGGACCTAATTAAAAGTGGAAAAATTGAAGTGAAACAAATAACACAAAATAATAATTAGGATGTGAGAATCTATAAAGACCAATTTCCTAAACATATCAACAACAATAGAATAATAATCAAAATCAAGGTTAGGGCCAACATCAGTAAGTACAAAGTCAAAAACCTAATCAACATATTCATAATTAGGATCATAATACCCAAGCTAATAACCTAGGTTACAATAATATGTTGTATGATTATAATAACACTGTGGGATATGTTTTTGTAAATCACATTTTCATAATTATAATCAAAAGCTTTGAACCATCCAATTCTTCTCAAAGTGTTGGTACCCTTATTTTAGGGTTGACACCCTCTTCTTCAAGTAACAATACACTAGGTTTAAGCAATTTCATTACACATCGATTTTCATGGATTACTATTTCTAGACCTCCACACCCTTCTTATAATTGAAATTACTCATTGAAAAATCAAAATTGCATAATCATAACTAGTTTCTCATGAGTCACTCTCCAAAGCCCTTTAGCTTCTTCCAACACTGAACCAAATATGAAGATAATGCCTTCTGATCCTAAATTGAATAATGTATTAGCCAAGGCCAAGATCTCTAATTATTTTATTGATAAGACATATAGAATTTGGGACCAACTAAGTAAAACCTACATAAAAATTTATATCTTATATGTATTACATACATCATAAGTCCACAAAGCTATATTGAATGACATCCTTTAATAGTGCACTATTCCTAATGATATCAAACCTAACCAATTTTAGACACTCATAGGGTATCTATCTCCAAGACAATAACCTAATTTTGATCAAATAGATATGTATTTTATTGAACCAAGCCATAATAACCTCTTGTACATTAAAGTTATTATAGCCCATCATAAGATCAAGTAGGTTCTTAGAGACAATGGTTTAGGGTTGAACATTGTGTCGTTAAAGTTGATATAATGATTGGGATATATTACCAAGTATATACAACCTAAAATGATCATGATTGAGGCATATGACAATGATGAAAGAGAGTCTTTAGGGACTATTTTCTTGTCAATCATTGTTGGGCCTATAACCCATGATACTCTATGTCATGTTGTGGACATTGAGTTACTTTATAATGTACTTTTTGGTTTTCCTTGGACCCATGAAATACACACTATTCCTTCCACCTTACATCAGTGTCTCATGTTTCCCAATTTAGGAATTGAGGTCACCATTTATGATAATCTTTAGCCTTACCAATATTACAAACATCTAGAGGTTGAATACCATAATTATAACTATTACTTAGGTTCTAATATTTTAGTTTAAAATAACAAAGCAATAGTTTTTGAGCCACCCAAATCTAATTATATTGACCTTAGTGATATTGCTTCCACTTTGATTGATCCATTCCCTGTAATATTTTCAAACCAACTCATTATTGAGGATTTAGGCATTTATACATAACATTTTAAAGATGCATTTCATATTGGAAAATTTTCCAAATCCCCTAAATCCTATGGTAAACCTGAACCTTCTAAGAACCCTTATAGTCCCAACATGATTTGGTAAAAAAAGAGCATGCAAAAATTACCAGTGGTATTTGTACCAACAACTTCACTAAATCAAGATCAATAAGCCTTTACTAAAGGAAATTATCTCTATGCTGATGTCCTCACCAATTATTTTTATAATCCTAAGTACTCTATTCTAATTAGATTATGGATAGTTTAAATTATGCCAAAAAAGGCTTAGGGCCATGAGAGTAAGCTATTTTGGAACCATTATCAGCTAGTAAACCTACTATGAACTAAGGTCTTGAATTTATACTACCTAGGGGTGACCTCATGTATTTTGATAGTGATTCCTCTTTATTGACTAATGAATAAAATCTTTGAAATGACACAACATCCCATTATAACACTTACAATTATATAATCAAAATTGATTTATTTGATTCCAATTCTATTATGATTATCATAGTTTATTATCCACTTACCTTTTGCCAACCTGAAATCATAGATTAGGACCAACAAATTTATGTTATACCACTCAATGAATTTTAGAATGAGGAGTATATTTTTGAGTATATGGGACTTAGATATGGATTGCCAATTGGTGATCACAAATAAGGGTTTGACTTCTCCTTAGACCCTACTACCTACTGTAGAGAGCATGCAAACTTTATTGGTCATAATAAAGATAAAACATCAAGATATTCTAGTGAAAACCTCTTTGAGGCACTCATTGGTCAGGTAAAAAGTAAACAAAAATAAAATCCATTAAGTGAAAACCCATTTTAGGTGATCTTGGATAGGAAAGTTTGTTTAACTCCATAAGAAGCATAGTGTCCATCAAGTCCAAGCTCTATAGTCAGTGTCAATAACACCTATGAATAACATAATGTCTTTGAGCATCTTTCTCTCAACTTTTTTGAGATATTTTCTAATTGGACATTACCTAAACTAGCAGACTTAGATTCCTCTCACTATCCTAAACTTTGGGGCTCACAACAAGAAGCTAAAGCAGAAGAAGAGGATTAGGACCAAACACTTCCCACTATTTTATAAAATGGTTCAACACTCCTTATAGAGAATACAATTGAAGTAAACCTAGGAACCTATGAAGATCCCAAGATTGTTTATCTTAGAGCATCCCTCATTGATGAAGAGAATGATTATATTTTCACTATTCTTAGGGATTTTATTGATATCTTCACATGGGTTTATTCAAATATGTTAGAGCTAGATATTACCTCAGTCATGTATCAACTTGTTATGCATCTATATGCCAAGCCAATAAAAAAAATTTGATAAAAATGCACCCACACATTTCTATTTTAGTGAAGGAGATGGAAAAATTATTTTGAGTTGGATTCATCAAACCACTAGAATATTGTGAATGGATATCAAATATTGTCCCAGTGAATAAAATCCATAAGGCATACACATTTGTAATAATTTTCAAGATAGAAACAAATCATATCCTAAAGGTGATTTCCCTTTACCCAAAATTTACATGATTTTCGATTCAACTACTGGGTATAAGATGTTATCCCTCGTGGATAACTTCTTAGGATACAACCAAAATAAGATAGCTCCAGAAGACTAGCACAAAATTGTGTTCACCACATCATAGGGAACATTTTATTACCAAGTCATACCTTTTATCTTGAATAATGTTATTACCACCTATCAACATGTCATGACTGTCATCTTCCATGACATGATGCATGATATAGTTGAGGACTATGTGGATGATATTCTAGGAAAGTCAAAAACATGTGCCAAACATCCTATAAATAATCTTTGAAATACTTCATGAGCATAAGTTTGTTTACATATTAAGAAGTGAATCTTTGGCATTGATTCAAGAAAATTTATAGGATTCATTATATTATAAAGAGGGATTGAAGTGGATCCTACTAAAGTCAAGGTTATCATATAAATGCCTCCACTTTCTAATCTAAAACAACTTTGTAGCATGTAGGGTAAAATTTAGTCTATTTTTAGGTTTATATCATAGCTAACAGATAAGTGTCATCCTTTCATACATTTATTGAATAAGGGGATCATTTTTTAATGGAATATTTAATGTTATAAATCATTTGTGAAGCTCAAATTATACTTGGCCAACCTACCAATTTTTAGACTACCAACACCTATACAACCATTACTACTTTATATCTCAACAATATAGCATGCAATGGTGGCACTCTTGGACCAACATGATGATCAAGGAAAGGAAAATGTAGTCTATTATTTGATCTAAACACTCATAGCATATGAGAATAATCATATACCTATTGAGAAGGATTATTTGGCCATGGTGTTCACTTCCCAAACATTGCAACACTACATGCTAAATAATAAAACTATTGTTATTTCTAAGGTGGACCCTCTCAAATATTTTTTTTCAAGGCAACTCTTACAGGCTGCATGGATACATGGGTCATGCTATTGAGTAAATTTTATGTTGAGTACTAGAACCAAAAATCTATTAAAAGGAAAGTTAATGTATATTAACTTGTAGACACTCCTATTATAGATACTCAACCACTCATGTTTGATTTCCTATATGATTATATCATGATGATAGAATAAGTGGCTCATGAACCTTAATAATGGAAGTTATACTTTGATGGTTCCTTCATATCCTATGGGTCAAGGGCTAACATTTTATTGGTGACACCACAAGGGGACCTCATTCCTAAGGTGTTTCATATTAGCTTGAATTTCACCAAAAATATGGTCTAGTATGAAGCTCTTATTATAGGACTTCATATTAAAAAATAGTGGGATATATAATAGTTAATGGTTTATGGTGATTCTCAGTTGATCATCAATTAGACCACAAATTGATATCAAAATCAAGATGAAAATCTTGTGCCCTACATGCACATTATGGACAATCTAAAGTCCCATTTCAAGTCCTTATAGTTTGAATAGGTGTCAAGAGCCAATAACATATCAACTGATGTGATGGAAACAATTGGGTTCATGGTACAAGTTATTAGTGATGTCAAAGAGTATAAGTTCCTCATCAAAAACCTTATATAACTTACTCATATATTAACAAATTTAGAGACGGTATGTATAATTATTGGTCCTAATCTCCCACCTAAACTCCCTTGGTATTAGGACATTTGTAAGTATTTTCATGACCAAGTTTTTCTCCCTAACCTTTCACATAATCAACAAAATTTTTTCCTTCATTGCCTAGCATTTAAGGAGGTCCATGAAGGAATGTTTGGGTCCCCCACCAACACCAATAAAATCCTTAGAATAGGGTATTATTATCCCAAGATGGAAATAGATGCTTTTAATTATGCTAAGAGGTGTGTTACCCACCAAAAACATGGTAATTTGATACATGAACCTTCCTTGCTACTATAGCTAATCACTATACCATGGCCATTTTCTACATGGGGTCTCGATCTCATCAGGAAAATAAACCCAACTTCTTATGATGGCTAAAAACACATTTTTACTGCCATCAAGTATTTTAATAAGTAGATTGAGGCCATTCCTCTCACTTACATCACTGGGAATCATATTGCCAAGTTCATCCATTACCATATCATTTATCGATATGGTATCCCAACTTGAATTATATCTGATAATGGTTGCTCATTTGTGAATAAAGATGTAAAATTATTTTATAACATGTTCAAAATTAAACACAAGAAATCCACCCCATATAACCCATAAGGCAAAGGTCAAGCTGAAGCATCTAACAAAACTAATATTATAATTCTTAAAAATATTGTCAATGACATTGGCCATAATTGGCACGTGTAAATTTTCCCCATCCTTGGGGTGTACTGCACTAGTCATCAAAACCCTAAATGAGCCACTCTATATTCCCTACTATTTGGTACATAAGTTATTCTCGATCAAGGTTGAGCTACTTTCATTACAAGTATCTTTGGAGAACATTATTGATGATGAATATTACAGAATTTCTAGGTTACAAGACTTGGAACTCCTTGATGGTATGAGTTTGGATACCCTGAATAACTTGAGAACATACTAGAATAGATTGCATTACAACTTTAACAAATGTATTCTCCCTCAGGAGTTTGAGTTTGGTGAATTGGTCTTCAAGGAAAAAAAAAGAATAATAATTCTAAATGTAAAAATTAGGGTAATTTTTAACCCAATTAGTTGGGCCCATACATGATAACAAAAAATTATGGCTTGGTGGCATATATATTGGCTAATCCAAATGGTGAAGAGCTCCTGAAACCTATGAATATTATATTTCTCAAGTGGTTTTATGCTTGACAACCTTTTTTGAATCATTATCTATAAGATCCCTTCCTTGGGGGAAAATTATTCCAAAGCAACTTATTATTCCATTATATTTAACCTATACCATTGTACCTTATAACATTGTACCTTATATTGTTTTACATCTAGACCATTGTAACTCTATACCATTTCATTTTGGATAGTTGTATTTATGGACTGTTATAATCTTAGACCATTGTAATGTGGACCATTTTATCCAATATAAATTATGATCTTGATTATGATTCATAGGCATTATGGACACATTCAGTGCCCATTCTACAAGGAATTTTAGCTGGATCAATATTTGTAGTTTCTTTTGCAGACAAGTGTACAAAGGTATGTCAGCACATGGTTTTTACCTATTGGATGGTTTCTTAGGATTTATTTTCCACTATGTGTTATTCTATTTTTTCTACTAATTGGTAGTCATAATTGCCTTAATAGGATCACATTGACCATTATAACTGGTTTAGCTGTTATACCCCATTATAGTTGGTTTAGATATCTTTTGAACTCTTACCCATAGATGTGCATTTACTTAGTTAATTCATTCCCTATACCTTTGTTTATATTTAATTTTCATTTTTTATCCCAAAAACATAAAAAACATCATAAAATTGATATGACAAAAGACCAAAAACATTGCATTATACCTTTGCTTATTTTGATCTTGAGCATTCTCACCATTTTGCAAGCAACCCAATCCACACCCTCACAATTTTTTGAGTCACTGTTACATGAATTATTGATTTGAACAAGATCCATTTAGTCTCTTGTAATTCTTAATCAAGTTGAGACACTTAGAAAACCCCTAAACATTTGTAAATAGTTCTAAAAAACCCTAAAAGTCACAAAATCATGAAAATTGGATTAGAGTCTCCTTGTGTGATATAAAGTCATCAATTTTTTGGGATGGGAAATATTATTTGTTCAATTTATTTATAAACCACCTTGGTATTTTTCCTCCCATTTTTGGGATAAGTACATCATCTCAAGGTCTAAACGGACCATGTAAGCTACACTTGGATACATAGGTATCTTGAGTTAGCTCAACCATTCTTTCCTTTATTTTTCAACCACTTTTATGTCTTAAGTATTGTGGGAATCCTAGATATTTCATAATTAACCACTTGTATTTTAGTTTCCCCATATTTATTTGTCTCTTTATACTCTCACTATTTATAAAGTTATTTACACTCTCATCATTTTGTAGCTTTTTCTCTTTCTCAACCTAGATGCATTAGACAGTATGAATTATCAATTTGGATTCTTTGCGGCTACTCATATCTTATATTTTAGTGAGGTTTTAACCTAAAACATACTCTATTTTCTCATGCACTCACCAATTTGTGAGACCATTCCCATATTCCTTCAACCATTAATCATCTTCTCTTATCATCAATTTTATTCTACCCCATATCCTATGAGAACTACATATAGCCTAAAGTTCATGTTAGATCTTGTATCCATGGAACTATATAGGTAGCATCCACTTTCATAGAACATCTATAGTCATCTTAGCTACCCCTTATTTTTATTCTATTTCCCCCATTTTTGTTTGTTTTATTGCCTCCTATAGCTTAGGGGAAATTTTTGTTTCTCTTATTTGTGTGTAATTATTTCCTTATCACATGAGGATAACTTTGTATCCATTATTCTTGTCTCATTAAACTAGTGTTATTATTACCTAGCTTAGGGGTCACTTTATCGTAGAGCATAATGCCTCTATTACATGTGCACACATAATTTGTTTTCTATCTACACTAACATTACGATTAACCATTATTTGTGTTTGTTTGTTTGCTTAGAATAGTTTACTTAGTAAGCTTTGATTTGGATTGTTTAGTTTATTTTATTTATTTTGTTTGTTGTCTCTTCATTTATTTTTGTTTTTGTTTTTTTTATTGTGTTTTTTGTTCTTTTTTTGAGTCTTCATTTATTTTTATTAATGTTTTGTTGATTCGGTCATTTGTTTTTATTCATGTTTTGTTGTGTATTTATTTTTATTTTATTGGTGTTTTTTTGTGTATTTATTCTTGTCTTTTCTATTCATATTTTGGGTTTTTATGTGTTTTATTTATTTTACTTACTCTTTTCTTTAGGTATTTTTTTTTTGTTGTGTTTGAATACACTTCGTAAACATTTTGAGTCTAGCCTTACCTTGGGATTGACTTGTTTACATTTATATTTAAATTTTTTAATTCTCTTATTTACTTTTAAGTACACCTTGTTACTGCATGAGTCTTGATTATTCATATCTTGATTTTATATTTTTTAATAATTTGTCCTTGCCTTATTATATTATTTGTTTGTTTTGAGTAAATTCTTATTTCTACTTAAGTCTTGATCATTAATATCTTGATTTTGAGTTAGTTATGTTTTTGTATTTTACCTCATTTTAAACTTTTTCTTTACTTTGTTTTTTGATCAAACATAAATAGTTGTAACTTTGGGGTTTTTTTTTAATCATTATCCTTAGTTATAAATATTCACATTTGAACTGGTCAATCACAAAATAAATATAATGTTATTATAGGTTATTCATACTTATGATGCATAATTTCATTTTGCTAAATTAAACACCAAGTGATCCAATATCCAAAAGTCAATGTAGTGCTAAAGAACATCTATAAACACACTATCCTACATATCTACTACCTAAATAGGATATCTTAAGCCAAACATTAGAAATAAATAAGACTCTTTATGCAAGACATGTATCTCCTGACATACACATTGGGTCATAATGATTATTTATATGATTAGTTTGGGATGTGCATCTCCTATATTATCCTCTAAAATCTAGTCATACATCAAAAATGGCCATAAATACATCAACATCTATATGCTAAATAGGGAAGTGCATCTCCTAAAACTAGCATATACCATCATATCATAATAAGAGTAACATCAATGAGACACAAAAGAATATTAAGCATCCATGTATAAGTAGCAATAAGCCAAAACATAAATGTCATATATATGTATTAAAATAATGTTTATACATCATGAGAATATCTATACATCTCATAATAAAAAAATATAGCTAAAAAATTAGCTCTGATCATTTCCATCCCTAGGGGGACTCTGCTGAAAGCTCTAATCCATGCCTGATGGTGGTGATGGCGGTGGAGTGGTGGTGATCCCATGACTACACATTGTGATGATAGCTAAGCCATTGACCACTCTGACTTTATAGCATGTCTAGACCTAAAAGTTTAGCTAGTTCATTGGGATCTCATATAATATTTATAGGATGGTACTCTCTTATCTATGGGAACTACTCCCTCATATAACCTAAACCAGTAAGCTATCTCATCCTTCACATGTAGGACATATTTTTTCATGCATAAGGCATCATGCTTTTCTACAATCACATCAGCCAAAACCCTAGATGAACTTGTTCCACTATCTATCCTAACTCATCGAGCTTCAACTCACTTCTCTATGAGCCTCTCCACTTATGATACCAGTCTCTCCTTTTCCACCCAAGATCTATTTATCTCACTAATTACTCTCTAAAGCTCTACATCATGTGTAACTAATTGAGCCTGAACCCATACCAACTATGTAACCTACCACCTCAAAGTCATAATATTTAAATCCCTAGACATAATAATCCCTTATAGCCTAGTGGTCTCCCCTTATGCTATAACTAACTGAGCTTGTAAACTAGTTATGTCACCAATAGGCCTGTTATCTCTTATAAACATGCCATAATCTCTCATTATAGCTTGTCAATCATTTCTTAGTCCTCCACATACCTACCTTTACCATAAGGCCTTACCTTCCCTATTCTGGAGTAACCAAACTCTCCTATCCTTCCCTATGGCCCTCATCACCACCTGGTCCATCCACCATCTTTATATCATGTCCATTTAGATCAACCATCTTGATATCACCTAGTGGATCTTACTATCCCTGGTCATAAAATACCTATAAAGGGAGGGCATGTGAAATATCCAACTACATAGGCACCTAAGTTGGTCCCCATACTAGATCCTACCCTGGTCTCTCCTTAGTCTAACCCATCTCTAGTGTAAGATTGGTTATTGTGGCTATGTTTTAGTCAATCTAATCAATATCACAATGAACCACCATTTTATGTAGGCATCTATAATGCTCACATATACAACCCTACGTATTTAATCCTATATAACATACAAAACTATACCATAATCTATAACTATTTGATCCTAGGGCATTGGTGGCCCCCACTCCATGATCTCCTTAGTCACATATACAAAATGGTGGGGACCCTTCAATATGTCTTGATGGAAGACAAACTACCACTAGACTCAATCCAACCTATACCACTCTACCATAAAATCATGGCATCCTATAATGTAGCATGGTGGGATCATGTAGCCAATCATGAATAGATTCTCAATCTAAAACCATTTAGTAATTATATAGGGACTTGAGATAAAATCCATATCCACCATCTCATCTATCACCTATTTATAATCTGAAAAGTCTCTTAGATGGACATGTAAACCTAGACCTATCAAGTACCACCCAAATACTACTAGATCCTCTAGTTCCTGATGATACCTTGACCTTACTAGCCACTCAATGGTAATGTGATCCCATGCCTAGACTTGAAGTAGTACATTATGGCCAATACTTAGACCTTGGAAGTAGGTATCATGTGAAGATTTCTATATATATGAGATGATATAATAGGCCCCCATGAAAAACATGTCACATGGTCAAATATCTCTTAGACCACTCTTATCATACCAAGAGGGAAGAATCATTTACTCTTATTAGGAAATAGAAGGCCACTAACAAGAGCCATCAAAATAAATACCTCTGAGGGAACTATTACCGAGCAAGAACATATACTATGCCAATAAGTAGACATCAATTTAGATAAGGAAGGTAAAATTATTGTGTTTTAATCTTTATTTTATGGTCTTGTCCATTAGTTTATGATCCCCCTAATTCTTAGGCAAGAGTTTTTAGTTTCATTATATTGTTATACTTGGATTTTATTGATATTCACTAATAATGAACTAATCAACATTTATGTTCTCTTCAGACTCCTAAGATACATAATGGCATGCTCGATGGGACCATGCACTCCATATGAATGATGTGGAACATTTAAATTACTTTAAAAGATCACTCCAATCTTCAAGTTTTCAATTTTATGCTCAAAATTCATGTCATTTTTTATAAAGTTATAGGGATTGATGATGATCATATAAAATCATCAATGATCATAAAAATTGGCAATGATCACTATTGTTATCGATAATGATCCCTGCATCAAAACATAGTGAGCTAGAAAAATAACAAATATTAACTTTTCTTGCTTTCTTTTTGGGGCTCAATAATCACTTTATTTCTTTTCTAACCTTTGTATTATAGGGCCATAAGAAATTTGAGTTCTAGAATTTTTTATCAAGCATTTTTATTTCAAAACATGTTTGTTTTTTTGTGTGATTACTAGAAATGATGATGCCATAATAAATAAATGTCAATCATAATAATTGGCAATGATCACTATAGTAATCATTTATGATTTATCTAAGATTAAAAAATAGAAACTTGAGAGTTAAAAATGGAAAGTTGTTTATTGGTTAGATTTTTTGCATAAAGATAAGAGTCCCTATAACATTTTTTTATTAACCTAAGGAAGAGGAGGTTTGAACAATTCTAAATTTTCATACACATCTTATTTTAGTGATTAAAATTTAACCTAACAAATTTTCTTTTCACATTTCAAGTTTTTACAAGAGAAAACAAGGCCAAGGGGTCAAAACTTCATTCACATCTAGTTTAGGTGCGTCTAAAATGAACACCCACTTTAATTTAGAGATAGTAAGATCTCTTATCTTTTTGTTTGTTCTTTGTTTATTATCTAGATTCAAAGTTATTAGATTAAATTCTTTTTTTGTGGTAGACCAAAAACTTTGTCTGTATGCTCTCCCCCTGTCCCTATAGGCAACTCAGGTGACCAAAAGTGCTTTGTTTATTATCTTATTTTTTAGCCTAGAATAGAAATAATGTTGTGTATGTTTTCCCTCAAGTCTAAGTAATGTGGGTGACATATAAATGACCTATAAAGTCTTTCCAAAATTTATTTATTTATTTTCTTGCATTGACTTGTGGGTGGGAGTTCATTGCCTCCTCACAGGGTCTTTAGGGGTACATTGACCTAGGGTTTCATCTCCCAACATCGTAACAAATCCAATCCATAGTGGGGTATATAAATTAGGCACATGAAACTAGAATTTTTAGGGGCTGATTAGTTAGCCTAGTACTCCTAAGGAAAACCTAGATCAATTCATGCTAAACATCAAATTTTACTAAGTAGTACATAATTGAAGTCATTATGCAAAGGATAGGACCTTTGTATAGTAAGTTAGAGAGTTTGAATCCAATTGACATGATGTACACTTGTGTTAGCAACACTTGGGACCATTTAGTGTATTTTAAAACTTATATATTTTAGTTAACCCCACTTACCTCAAAATATTTTACCAAATGTTGAGTGCTTTACACTCTAAGTTCATGCCATGTACCAATGCTTGATAGATAAAGGGGGATTAAAAACTCTACCTACACCTGTTCTTTAATTTTTGAATTAAGAATTAATTCCTTTTGAGCATTGGTATATTGGTGTAAACTTTGGTACAAGCTATACACACTTTGTTAGTTTACATATAGAACGTGCACTTATTGATATTTATATTTTCTTTTATTTATATGTGTATTTGAGACTAAAATTATTTGTTTGTCAAATAAAAATGAGTCATAAATGTCATGTGTTTTCACACCACTTTGAGTTAAGAGGTATTACTTTGCTCATTTGTTTTCACACATTTGACATAAATTTTTATTCCAAAACTATTTATGTGTCACTTGTTTAACGAGGCATTATTATGCTATCCATTTTGTTTCAAAAATTTGCCTTGGATTTTAGTCTAAAACCATTGTCATACCATTTATTTGAAGGAACATTATTACAATACCTAAATTATTTCAAAACGCTTGTCTCATTTAAAAGCAAGTTCCAAAATTGTTCATACCTTTTATTTCAAATGCGTAGCTATGTTTCCCATTTTAGTCTAGCCTATTTTCCTTAGAAAATCTAAGTCTTTTATATTGAATTTAAAATTCAAAATTTCAAAGTAAAAATCCTAAACTAATTAGGTTTACATTGAAACCTCATCTAATTTGGGCTTAGGAAGTATATCTTTTTGCTTTTAGATTGTGTTACTTGGATTGATTTCCTTTTTGATCTAAATACCCCTTGCTTAGACTTAGCAATTATTTTTTTTTATGTGCCTTGTTTTATCATCCTTTGTGCCAAGATTTGTTACCATGTACCTTAGTTGGAGTTTGTTGTGATGAGTTCTAAGATGTCCTAGTTCCATTTTCAAAGAGTCTTTTGTGATCCAATTACTGAGTGTCTTCCAAGCCCATTAGTTTAGCCTTAGATTGTTTTTTGAGTCATTTACCAAGTTTATTTGAACCAATTACCATAGATTTATATTGTTTTTGAGTTTTTGTTTGGGACATTTATTTCCAAGTCTAGAAATTTTTTCTACTCTAATGATTATAAATTCCATTGGAAAAATCATTAATATACTTTCGACATATATTTATGATTATTCTAACTTGTCTAGATATCTTTGTCAATGATTATAACCACCTTTGGGAAAATTAGTAGATTAGTCATAGACTAGTTTCAAGTGTATTTTACCTTTACCATTGATTATAATTACTTTTGGGCAAATCAATACCTTAGCCATATACTAGGTTTAAGTTTTGTTTCACTTTTTCCAATGATTATTACCACCTTTAGGAAAATCAATACTTTTGTTAGATTGGTTTTGTGTTTTTATTCTACCCTTGCCTTAGACCTAGTTTTATTATTTTACCCTTTAGGACTCTTTTATAGACATAAAGGTTATTTATTTCAAACCTTGATTATTTGTTTTAGACGTCAAATTTTTTCCATTTTAGACCCTTATTTTGAAGATACATAATCATAGATCTAAACATGCCTTTATATACATGTAGTAGGACTATACACAATCTAGATTATGAAAACTTTATTACTAGTGACCCATTCATTTAAAAGTTATCTGGTGATGATATAGAATATGATATGGATCCTTATCCATCATATAATATCAAATATGAAGAACAAAGGCATGCCCCACTAGTGAAGTATTTGGTGAGTGCACTATCCTATCTAGGATAAGAGCAAGAGTAAACAATATAGTACCTTCCTTAAGTGATGCCTATTATTGAATAAAGCTAAAAACAAGAGTCATACTACGTATCAAGACCTATGTAGACAATTTATGATCCATAATTGTTTGATCACCTTTTATTAGAGAACAAAGATGAAATTATAGTTAGGACCATAAAAGTAGGATCCAAATTACTAGCAAACTTCCCACATGAAAGTTTGACTAGTTTGATTAGAACCCCTTATAACATGCCTTACAACCAACCATTTGAATAAAAATCAACTAGTTATAATCAACATTTAGTGAAAATACCCCAATAGAGCCAAAGTGTACTTGCAAAAGGGAAAGGTCCTATAGATGATCAATTGGAATATGTACAATAAGAGTACCAAAATTACCTTAACCTAGCTCAAAATTTTAGTGTCATGGCTATTTTAAACATGCCACTTATAGAAATAGTTCATTTAACATGGACATAAAATGATTCTTTGGGATATGTAAACAAAAACATAGACCCCTTTAGCCAAAGCATGCTAATTAGAGACATGTATAATGTCCTAATTATGATAGAAGAAAATATCGCTCAAATGAATGACCTTACTCAAAACATTATAGATAACATACAAGTGCATTCTAATTTGAACTAAAGTGGGTCTAATATACCATAAAGCAACACATAATATATTCCTATGACTAATACCATGAGTGGATTACAATAATAAGGGATAGGTATAATTATTTCCAAAACATAACAAACAACTTCCACTCCTCATCCAGTTATTTCCTCAAGTACGAAATAGGGGCAACAAACTAAAAGTAACATACTAATATACCATCTCAAAAATTATATAACACTACGCCACCTCAAAAGGTGGCAATAAATGTTCCATCATAATAATCACAAACTAATATACCTCAACAATCATAAAATTTTCATAATATACAACATGTTTCTATTGGTTAATAGAAAGTGCAAGTTGGTCAACAACAAATGCCAAACCCTCAACAAGTGCCTAACCAATACAAGTGTTCAACCAATAATAAGGTTCTAATTTATAATAGATACTAGGTGATAGTCAATAGTTTCCTTTCACCCAATGGGTATTGCACATACAATAGGGATCTAACTTAAAATACCTTCAACAATAAGGTTTTAGATAAAAATGTGTTCCCTTTATACATTAGGGTTAAAAAAATAGACAAAAAGTTCCCATCCAAACCCAACAACACCAATATATCCCACCTAGACAAATTTTATTACAATAACCACAATTTACCAACAAAGGCTATGTATCCAACCCTAGCCATAATGTTTAGAAAAAAATAGTGTATTTCATATCAATAATATAATCCCAATGCACATATACATATACCTAGATGTTTGACCATTCCAACCAACATTCCACAATATGCCATTCCTTTATACCCTAGTCAAGGTAATCTACCTTTGACTATGTAACCCCAAAAACAATAGGTCATGCCATCCAAATCCCTTTCCCAAGAGTTATAAGAAATGAAGGATATAATTCAATCCATTTAAATGGGAAAGAAAATAAATAAGTTTAAGCTGGATGAAATATGCTTGTATCCATTCAAGATTCATTATCTTCAAATACCATTTCCACTAGGTTATGAGCTACCCAAATTTGAATAATACAAGGGAAAATGACATCTCAAAGAGAATTTGAAAGAATTATTTATTTATTTTCAACTAGTGGCTTACAGTGACATATATTTGCTTCTCTTTTTTCTAAGAAGTCTAGCTAGACAAACCTTAGAGTGGATTCTAAAATTGTTGAAGAATTTTGTACCAGAATTTGATTACCTTTGTAATAAGTTTATACAACATTTTTCATATAATCATAAACATGAGATTATAGTTTTGGATTTTAGCCAAGTAAAATAGAAAAATGGTAAAATATTCACTACTTATTTAAAATGGTGGAGAGCACTTGCGATCCAGTTCACTCATAATTTTTTAGACAAATAATTGGTCATGATATTTACCAAGAGCTTACACAATGAGATAACTTATCATCTTGATCTTAAATGTATTCATACATTTAAAGAAGTTATTGAGAAATGGATATAGATTGAGAAGGCACTTATCAATAAAGGGATCATCAAGTTATATTATTCCAACCAGAGCCAAAAATAGAATCAAGGTTAATAGAACCAAAACCAAAGTAATAACAAAAATTATAATCCTATCCAAATATTGACTTCAAAATTAGCTCAATCTAATAGTAATGAAATACCCAAAGCTTACAATTGCAATAAGAATGTTGTTGGTAATGGGGTCACTAAATCATGTCATATAAAAATGGTGTAAACACCAGATGTCCATTTACCTCCACTTATTTAGAAACCAAAACATTCATTCATTGAGCCAAGGCCTACATAAAACCATCAACTGTAAAATCATACCTAATTATAACCATGTCCTCTAAGGAAAAGATCACCCATTTCCAAATAATTTAGTGACCTCGGGGAGCCTATTGAGTTTGTATTTTAGAAATTGATTTAGGAAAATATTATTAGCTAGCTGGTAACAAATCCATTCTCTAAAGGAATTCCTTTTCCCAACTAGTACAAAAACATGAATTTTGTGAGTAACATTATGTCAAGGGATAGTCTATACACCAATGTATCTAGCTAAGGAATTTGATTGAGAATATGTTAGATAATGGAGAGATATAATGAGATACACATTCTCCTATGACCAATCATAAATTAGGCATCTATCATAATCCATTTCCTCAACATAAAAATAACCAAAAATAGTACTACAAATAATAACAAGTGGTAAAGAGCACCATAAAAAAATCAACAACAATATCAACTACAACAATAACAATATAATGGTCAAAACTAGGGAAAAAATGACCAAATGAACCAAGGAGGCCATCATGATATCACGGATACCTTCAAAAATGTTATAAGACATATCTCAAGTGGTTATGTTTCTACTATTACCATTAACCCCCAACCAAATACCAATAGACCAAGACCTTCACCTAATAATATATCCTTGTAGACAATGGTTTGGGCCACAACATTATGTCTCTAAAGTTGGTAAAGCATCGTGGATACACAACAACTGACCTACAACCAAATAACATTATTATTAAGACATGATAATAAGGAATGGGAATCACAATGTACTATCATCTTGCTAATGGTCATTGGAGTTTTGAACCATGACACTCTATGCCATGCTCTAGACCTAGAATTATCTTACAATTTTCTATTGGGCCAACCCTAAATCCATGAAATTAAGGCCATACCTTCCACATTTCATTAATGTGTTAAATTTACCCATTTAGGAATGAAAGTGATTATACTGGTTGATTTCCAACCCTATCAGTATTATAAACATCTCAAGGCTGAGTACAAGAGCTATAACTATCATTTTGACTTGAATTTTATGCCTGAATCTAGTAAAGGAAGAGTTGAGAAAGATAAAGCCATTGAATCAAGATCAAAATCTAATTACATTAACCTTGAGATATTAGATTCTACCTCATCTTCACCTCCACTTCACTTTTATATATCTTACAAAGGTATAAAATAGTATAATACCCATGATTATTTCCACATTTTTAAGTTTTTATATAATCCAAAATCCTATGGGAGGCTCAAAGATAAGACTACTTGTATGGAGTGGAAAACTAAAGGAAAATCTCATCTTTCCAAACCCATTATTTTCAAGCTAGCCTTTGGCCTAGAATATGACCCCTTAGCCAAAGATGATTCATGGATTTATACTAATGATCTAGTTGACTATTACCAAAGTGTAAAGTATCTTATTACTAATTAGAGTATGTATAAATTATATTATGAATGCAGAGGCCTAGGGATACATCAACAAGGAACAATTGATCCCATTTTAATGACCAAGTATAAGGGAACCCATGGTATTGGATTTAAACCACTTAGGGGTGACACCACATACCTTATTTAGGTTACAACACCATTGACTAGTGAAGATTATGGTGATAGTAATGTAGGGTCTAATTATAGAATATATGATGACCTTACTATCATGAATTTATTTAAACCCTATGCCATTTATACCATTAATCCTATTCATCACCCTTTACCTCTTACTCTTTATCACCCACAATTGATATATTGGGATCAACAAGATTAAAAAATACCATTAAATGAGTTTGAAAATGATGAGGCCATATGTGAACTTCTAGGATTGAGGGATCACATTCCTCTTGTAGATCACATGTAGGGATTTTCTATTAGATTGAATCTTTCTACCTATTTCAAATAATAGGTGAACTTTCTTGTCCAAAAACAAAAACAAAATCAAACATTGAGGTCTAAAAGTGAAAACATCTTTGAGGCACTTTTAGACTAGGGTAAAAGTAAAGAAAAAGGCAAGTCCCTTGAGCAAAACTTATTTTAGGTACCATTAGATGGGGATGTTCACCCCTCTTTGTAGGAATTATAAGAGACCAATAGTATGAGGCTTATTTATGGATCAAAAATCATTACCAAAGAATGAAAATATTTTACGTAGATTGTTTAAGACTGTGCTAAGGTATTTGTTATATGGCCTTTACCAGTATTAGGAGATTCTAGTTCATCTTATTTGGGAGAGTTATACGAGCTAGTATGGCTAGAGGACTTTGTCATTGCCAATCAATTTACCTTCTTTACAACTATTTTAGAAGATGGTTCTACACTTCTCATGGAGGGCACTTATGAGGTTAACATTAAGACTCCATAGGACCCAAAGTGGATCAAATTAGGTGCATACCTTATTGAGGAGGAATGTGAATTATTTATAACCCTTATGAGGGAGGTTTTTGACATATTTTCATGGGCCTATTTGGATATGCCAGGTTTGGACCCACCTTGGTTATAAACCATCATATTATACATCTTGATGCCAAATTGATTAAGTAAAAGCTGTGAAAAATCTATCCTCATATTGTTGTGTTAGTCAAGAAAGAGTTGGAGAAACTCGTAGATGTGAGATACATTTGGTTGATTGATTATTTAGAATGGATTTTTAATATTGTGCTAGTGAGGAAGAAACTAGAAGGTATTAGAATATCCCCTAATTTTTGGGATATTAAAAAAATCTTGCCTGAAAGATAACTTTCCTCTGCCAAATATTGACATGATTTTCAATTCTATGGATGGATATGAAATGATTTATCTTATGGATGGATTTTTATGTTATAATCAAATCAGAATTACCCTAAAAGACCAACATAAGACAATGTTCACCACTTCATGGGGAACATTTTGTTATAATGTGATTCTATTTGGACTAAAAAACATAGGATCCACTTACCAACAATCCATGGTAGTGATTTTCCATGATATTATACAAGAAATCACTAAGGATTATGTCAATGACATCCTAGGTAAATATAATACCTATGTCAACCATATATGCATACCTCAGAGAATATTTGAAAGATTTTGAGAGTACAAAGCTAGGCTCAAACATAAAAAGTGTGTATTTGGAGTAACTTCTACCAAATTGTTAGGATTTATTGTCTCACATAGGGGCATTAAAGTTGATCCAACCAAAAATAAATCCATTACTAAAATTCCACTACCATTTATCTTGAAGTATCCCCATAGTTTATAGGGTAAGATCTAGTCAAACCAATGCTTCACATCAAAGTTGGTTGATAAATGCCATCCATTTACACACTTTCTAAAGAAGGGCATTAATTTCTCATATAATAAAGAGTGGCATAAAGAATTTGAATATTTTAAGGAATATCTAGCTAATCCACCTATTTTATTACCACCTATGCCAAACAAGCCATTGTTACTTTACCTATTAGTAACTAAAAATGTCTTGGGGGTACTTTTGACACAACATGATGAATAAGGTAAAGAGAATGTTGTTTATTACTTGAGCCAAATATTGGTTGAATTTAAGTATAATTATATGCCATTTAAAAAATCCTATTTCTCCATGGTTTTTGTAACCCAAAAGTTGCATCACTACATATGCTAAACAACAAGACCATTCTCATTTCCAAGGTAGATCCAATCAAGTATATACTTTACAAAACAACTTCATAGGGTTTTATGGTAAAGTGGATCATGATTTTAAGCGAGTTTGAAATTGAATATCATAATAAGAAGGCCATTAAGGGACATGTACTTATAGATCAACTTACAAAATCTCCTCTTCATGATACTCAATCCCTTACATTTAGATTTTTAGATGAAGCCATCATGACTATTGCAGAAGTAGAAATACCTCCTAATGAAGAATAGTGGGAAATTTACTTTGATAGTTCCGTCACAAGTCATGGATCAAGAGTCAGAATATTATTTATCACACCAAAATGGGATATTATTCCCAAGTCATTTTGTATTAGTTTTCCCTATAGTAATAATTTGGTCGAATATGAATCATTCATCATAGGATTCACCAAGTAGTATAGTGGAACATCTAACATTTACTGGTTCATGATGATTCAAAGCTTATCCTCAATCATGTAATAAACCAATATGAGATGAAGGCTAAGAAGTTGGTTTAATATAAAGACATGGTCAAGACTCTCAAACAACAAATTTACAACATTTAGTTTGAATAGATACCTCAAACTAATAACAAAACAACTAATTCTATGGACAAAATTGGTTCCATGATTTAAATTATAGACAAAGCTAGGGACTATTAATTCCTTGTAGAATATCTCTTAGCATTGACCCATGAATAATTAGCCATTGAGATGGTTTGTGACATTATTGGTCCCATGTCTCCTTGATATTATGACATACATGCCTATCTCTAATATGAAGTTACTCCCCTTGACCTTTCATGTAATAAAAAAAAATACTTCATCCATAAAGCCTCTTGTTATACCCTACTTGGACCTACCCTGTATCATAAAAGCTATGATGGAACTTTACTTAATTGTTTACCTTTGATAGAATCTATATTAGTGTTAAGGAAAGTTCATGAAGGAGTGTGTGGATCCCACACTAATGGGGAAATCCTAGATTTAGAAAAACTACTATGTACTAGTTATTACTAGATGATTATGGAAATATATGTAATTGCATATGTGAAAAAGTGTAAAAAGCATTCTAATTTAATTCCTGATCTAGATAAAACACTCAAACCAATGATAAAACCATGGCCTTCATTAATATGGGGACTTGACCTTATAGGCAAGATTAATCCTACATCCTTTGATGGCCATAAAAATGTCCTTATGGCTACCAAATATTTCTCTAAGTTGGTGGAAGCCATTCCCCTCACATAACTGGCATACAAACCATCTCATTTTTTGTTATGATATCCCCTCTAACATTATATCTAATAATTGTAAATCATTTAAAAACAAAGATGCGAAATTAATTTATACCCAATACCATATTAAACAACATTTATCTACTACCTATTACTCATAAGGCAACAACCAAGCTAAGGTTTTTAAATAAACCATTGAAAATATTCTAAAGAAGATTGTTAATGACATTGGTCATAATTGGCATTTGTATCTATTTAATTCCCTCTAAGCACACCATACCACATTTTTTACTTTAATATGAGCTTCAACATATTCACTTGTTTACTATATTAAGGCCATTCTTCCTATCAATGTCGAGTTTCCATATATTCAAATTTCACCCTAACACATCATTGATGATGAGGACTACAAAGTATCTCATTTGAAAGAGTTGGACTTACTAGATAGAAAATGCATGGTCACCTTGAATAACCTTTAAGCTTATTAGAATAGATTACGAGGCTAATACAATTAGGCTATTAAGTATTGAGAATTAGATCTTGGTTACCTTATATTAAAAGAGGATCAAAATAATGTCAACACTGAGATAAAGAAAAAAGGAAAGTTTTAACATAGCTAATTAAGGCCTTATGTGGTTATTACTAACTATGGTTCTAGAGCATACATACTCACCATGCCAAAAGGAGATGAACTTGACAAATCAATGAACATAATACACCTCAAACATTTTTATGCTTTAGGGACTTAAATTATTGTCTACAAGGACTAATTAAGCTATGCCACACTATACCTATTATTTATATCATACCCTATGTCATTCTCACCATACCTTAGCCTATTGCCAACCTTCTTTTTACCTAACCCCACCTTATCACTTTTGGCCTTGGTTATAATTCATTTATACTTTAGGCATGTTTAGTGGTTGATGATAGATACAGTTCTAACAATTTTCTTAGATTCAAATGTCTAAATGGAAATATATGAAAGCAATATGACAATTGTCTTGACAATTATATCCTTCATTTGTTGTTATGTTCTATGTTAGTGCTATTAATTATAACTATTTGTAGGAAAATTAGTACCACTTAACCTTGTTATTGTTCCCTAATTATAACCACCTTTGGGAAAATTAGGAATAATCTCTTTACCATGAATTTTCATATCGTTTTTCCATCTCTATGCCATGCCTTGAATTTTCCTATCCTTGAACTTGTGGTACTTAGTCAGAAGCTTTTTGTGTAGGTAAAACTACACTGACTTGAGGTCTTTTGAGACTATGTAGGCAATGCTCAATTTACATTGAGGTCAACTCAGTCACCCCTTTACCATGTTCTCTCCATTTTAAAATATTTTTTAAGAAACATTCTCAATGTTTTGTGAGTTGGACCATGTTGTATCTCATAATTCTCCATTGAGTTGAGATATCAAAAACACCAAAAAATTGGAAAATTTTCTTAGATTTCACCACTATGGGTGGAACTATAGTGGTTTAAGGTCCATTTGGACTATGTAGGTAGTGCTCAGTGTTTTTTGAGGTCAGCTAAGCCACCCTTATTTGAGCACTCTCACCATTTTATGAGTAATTTAAGTTTGGACATTCTCACTATTTGACGAGTATTTTTAAAGCTACTCTCTCTCCATTTTATGAGTTGGAAAATTCTATATCTCATGATTCTCTATTGATTTGAGACACCTAGAAAATTCCAAAAAAATTTGAAATATTTGTAAAACTCCTAAAATTTGGAAAGACCTAAGAAAAACTTAAAAATCACAAAATCATGAAAATTAGTTTAGAATCTCCATATGGGATATAAAGCTATCAAAAAATTTTGGGATAAATTTTCTTATTTAGCCAAATTCATTTCTAGGCCACTTTGGCCTTTTTCCTCTCATTTCAGGGAGAACTACATTGGCCTAAGGTCTACATGAACTATGTATGCAACACTTGTATACATGGGGTATCTCAAGTTAACTCAACCACTACCATTTTATTCATCACATTGTTACCGTTAAGCACTTCAAGGCCACTTTTTTTACTTAAGGATTTTGGGTCTTATAGCTATTTCAAAAGCAATCAATTGTCCTTTAGTTTTCCCATCCTTATTATTCTCTTACACTCTCACCATTTTATGAGTAACCATAGCCAAAAATCTCACCATATTATGAGAAATTTTTATTTGAATTCTCTCACCATTTTACAATCTCATTCTCATTTCAAGACATATATGTAGTAGACACTATGAGTTAGTAATTTTGTTCATTAGTGAATGCTCGTCTCTTATCCTTTAGTATAGTTTTAGCCTAAACCATAACCTCACACTTACGTGAGTATTTTGTGTTGATGTTATAATAATTATGAATGTCTCCCCCTCTATCCATATGCACTTACCATTTTGTGATACCATTCCTATTTTACTCTATAAGTCAATCATGTTTTCTTATCATCATTTTTATTCTATCCCATATCTTAGGATAATTACTTTTGGTTTGAAGTTCATGTTGGACCTAGTGTCCATGGAACTATGTAGGCAATGTATATTTGCCTAGTGCATCTAGAGTCAGATCAACTATCCCTTTCGTTTCTTCTATTCCCCCTTTTAATTTTATATCATTGTCTCTTATAGCCTAGGGGAAATGTTTGCCATCTTGTTTGTGTTGTTGTTTTCTATAACCTAGGGGAAACCATTTATTGTTATACCCTTTTCCATTATTTCCCTATAGCCTAAGGTAAAACTTATGCCTTTTTTATTTGTGTTATTCTACCTATGTCATTGATACATAGCATAGGGTCAACCCTTTCACCAAGAGTAACGCCTCTATTACACATGCATGAATAATTTGTATTTTTTAATTAATAACATTGTGACTAACCATTGTTTGTATATTGTTATTTATTTAGTTTGGTTTGTTTATATAGTTTATTTATTTTGTTTGTATAGTCTATTTATCTTGTTTATTTATTTTTATTTGGTTGTGTTTGATTAGCTTATTTATTTTGTTTATGTACTTTATTTGTTTTGTTACCTTGTTTGTTTATTTTTATTTATTTGTTTGTCTTTTATTTATTTTGTGTTTGTTTGTTTCATTGTCTTGCTTATTTATTTTTGTTTGTGTTTTGTTTGTTTGTTTCATTATCTTGTTTATTTATTCTATTCATCTATTATATATGTTTTCCTTTGTTTGTTTGTTTTGTTTATTTTGCTAGTTTGTATCATTATTATTTGTTTGTCAATTTTTTGTTTATTATTTATTTTCTTTTTATTTCTCAATTGCCATAGGTCTATTACAATTTATTTACAATCAAGTCTTGATTATCCATATATTGTACTTCAGTTGTGAATATTTGTATTTATTCCTACACTTAGTTTATTTGTTTTATATTTACACTTGGGATTTGATTATTTATATATTATTCCAGGTTGTTTATACCTATATTTAAACTAAGTTTTCCATGATTACGGTACATATTGTTATTATGGTTATTTATAACTATTATGCATAATATCATAAGTTACAACAAAAATTAGGTCAATAGAGAGTATCATTTCAATGCAATGGAAGTACTTATCTGAGACCAAACACCATCCAAGTACCCAAACACATACCTAAATTAAATGAGCAATAACCAAATTAAATATAATTTATTATGTTCTAATACATATGTGCATCTCTTAATAAGTTTACATATAAATCATAAAATTTAAGTAAATAATAATAGAGAAACATTCCATATACATGGAAAAGTGGTAAATGAGATATCATACATGAGAATAAACATCAACAATGCTAAACATCCATAATGCTAAACAATGCTAAACATGAGATCAACATAAATAGGGCATCGTATATATATCAAAATATTATGTATACATGTACACTGGCATTGAAGGACCCAAAAATTAATGTCAATGTATCTCAAATGAATTTCCCCCTAGTGCCTAAGGTTCATTTCATGCACTCTAAGAAGTGTATTTTTCACACCCATGGCCTATATTGCATGCCATTTGATCCTACATGCCTTATTTTTCAACCATATTGTAACCAAATCATCTTTTTAGGACTCTTTTAAGATCTATTTAATAACATTATTTTTTCACCTATACCACATGTTTGTGTAAACATGCAAATTTGTACTCACACTTAAATCCAGCTCATCATAAATCCATTTCATGGGTTTTTTTTCATAAGCTCCCCTTGACAATTTTCCCAATTGCAATAAATTATTTTCCAATCAATTAATGGTATATTATTCCTTTTTGGGGCAAACTCATTTTAAATCACATGATTAAATGTGTGAATGATTATAACTGTCTTTGGGAAAATAATTATTTTTTGATGAATTTAATGATTATAACCACCTTTGGGAAATTCATTATTTAATGCCCCATGTTTCACTAAATTTTGTCTATTTCAAGTCTAAATAAAAATAGAAAGAAGGATGGAGATGAGTGATTATAATGAACCCAAATTTTGTTTGTATGCCATATCTAGATGTTGTGAGCACTCCTCTTTGTCTAGGGAGGATTACCTATAAATAAGAAAACACTACCACAAGATGTTTGTTAGTAGATAAATGAGTGGACTACCAAGCTACACGCTTATTCTAGGAAGTGTGAGACTTCCTTAGAGATGAAAATCCAATTTTGAGAAGCAAAAGAAGAATAAATAACTAAAAGAGAGGTAAATAGAGAGTGAAAAAGAAATAAAATTACCATTTTTAACAACCTATACATAGTAGAGAGTGACAGGGTGCAGGTGAGGTGCTTTATTTATATTCTAGAAGTTATCAAGGTAGGTTTTAAAGAGGCTATAAAATCCATAATCATCAAAATCAATAGGGGATTGAATGATATTAGTTATAATACTGAGGTTGGTAGTGAGTTGACTGATGTCAGTTAGGCTACCAAGGTCGATAGGGGCAATATTTGTCTTAAAAGTTGCAAATGGCTTTTTCAAGCTTGGGAACTAGTTTAGATTAGGTTAAAGAGGTTGAGAGAGTTATGAGAAGGAGATTATGGCTTGGTTAAGTATGGTCAGAGGTTTGGTATCTCAGGTAAAGAGGAAACAAGTAAGGAAATTTTGTAACTCCCTCACAAGGGTACGGTCATAAGTACATAAAGTAGTGTAGGGTAGATATAAAGAAATATAAGATTAAATATTTAAATGACCTATAGTATTAGTGATATACTTAGCTGTAGTGGTTTCTAAATGATAATTTTTAGATTGATGGTCCCTATCAAGGAGTCTAAACTTCAGTCCCTAAATAGAAAGAACAAGTAGGTGTTGTTGGTCCTCAAAAGCTCAATTGCTGATTGTGATTGACTTATGTAGGGTGATTATAAGCTTGGATGTTGAAAATAGAATTCCAAGATCCTGATTGAAAGTAAGAATTGATTTTCTTAATTTTTACTAAACTAAATTATAGGTTAGAGTTTGGCTTATATTGCTGACATCAGTGATCCCATTGATAATGGCTGGTATCTTACTGATGTTGACCATGGGTTAACTAACATCAGTGGCCCTAAAATAAGTAAACCTTTCTATTTTTGACCTATTTTTTATTGTTGTGTGTGCCAAGTGTGGCACCTATTATAAAATGGTACAAATAAGAGGTTAAGAAGGAATTAGTTATTTAGGAATTTAGTTTGGAAGTGGGAATAAGTCTTAGGTAGTTAGGATGAGGGGACGAAGTCTTGAGGTGACTCATCAGGGGAGAATTAGTCATAGGGCAAGGTGGCCAGGTAAGGTGGCAATAGGGTTTTTAAATTAAATTAATTAAGTATTTTAAATCAATTAAATGTGTGAGGGGTAAAATTATGGGCTAGAGAGATTAATTGTTATTATTAAAATGGGTTTAGGGGGGTTTCAACACAAAGAGTTACGCATGTGTGTGTGACATAATTTTGGTACCTACATTTGCCCCTTTTTGTCTTTTAATTTGTACTGACATGTTGCAAGAATAAAATAGGAGTTAGTTGCTCTAATTATTGGATGAGGTATCCCCCCTCCAATGGGAATCAATGGAAGAGAAACTAGAACTGGGTATTAGTTTGATAGAAAGGTAATTAGGTGACTAGTGGAGGACAAACAATGCACTCCTGGTGTAAAAGGGTCAATGAGTGAGGAAATATTTGTGATCTCCAAGAAAAGTAATCAAGGGTGAAGATTTAAGTGATATTTAATGGCATTTTGTCATTGTTGGGGGTAGATATATGTGATCTCCAGTTGTCCTAATATATGGGTAAGGTTGTGCAAAGTTAGGGGTTTTATGTTGGAAAATAGTAGTGGAATGGTGTTGACATCAGTTATATGTACCAATATTAGTAATATAAAGTGTTGACATTAGTACAACTAGGGCAATGTTGCTGATGTTGCTATCCATAAGCAATGATGTTGGTAGGTTAGGTTAAGAATGTTGACATCAATGGTTGACCAAACCTAATAAAAGAGGGCTTAGTAGCTGACTAAACTCATTTACAACTTTGTGATTAGAGAGAAGAATTAGATATTTGAGAGTGATTTGAGATGGTAGTGCAAGGAGGGGACCAGTGGGAGGTGCATGACCATAGGAGCCAGCCGTGCTAGCCAAGAGGAGAGGGAGAGATGAGGTAAGAGCCTACACTAGTTTGATTTGGTTTTTGTAAATTTTAGGCTAAATGAGAGGTGAGACTATAGAAAATAGGAGTAGGGGGTTAGAAAATAGGTTAGGGTAGGTGTAGGGTAAATTAGGGGGATTTGTGGGTAGGTTTATAGGTTTATAGGTAGGTTGGATTTTAAGTTGTTCAACCTTGGGGCTGAACTAATCATTGACATCAACGAAGTCAATCAACGTCAATCGACATGACATCAAGGTTGATAATTTTTTGCTGATGTTGGCCATGACATAGATTGATATAGCATTGATGTCAGTATTAATGCTAATGTCAATGACTATAGAAAAGTATCACAATAGGAAAAATGATGAGTTTTAGATCTCCAGTGGAAGTAGTCAACTAGCCTAATGGTTGAGATAGCCTCAAAAGAGCCCATGCCATATGAATGCTGCCTACATAGACTAGTTTAGGGATGCAAGATAATGTAGTTCTCCTAGAACCTAGGAAAAAGATCTAAAAAGGTATGTTTTAGGGAAAAAGGTAAGTTGAGATAGTTGGAGAGGTCTAGCACTTAAAAGATAGGACATAATGTCAATAGTCAGGAATATAGGTAGTGTGGTTGAGAGTTAGAATAGGAAGGTAAGCCTAGGGTAGAGAGAGGTAGTGAATTCTAGGGTAGAGAGAGAGGCAATGAAGCCTAAGTCAGAGAGAGAGAGGCAATGAAGCCTAGGGTAGTTAATAAGGTGGGTATATGGTTGAGATAACCTTAGAAGACCCTATGTCGACTGAGTGCTACCTACATAGCCTTGTTTAGGGCCTCAAACCAATGTAGTTATCCTAGTAAAAAAGGAAAAAGGTGGTGATAAAGTAGATTAAAAGGGATGTGATCTAATTTTTTTGTGTCTGGATGTAGGTGATGATGGAGCTTACACTATGAGATCATCTACCAAGGTTATCAACATGCATGAGGAGAGATGTTATTATAGATGAGTGGGAGCATATGGTAGCCATGGGTTTAGGAGGAGTGTGATAGTAATATCATGTCATGTGGGATGTGTCACTAATGATAACTTTAATTGATAGGTGGGATCATAACACAACACCTTCCATCTATCAACTAGAGAGTTGATAGTGACGTAGGAGGATGTATATAGGATTATGAGGCTACCACTCCAAGGTGAGGAGATTTTCACATGATCAAGAGAGGATCATGATATATACATGGTTACTTTATACATGAAGCATGTTAGTGAGGTGACCTACCACTCTATGAGTTTTGTATATGAGCCACTCTACATGGCTGATGAGGAACAACATCATCTGAGAATCCTAATGATGATCAAGATCATGGTTTATGCATTACTTAATGTAGATGAATGGATATTTTTGATTGATTTTATAGGTGTGATTATATAGATGATGGAGTAGTAGACCATTTTTGCTTGGGGTCTAGTATTTTTGGTATAATTATATAGAGAGCTATGGGGTTTGAGGCTGTGATGGGGATATAATTTATGTGTTAGCCATATTTTGCACTATTAGACACATGAGCACATCATGGTGACATGAAAATTGGGGCTACCTACCACTATCTTGGTCAGCTTCAGGGTTAGATTTAGATGGTAGAGAGATGGGATAGTGTCATGTGAGACATTGCCTACTATAGGTGCATGATCAATGGCTTGATCCCTATAGATATCATGTGGAGACCATATCTAACATATATAATTTTTAGAGGGTAGGTATAGTAGCTTGTTGGGTTGTAGAGTTCACTATGGGTTAGGAAAATATAGATTAGTGAGCTAGAGATGGTACTCATGGCACAAGTCAAGGGATAGTTTCAGCTATTGTAGGATGGTTTGCCTGCCTTCCCTCAATATAGAAGGGATGACATAGAGGCACCCTTAGCATTACCCCAAAATATTTATGAGCTATATTTTGAGGAGATAATAGTAGGGCTAGGTGTTGGGGATCTAGGGTATACAATGGCCTATATAACTTGGTGGGTAAGGCTACATCTAGTGGTAGAGGTTAGGAAGCCACCATTAGACTTATAGGGGTTAGTCATGGAGAGAGATGAAACTCTATAGGCTCAAGATATAATGGTATAAGCCTAAGATGTAGTGGTGTAGGATCAAGAGATAGCTCAAGTAGAGGTTTTAGCTATATAGGGGTAGGTGGTGATGTTACAGGGTCAGGTTGTAACACTAGAGGGCTAGGTGACTATTTTATAGGGTCAAGTGACTGTGATGATAATAGAGAGAGATAGTATGAGAGTAATAGGCTAGGCCACACCTCCTCCTCCTCCACCACCATAGGGACTAGTACAAGATGGGCCATCATTAGGTGCTATGGGTCCTCCATAGAGTGTGTCTATGGTGAGGTATTCGACTACCCTAGATGAGATTACTTACTATGAGAGGGTGATTAGAGAGTTCTTACAGATACTGAGATACTTGGAGTTTAGAGAGAAAGAGAAGGTAATGTCATGTGTAATGTATTTGATCTCACATCAATGCAGATGGATAGAGAGTGGTGATTATACTACCTCCTCACAACCAACATGGAGAGCCTCAAGGACCTTGAGTATCAGAGTTTGCCAATTTTTGTTTATATATGTTCCATGTATACTAGCCTATAAGTTGAAGAAGTGAGATGTATATTTTAATAGGGAATTATGATGTTATGATGATGTAGATGATGAACATGTAATTTTATCACATATTATATATATGAGATGGTCATTTATTTCCATGTGTTTATTTGAGATGTGTTGCTTATGATTATGATGATATGGATGATGTTTATTTTATGCTATATTAATTTGGATGTTAATGTTGATCATGTTATTTGAGTTAGACTAGCCTTTCCCATTTATGTGATGTATATGCATAGTTGATTGGTTAGTTTTATCTTAGCATTTTTCCATATTTGTGATGGTGTATGCTTAAAATGAATAGATTGAGTAGGTTAATTTATTTTATGATTTTTCCATTTTTGTGATGATGTATGCATAAAATAAATATGTTGGTTATGTTAGTGTTGGTATGATATTATTTTTTCATCTCAAATAGAGATTCAACATGTGATGTGGAAGGGAAAATAAAAAGGTAGAATGCTTGTGCATTGACAAAGACCATAATTTAGAACATAAATAGGCTCAAGAAAATGAGCCTCTTTCATGACTTATATCTCAAAACCATTGTGTTTGTTAGATAAGAATCATGTTTACCTCATGTCAAGTGAGCTTCATAGTCCCTTGAAAGAGTATGAGGGGAAAAAAGGGTAGAATGAGGGAAAATGTTTAGATAACATAACCTACTAAGTAGAAATGATATGTCCCTTTTATGGGTGACTCGAGAGCTAATATAGGCAAGTCCATGACTGAAAGCCTTTTTTTTATGTGTAAGCTAATCAATGCATGAAGCTTATAATAGTATTTTGTATAGGTTAAGGTCATGCAAAGAGGTAAGAATCCCTTTGCATTTGTTTTTCCCTTTAAGAACAAATCTTGGCTTAGCTATCCTTCAAAGGAGTGGTCTAAGCATTTGTTTTTTAATTTTAAATAGTTATCCTTCAAGGGAGCAGTCTATTGATAGTAGCAAAGGGAAGTTACATAATTGTCCTTCAAGGGAGTAGTCTACATTGAAAAACATGACCTGATATTTTACAACTTTTTCAAATATCCCATTTTTTTAGTCATAGACAAGACTATAGAGGCTTATGAATTTTCCACTATGAGGATAAAACCATACCACTATGTAAGTTATCCAAGTGTATAAGAGTAAGGGTGAATAGGAAGGTAAATGAATGTAATAGGGATGCTCAAGGGATGAGCTTAAGTTAAACATGAAATAAAGTGACATTGGTTTAACAAAAGAATGGTCATAGATGTAAGGCATTTAAAGGCTTAGGTTCTAGGCTTCCTTCAAGAGAAGACAAGGCATAAGTTCCTGAACCATACTTATGAGTTATGATATAAGATCCAAGACAATTAGGAGCAAATTTACCCCATTTTATTTTCTCTATGTTTATCACATATTGATTTTCTTTTAAGACAAGATCTCCTATAATGAAATCTCACTCTTTGAGGTTTTTTTATAAGCACATTTGATATGCTCTTGATAGATTTGGAGGTGGTTGAGGGATATGAGACTGTGCTCATCAAGTAATTCAAGTTGGGCCAAACGTTCTTAGTAAAAGTCATCATTAGTATGTCATGTAGAGAAATGTGAAGAGAAGGAATCTAGACCTCAAGAGGCAAAAAACCTCTGTCCCATATACCAATGAAAAAGGTGTAGCACCCATAGGGGTTTGAATGCTAGTATAGTAAGCCCATAAAGCAAAAGGAATGTGTGTGTGCCAATCCTTTCTTGTATCATTTAATATCTTCATGAAAATATTGGTCAAAGTTTTATTCTAAGCTTCTACCTATCCATTAGCTTAGGGATAGTATGGTGATGAGAAGCTTAATTTGATTCCAAATACATCATAAAGACTTTACATAGTTTTGTTTTTGAAAGACTTACCATTATCAGTTATAATATTGTGAGGTACACCAAAATGATAGATGATGTGGTGGTTAATGAAGTCAACAATTTTGTTAGCTTTAGTGGAAATGAGAGGGATAACCTCAACCCACTTGGTGAGGTATTCAGTGGCAGTAATGATATAACAATGATGGAGTGATGAATGAGGGTTAATATATTTGATTAAATCTAATCCCCATTGGGAGAAGGGCCAAAAGTATTTGGCAACTTGCAATGCATGACTAGGAATGTGAAGGAGGTTAGCATGTTGTTGACACTTGACACAATTCCAAATGTAATTAGCATAATCTTGATGATGTGTGGGCCAATAATAGCCAAGTCAAAGAATACATTTATCAACTATGTGACCATTTAAATTCCCACCACAAATACTATCATGGACTTCCTTAATAATAGAGGTAGTCTACATAGTAGTTAGGCATATAAGGAAAAGACCATCAAAACTTCATTTATCGAGAAGTCCCCCTAGTATAGTGTAATGAGTGGCATGTTTTATGAAGGCCTGCTTATCATTATTGGAAAGATCAGGAGGCATAATAGAAAAGGAAAGATAATCTGTGAGTTATTTGTACCATAAGTCTCATGGGTTGGTTGTTACATTTTCAACAAAGAGGATGTTAGCTGAGATGTAGGAGGGCAATGTTAGGTGATGCACAGTGACATAGATTCTTGAAGAGGAGGATGAAGAGGGTATGTGTGAAGCAAGTGAATCCATCATGTCAAAAAAATTATTTGTACATTAAGGAATAATTTTCAAGATATAATATTCAAATGATCCCAAGAGCATATCTACATGATGTTTATACTGCTATAGAATTTTATTTTTGTATAGGTAGGAACCATTAACTTAGTTAACTACTAGCTAAGAATCACTAAAAATGGTTATGGATTTGATAACCAAGAAGAGATCTATTTGAAGTCTTTGAATCAAAGCCTCATATTCAACCATATTGTTAGCGCATTCAAAATCTAATTTAAATGTCAAAGGTATAGGCTCACCATCTAGAGGAATAAGTATGACCCCTGTACCCCCACCATGTTAGCATTTAGATTCGTCAAAGAACATCATCATTTAAGAGGAGATGTCATCGATTGAGAGTGTTGTAATAGATTCATTAGAGAATTCAAGGTTTGAAGGTTGATTATCAGGTAAAGGGGTAGTAGCTAATTGGTCAACAATTATTTTCCCTTTAATAGATTTTTATTGAATAAACTCTAAGTCAAATTCAATAAGAAGCATGAACCACTGAGCTACATGTTGGTTGTAATATGGTTTGGAATGTATATATTTGAGAGGATGAGTATGGGTGACCATATAGGTTTTGTGATTTAGGAGATAATGGTGAAGTTTAGAGGTGGAAAAGTCCAACACAAGGCACAATTTTTTAGTGTGGGTAAATCAAGTCTCATAATCAATAAATGTGTGACTTATGTAATAAAATGCCTACTCTCGATGTTGGTCATCATGATGTGCAATCATAACACCTAGAGAATGGTTGATTATAGAGATGTATAGGTAAAAAGGTTAATTTTCCTTAGGTGGAATAAGAACTGGTGGGGAAAGGGGGTATTGTTTAAGTGTGTCAAAGGCTTCCTAGAAGTATGTATTCCATTAGAAAGAGACATCTTTTTTGAGGAGATGGTGAAAGGGTTGGAAATGATCTGACAACTAAGAAATGAAGCATCGAATTGATTGAAGTTTACCTTGTAGGCTGTGGAGTTTTTTGATATTAGTGAATAGAGGCATTTCTAGGATGGTTCTAACCTTAGCAGGACCGACCTTGATACCATAGAGAGAAATGATAAAACCTAAGAGTTTATCAGAAAGAACACCAAAGACATATTTCTTTGGGTTTAGTCAAATGTTATAGTAGAGGAGATGAGTGAATATGGTTTTGAGAATTATCAAGTGTTATTGGAAAAGTTTAGACTTATCGATTAAGTCATCCACATAATCTTCCATAATTTTATGTAAGAGATCATGGAAAATGTAGGTCATGGTGCATTGGTAAGTTACATCAATATTTTTCAAGCCAAAAGGCATGACTCGATAATAGAAAGTCCCCCATGGTGTAATAAAGACTATCTTGTGTTGATCCTTAAGAGCAACCAAGATTTGATTATATCCATCCATCCATAAGTGATATCATCTCATGGCCGGCTATTAGATCAATAAGTTGGTCGATACTAGGTAATAGGAAATCATCTTGTAGATAGGAAAAATATAAATCATGATAGTTAGTGTAAATATGGATTCCCCCAATTGATTTTATGATAGGAACAATATTAGAAATCCATGATGGGTAGTTGATGTGTTAGATAAAGTTAACATAAAGGAGGCATTAGATATCTTCTTTGACAAGGAGAGCAATTTGAGGATGCATTTTATGAAGCTTTTGCTTAACGAGTTTAACATCTCGATTGGTGATAATGTTATGGGTAATGATAGAGGGGTCAATACCAGGCATATAATTGTAAGACCAAGTGAAGGCTTTGATATGGTCATTAAAAAACATGGCATAATCAACTTGCTCAAAGGAATCTAAAGATTGGCCAATCTTGAGGATGTGAGGGTTATCATGAGAGGGTAGGTTGATGTCAATGGTTGATTCATTTAACATAGCTTGCATTTTAGATGGGAGTGATCATTAGATATAGGAATCATCTACACCCATGTAGGTGGGAATTACATCATCATCTTCACATTGGATAGTGTTAATAGTGGGAAAATCTTCATCAATTAGTTTAGGGTGAATTAGAGGAAGGGACCTTGTTTCCTTACCTTGATGATAGGTAAAAGGCCCCAAATGGATGAAATTTATTAATAAAATTTTTATAAGGTATAAATACCTCCAATTTAATAGGTGATTATAGAGAAGATGGTGGAGAAGGAGAGACAGGTTCTTCGACAATTAGTTCATGGGAGGCTTTAGTGAGTTTATCGGTTCGTCATATCCCACCCCATGCCTCTTTTTGGCATTTTTAATGGTGTTGCTAGTAGGATATTCAATAGGTGTATAGACACCTTATTCATAATGACCCAAACTAAATCCTTTCTAGGCAGACCTATAGAGATAGGTGTGAGTGATTCTAGGGTTAAACAAAAAAGAGAATTCATAGGTAAATGGTTGTGGTGAATAAGATGGATTGATAATAGTGGGAGATTGATCAATTCCCCCATATGTGAAATTGGTTTGAAGGTGAGGGGGCCCATAAGGGTGACCATCCCAATATGGGGATCATAAATTGGGTGCATGTGAAGCTTTCCATATTCTTGTGGAGTATAGAACATGTCATGTGTCAACAAGTGATATTCACCAAGTGACAAATGTCGAAAGGTCTCCTCTAGGTATCCTTGTTAGGAATTTATGTTGTTGGTATCTATGTAATCATGGGAGTGGATTTTTTGGAAGCTTCAAAATAAACATGCAAGGAAGATGATGTTTTCAATGGGATGAGAACATCATTGGGACTATAGGTCATATTACATGTTTTAAATGAAAGTGGGTCAGTAGGTATACCTTGTACTGTCCATCATGTTAAAACTTGACACAATGGTGCAAAGTTAAGGGTACAAATGCCATAGTACGTATCCAAGGTTGTCCAAGTAGTATGTTATATTAGAAATCTCCTTCCACAATATAGAAGAGCTCAAGAATTATGTGGGGACATACACAAATATGTAAGATAATAATGCCCATCATAGTAGTTATAGTATCATTAAAGGAATGAAGTACTACATTAGTTTGAGACATGAAATTGTTGAGAAGGGATAGTTATTTGTAGGCATGGGTGGAAATAATTTAATAATAGATCCCCCATAGATCATAACTCTCTTGATATGAGTTTGATCAATATATGCGGTAATAAAAGGGCATAATCTTGATCTTTAGGGTGTTGAAGTAGAATTTCTGAATAATTGAAAGAAATCAAAGAGACAAAATTAAGGGAGCCAACTAAAGCTACAAGAGGTTGGAGATCATATGATTATACCTCAATTACTTGCAAAGTACTAATAAAAGATTGATGGTTTTGGAATGAGTTTTGGATTAACTCATACAAAGACATTTTCATAGGAGTTTGGTGAAGTTGTCTCACCATTGAGCTTTGAATAATATCTGAAGATATTATTTTAGAAACACCCAAGATGGAAATATTAGGATTAGTAGGAGGAGTGTCTTTGGTGAATGGATGGGTCTAAAGAATAGTGACCTTTTCCTTAGGTTTATTTTTTTGGTTTTTTGACCATGTGACCACATTAACTATGTTGATTTGAAAAGTTGGTGGAGGTGATAGAGGGGTTATGATGACATCTTTGGGTTTGAATTTAGGTGGAATAGTAGGAGGCACTATAGATGGCAAAAGTGGAATAATATGAAGGTTAATGGTAGTGTCATTGAAAAGGGTATCAACATCGAAGTATTGCTGAATAATTGCTATGAGGGCTTTACAATTCTCAGTATTATGTCCAAGTGAATGATGATATAAACACATTTGTGTATCATCAAACCAAGATGGATTCATTACAAGAGGACTATAGGGCTTAATGGGAGGAAGAGTTATTACCAAAGATTGCAATAATTGATGTAAGAAAAATATTTGAGAGCCTACAAGGGGGCTTGCACGTGTTATACTAATAGGAGTGGACACCTTATTTTGTTTTAGTGTTGGAAAGGTAATTTTATGTGGTGTATTATTTAGTGATGGTAGAGTTACATGTTTTACTATTACTTTCTTAATGTTAGATGTGAGAGGCCTACCAGATGGAAAATGTAAGAGTGAAGGTAGCTTAACATTTTATTTGGCATGGTTAGATGATATTCTAACTAAAGTACAAGGGTGTGGCCCTAAAATGGATGGTAAAGTTGAGGGTTAAAGAAGGGATCGATGAGATATAGAAGGCTTAACATTCTTATATATTCTAGGGTGAGAAACTCCAACTTGTGATTGAGGAGTTAAATCTAATTTCACCTATGGATAAACTAAATTAGAAATAAGGCATACACCTAAGGGCCTAATCTGCGTTAATGTAATAGATCCCTATAAGGATGAGTGTTTTGACATAGATGGATATAATTTAGTTGATTTTGGTGAAGAAGCTCTAGCTTTGTCAAAGGCCTTAGGGTAAAGGGTAGTAATGGGATTGACGGTAAAGGTCGACATTCATTATGTTGGATATAGAGTTTTAAGCTGGTCCCAAAATGCCACATGGTCAAGCTTCATAGAGTTAAGAAATTTTAGATTTTTCACCAAATGTGAAAAGGGTTTTGATGAAGTTGACCTAGGCATTACAGTTGTATCTTTAGATAATGTGGTGTTTGGGAAAGAGGGAAATTGTTGGTTTCTACTACTTTGGGCCAAATATGAGAAAGAACCATAATGGGGTCTTTTTTTGACAAAGATAAGAGAAGAGACTTGATCTGTCATGGGTGGATGGGAGGTAGGAGAAGTAGGTTCCTCAAGAGGGTAAAGCGTAGGTATTATGGCTCCCTCAACATGTGGGTGAGGCATGGGTAAAGTATGATCCTCCATAGGTAAAATAAGAGGTAGGAGTGGTGCAATTGGAGTAGGCATAATAGGTCTCTAATCTATTATGGGAGTAGATGATATGGACTCTTCTAGGTGCAAAGGTGAAGTGGGTGGGGTACTACTCTATATAGGTAGAGGAGAAGTAGGGGAAGAAGGATCCTCTAGAGGGTATAATGCAGGAATGATGTTCCATTCAACATGTGGTTGAGGAATAGGTAGGGTGTGGTCTTCAAGTGGTAAATAGATAGGTAATATTGGTGCAAATAGAATTGGGTTTACAGGCTCCTTAGGTTGAAAAAGGAGTGGAAAAGGAGGCTCTTCCTCTTGAGGGAGTGGAATGGGTGAAATAGGATATTGTACTTGAGGATGAAGAATGGTCAAAATAGATGCCAAAAAATGTGGGGGAGGATTCAATGAAATAGGTGTCTCTTGTTGAGGGGTAGGTTGAACCAAAGGTAAAGGAAAAACCATATTAATCATATGGATATTATGATCACCTGAGTTAGTTATGGAATGGACAATATTTTGATTTGGTGAATGGTTAGGAAAAGGGTGTTTGAACACATCTATATTTTGATTAGGAGGTGTGTTAGGATTATCCAAGATGAGATCACCTCTATCAAGCATATCTTAAACAATGTTCTTGAGTGTCTTGTAATTACTAGAGTTGTAGCCTTTAACTTGATGGTAAGTGCAAAACTCATCTTCATTGTACTAGGTTGGGATAGGATGAGAAGAGTAAAATTGTATAAGAGGTTTAATCTAAGGAAGGTTATGACACATTGTTGCAATAGTTTCTCTAAGATGGATGTATATGATTCCCCAATGGGAGTATATTGTCTTTGTTCATACCATTGTTGGAATTACTTGGTCAAATTTTAAGAAGTCAAAGTATTTGATTGGGTTGTGGTCATGGAAGAGGTTGACTTAATGACCACTGGGTTGGTAGAGCCTTTAGCCTTTTGGTTAGAGGGAGAAGTTTTAGAGGAGGAGGAGTCATTTGACTTGGTATTGGGATTCTTACTGTGCAACTTGACTTTACCTTCATCAATAGCATGAACCTTGAGCTTTTGTGCCATTGTAAAAGCTCAATCAAATGTATGAAAAGTTTGTACCTAGAGTGTGGATGAGATGTGCTTCTCACATGCCCTTGAGAAAAGATCAATAAGCTCAATTTGGGGTAAGAAGAAGGAGAGTTTATTGATCAAGCTTCTCTAATGAGTGATAAAATCAGCAATAGACTCATGATCAAATTTTCTGATAGAATAAAGGTTTGTTATATAAACCTTTTTAGAAATGTTAATAGAGAAATGGTCTAGGAATATTTGTGTAAGTTGGGTAAATGAGAAAAGGGAATGCTGAGGTATAGAGATATACCAATCCAAGGAAGCACCTAAAAGAGACATAGGGAAAGTGCGAATTAATAACACATCATCATGTCCTATTAAATAATACGCATGCCTAAATGCTCATAAGTGCTATTGTGGGTCCTCTTTACTCTGAAAATGAGTAAATCTAGGGAGTTCCCATTGACTTAGATAAGGGTGAATAGGCACATAAGGATGGATTGGTTCATTACATATCTGATCATAAGATAATACATTCATTAAACTAGAAATATATGTATTTAGATTAGACATCTTGTCTATTAGCATCTTAATGAGGTTTGGAGGGGGATTAGTTTGGGGAATTCCTCCTAAGTTATAAAGAAGCCAATAGGAACTAGAGGGAGTGTATGACATATCTTGTTGAGGTTGTGTTTGGGAAACATAAGGATAATGAGTCATAAGATGAGGTGTGGAAAGAAAAGGGACTTATCCAATTGGGTTCGAGACTATGCCTTGGTTGGTTGCTATTACTATAGGTTGAATTATTGGCATGGTTAGACTAGATGAAAGGTGAGTAATAACTTGGGTAATTATAGGCATGAGGGTGGATGGAATAGGTACTACTAAATTTTGGAATGGGGTGTGAATTGATTGAATTGGTTATGGTTGTGAAAGTAGGGAAGTTACACCAGTGTTTAGGTGGGATTGTGTAGTTGGAGATGTCACATTTTGGACATTGTTTATAGTTGGGTTGCTCATCAAAGTGGTGGTTTGGGTAACCATGGGAAAAATAGTGGAGGCAACTAAAACTGAGGTTATCTATATTAAAGAGTTTGGCATACCATAGATTGGGTCACTTGAAGAATTATGGGTTTGGCTCATAACAAGGTAATGCTAAAGGGATGCCACATTGTGATCAAGAAATTTAGTAAAATCTTGATCTCGCTCAGGCAAAGTAAGAATTTGGTTAGGGTTGAGAATATGCTATGTATCTGAAGTATGTTCCATGATAGAATCATAAGTGAGATGGGAAGGTGGAAGTGGTTTCTAGCTTGCATAATCGATAATAATTTTGGCTTGAGCTCATGTCAATACCATGCAAGAGGTGGTTTAAATAGTCTTACTACCCTGTATTTGAAACACAATAAATAAAAACTAGGTTTGAGTGTAAGAAAATGGGTTATTATAGATTGCTATTTTGAGAAGATGAAACTACATAGTCACTAACATCGATAGGCATGACCAATATCAATAAGAACATTTCATCAATGTTGGTAGAATAATCGATGTTGGTAGGTAAAGTATGCTAAGACTAGTAGGATTAACTGATGTCAATCACTGTGAAATCTTAAGAAATGGAAAATTTGATGTTTTAAGATATCATAGGATAAAAATAGATAAAATAGTGGATTTAAAAGGTCTATTTAAGAAAAAATAACACTAAAAAAACATGAGATAATAGGTTATACAAACTGAGCATTAGAAATAGTATTGATTTTGTGAATCAATAGAAAAGCATCCTTACCAACTCAAAAATACAAAAGGCAATTAAAAAGCAGAAAAAGAACATTTACCAAACAACTATTAAATCTTAGAGATTAATTTTAAGTCTCATGTTGGCTTATGCCTTAATCAGATAGTGAGAAGAGAATTTGGTTATCAAAGGTATTAGAAAGCAATCTAGAGCTGGTTTCAAATTAGTTTTGGTGCTCAAGAGGAAATATATATTAGACTAGGTACATGGCTCATTATAGGAGCTTTCCCTTTACACTTTATGAACCTAGAGCCAAGCTAGGCTACTTAGCCAAAATATACCTTCTATCTAGAGATTATACTCCACCAGAGAACAAAGTGGGTTCTCCCCTTGGTGGTGAAATCCAAGTAGGATAGCTGGGTAGGGTAAGGTTATCTATTAGGTGATGAAATCTTGATGGGAATTTTCTTAGGTGAGTTTATATGCCTATTGATGTGAATGTGATTTGGTTATGTAACACAGGTGTACTAAAATTTATTCAAAATGTTTGTAATTAACTAGGCGAGTTAATATGCAACAAGCAAACTATGAAATGTAATAATCTTAAACCCAAATTTGAAATGTTTAGACTCAAATGAAAATAGAGAGGAAATAAGAATAGAGTATGAATTTGACTATCCTAATTTGAATGCAAGAGGAAGTAAATAAGTAATTCTCTTTTTTTTGTAAAATAAAATGACAAATTGCTTTTAGAGGCAAGGAGAAAAGAAAGAAAATTTTAGTTTAATGCCTTTTAAATAGAAAATAAGATATTGAATTTTTCATTTTTAAGAGAAAAATGAAGAAGGAAGAAGTGAAAGAAATGAAATTTTCACTATAGTACACCTATATGAATGTTTAAAGTAAGAAATGAACCCAAGGAAAACTCTAGGGTCCCATCGAGCGTGCCAAAAATGTTTCACTAATTTTTTTCTATTTTAAGTCTAAAGGAAAATAGAAAGAAGGATGGGGATAAGTGATTATAATGAACCTATATTTGGTTTGTGCACCATATCTAGACATTATGAACACTCCTCTTTGGCTGGGGAGGACTACCTATAAATAAGAAAACACTACCACAAGGTGTTTGTTAGCAGATAAATGAGTGGGTTGCCAAGCTATGTGCTTGTTCTAGGATGTGTGAAACTTCCTTAGAGATGATAGTCCACTTTTGAGAAGAAAAATAATAATAAATAACTAAAAAGGAAGTAAAGAGAGAGTGAAAGAGAGATAAAATTACCATTTTTAACAACTTGTACGTAACAAAGAGTGATAACGTGTAGGTGAGGTGCTTTGTTTGTGTTTTAGAAGTTATTTGGGTAGGTTTTAAAGAGGCTAAAGAATCCATAGTCACTGATGTTGGTAAGGGATTAATTGATATTGGTTATACTATTAAGGTTGGTAGTGAGTGACTAATGTCGATTAGGTTGTTGAGGTCGGTAGGGGCAATATTTGTCTGAAAAGTTGTAAAAGGATTTCTCAGGCTTGGGAAATAATTTAGATTAAGGTCAGAGAGGTTGAGAGAGTTATGAGAAGGAGATTATGGCTTGGTTAAGTTTGGTCATAGGTTTGGTATCTCAGGTAAAGGGGAAACAATCAAAGAAGCTTTGGAACTCTCAGATAGGGATACGATCAGAAGTGCATAAAATAGTGTAGGGTAGATATAAAGAAATAGAAGAATAAATATTTAAACAACCTATAGTATCAGTAATATACTTAGCTATGGTGTTTGTTAAATGATAGTTACCAAGTTAATGGTCCCTATCAGGGAGTTTAAACCTAAATCCTTGAATAGAGAGAACAAGTGGGTGTTGTTGGTCCTCAAGAGCTTAGTTGTTGATTAGGGTTGACTTACGTAGGGTGATTGTAAGCCTAGATGTTGAAACTAGAATGCTAAGAGCCTGAATGAGAGTAATATTTGATTTTATTAAAGTTTTTTAACCTAAATTAAAGGTTATAATTTGTCTTATATTGCTGACATCGATAATCTCATCGATGTCAGCTAGGATCCTACCGACGTCGATCATGGGTTGACTGACATCAGTGGCCCTAGAATAGGTAAACCTTTATATTTATGGCCTATTTTCTATTATTGTGCATGCCAAGTATGAAAACCATTATAAAATGGTAAAAATAAGAGGTTAGGAAGGAAGTAGTTGTTTAGTAATTTAGTTTAAAAGTGGGAATAAGTCTTAGGTAGTTAGGATGAGGGGACTAGGTCTTGAGGTGACTCATCAAGGGAGAATTAGTCATAGGGTGAGGTGGCCAGGTAAGGTGGAAATAGGGGTTTTTAATTAACTTAATTAATTATTTCAAATTAATTAAATGTGTGAGGGGTAAAATTATGGGTTAGGGAGATTAATTATTATTATTAAAATGGGTTTATGGGGGTTTCAACATAGGGAGTTACACACGTGTGTGTGACATAATTTTGGTGTCTACACCCCAATTTATTGATTGTAATTTCCTTTGGGTAAATCATTATTTTCCTACTCTACACCCTACCAGGGCAATTGCCCATGTCATTGATTATAACCACCTTTGAGAAAATTAGTGTTTCACATTATGTTCTTGATTATAAATGCCTTTAGAAAAATTAGTGTCAGTCCCATCATCTTATAGGGGCAAATATATATGCCACTAATTATAACTACCATTGGGAAAATTATGTCCCACCCTTCATTACTAATTATAATCACCTTTGGGTAAATCAATGACTTAACAACCATTACTATTTATAACTACCTTTAGGCAATTAAATAATTCCACCCCCATTGCCACTAGATTATGTCATTTTCTTCAATTCAAGGGAATGTTTGATGGATTTTTTTTTCCAAGCACTTCCTTGAGGGGGAATCAATGGCTAATCGATCACCCTTTTGGGTATGAACCTCTCATTTTAATGTATTTTACATTATTTGAAAATATGTTACCATTCTTGTGTCTTGTAATGCCTTCTCAAATAGGGGAAAACTATAGACACTCAATTTCAACCACTTTCATGCCTAAATTAGGATTCAACTCAAAATATAATAAATGACACAATTTAAGTCTTTAAATCATTTAGATTACCCAATTTCATCTGTGTAATGGATTTAATTACTTATAAACATGGTGAGGAAGGCTTATTTGAGGTATTACCCTATATGAACCAATAACTTATCTTGGATTTAATCCTTGTAAAATTGTGACCTAAAAATTTATATTCTTGGCCTATCAAGATATTAATGTAAAAAATTTAAAATAATTCATAAAATCCAAAAACACTAAGCAAGATTAACTTATAAACATGGTGAGGCTGGCTTAATTGAGGTATTACCCTATATGAACCAATAACTTATCTTGGATTTAATCCTAGTCAAATTGTGACCTTAAAAATTTATATTCTTGGCCTATCAAGATATTAATGTAAAAAATTTAAAATAATTCATAAAATCCAAAGGCACTAAGCAAGATTAATTAAAAATTAAATCTCAATTAACTTACCTGAGTAAAAATTCCAAGTTTAATTACTGAATTTCATTTATCTAAAAAGGAAATTTTCAACAAATATGAAGTCAAAGTCAAGGGATATAATAAAGTGATTTATTAATTCCTAAAATTCTAAAAAGGTGAGTCATAACCTCATAAATATCTAAAGTGAGTTGTCATGGCTCATAAATATCTTAAAATGAGTTGTCAAGACTTTATGATTGATTTGACCCAACCTAGGGTTAACCTAACTCAACCTAGGTTAATTTAGACTCAACCTATGTTTGAACTAAAGCTAACCTCCCTAGGGATAGAGTTATTTTGGATACCTATAAATATAATTTCCTTCACTCTTCCTAAACAAGCTTTTATGTGTAAGGCTATTCTATAGGAATGCCTTCAAGAAGCCATCGAAGTAATGTTATAATGCCAATTCAATAATAATCTTCACACCAAGCCAAGCCAAACCTAGCAAAGACATAAGTTTCCATTAGAGAAATGATACCAACATGGAGAAAGCATTGATGGAAATCTCTAATGTTATAGATTGAGCAAGAACATATACTATGCCAACAAGTTAACATCAATTTCAATAAGGGAGGTAAAATTCTTGTGCATTTTTATCTCTCTTTTGTGGCTTTCTCTATTATGTTATTCTCTCCTTAGTTTTTAGGTAAGAATTTTTATTTTCATTGTATTATTATACTTGTATTTTATTTATATTCACCAATAAGGAACTAATCAACATTTGTGTGCTCTTCGAACTGCTAAGATACAAGAATAAGAGAGAGTATGTAAAATTTGATAGTTTTTGGTTGGTAAATTTTAATATTATATGGTGGATATCATTAAAACTTACTAACTTTTTGATTTTGAAGGAGTTTACTTGAAACTACCTCTTAATTTTTAACACTTGAAAGTATTCAACTAGGAAGATTTTCACCACCTTGTAATTTAGGGTTGTACATAGTAGGTGGTTGTAAGTATTTCAAGTGTTGTGTTATTTTGTTTCTTTATCAAGTAAAATAATATGTAGTTTATTGATAATGTAAGAAAAATAATACAAAACCTCTTACTATTATATCTCATATTTCTTATCTTAGTTTTGGTCTTGTATTTAGTTTTAAGATTTTCAACAATCTATAAACCATTTTTTCTTCAAGAAGAGCCACTATTATCATAATAAGGTACTTTTGTACCATGATTTTACCATTTTATGGGTTTTTTGTAGGACATGAAATTAATTTATCTTTTCCCATCATAAATTGCAACTCACACATAGTGAAATTTACAATATAGTGTCCTAATGCATGTGTTTTGAAGAGATCTTATTGATGGTTTTGAGATGAATAAATAAGGATGTTCATGAATTCATTTTTGTCATCCACTTGTAATATTATTATAATTTTCTCATCTACCATCATTAAATACTCATTTAATGTAGATCCTCTTACACATGTGAGGTAGATGTACAAGTTCCTATTGGTTATATATCACTATAATTGAATTTTGTTCTCTCTTTTTCTTGATGTATTAAATCTTGTACTTGTATGTATTTATAACCTTATGAGTCCCATTTAAAATGACTATAATAAATTTAGTTCAAATTAATCATGAATCTTCCATTATGAATACATGTGTGTGTGTGTGTGTGTGTGTGTGTGTGTGTGTGTGTGTGTGTGTGTGTGTGTAAAGACTCATGAGATGGATGTAATAAAATTATATTTTGATCTAGGTTTGAACTTATTCAATGGAAATTAGGTCATTTTTCTACCTTTAATCCATTGCATTCCAAATGTTTTATAGCATCATATTGCTTTTTGTATCACTAGCTATTGAAGTCAGTGAAGATTTTTATATTTTATGGTGGTTTCATTTTCTAGTAGAGTGGTTTGATTTTGAATTTATAGTCATTTTAGGTTAATTAAAGTAATAAAATTGTTTTTTATTACATGAGTTTTACCCCTAATTATCTCAAGATAGATTATTGTAATACTAAGAATCTTACCCCTTTGCATTTATAACTTTAGTAATGGTTAAAACTAATGGATTATATCCCATTATTTTATGATAATAAGTTATAATTAGTTATATATTTTAGGTGGGTATTATGTATTGTTAAATTTGTATCCACTTTTACTCATCCATCATCTAATTTCCTTATTGACTCTAAGCCCATAGTATAAGTGCATTAGTATATTATCATTAAGAGGAAAATCATATTTGAATAAATTAACCTCATAGGTTGGTAATCCTCCCAATGGCCCCTTTATCTGAATAGATATAGAGACTACATCCCCAATACATTGTAATTGGAGTGATTTTTCCAACGAGTTATTGAAGAGGTACTTTTGAGTGATAATATACCCTACCATTTTCAAGTTATCCAATAAATAAAAAATAATAAATTGGATTAGTGACATGTCAAAAAAAACACACACTCTATCTCTACAAATTATACTTATCGATATTTGTGTCTAAGGGATTCTCATGTTAGACATGCATTTTTATGCACTAGGTTAGAAAATACTTTACTTACATGAAACTTTGATAGTGTAGGTATTATAAATAATCTATTATTTTCCAAAAAAATCATTGCTAACCCTTGATATAAAAATGTTTACCAATGAAAACATCTATATATGTTAGAGGCTTCATCATCCCTAAAAAAATAAGAAACTTGTAGAGGTTTATAAAATATTTTATATAAATTACATTGATTTATCAATTAATTGATACAAAGTCATTGATGATTGCATGTTTTTTTCATAAAAATATTAAATTTTTAAATAAAAGTTTTTTTCTATATGATAGTCTAAAATAATGGTAGTAATAAAATAAAATAATAATATGATTTAATATGTCTATTTTTATGATTATTTAATTAGAGATAATTCTATAAATTATCATCGTGGAAACTCTAGCCTTATTGAAACACCATAATAAATCTCTAGGTCAATAAAATAGAGAATGCTACCTTCCTTAGAAATTCAATAAGATATGACACTTCAAAACAATGTAAGGAACACTACATGAAGAAGAGGCATGTCCTACAAGACATGAAAATTGGTTTTGTATAGGTATCGAGTTGGTATGTATATAACCATATTGTAAAAGGTAGAAGATATAGGTTAATTAAAGGTGATTGTGAAGAATAATATATTAAAGAGAGTAATAAGTGGATATAATTGAGTATAAGAATTAATGAGGACTATACCATAGAGTGTAGAGGTATAGAGTAAATACAAATATGGAATTTAGTGGATGTTTTATATTTATATATGAATAAAGAGAGTTAGAATAATAAATATTTGAATACTATGTATTATGGATATAAATGTATAGAAAAGATAATACACCTTAATATTTTTATGAATTCATGTTCTAATAAGGAATTAACCCAAATACTAACCTATGCATAATATTATCTCTAACCAAAGTCAAAAAGAACACGTAAACATTTATACCTAGTAATATATTTTATGTGAACATTTGGTATCACCACACATAATTTTGTCAAATAATGTCTAGAGGGAAGTATACATTTATATTTTGAAATCTTGCACTAATAGAGATAGATGAGTGGTGGGAAAAAATGCATAATTTTTTTTCCACTCAATATAAATAATTGGTGAATAATTATGAAAAATAAAATTTGATTTCTTTGGCTGATAAGTTAAGGATTTTTGGGTTAAATTTGTAAAACTTTTATGGCCTTTGATCTTAAGACAAGCTAAACATTATTGAAGTTATAGATGTGGATTAAAAACTAAATTAAGTGGATGCCATATCAACTAGACACTTGTAGAAATTGATAAGCCTTGGACTTGGGAGATTGATTATTAGTTTCAGACCACTCTTGAATCATTCTTGATTATTTTGGAAATTCAAGGTTGGATAAGTTTTGACTAAAAATATTAATTTATTGGACAGTCTATGAGGTAAAATCTTGAGAAAAGTGCCACTCCTTATATGCAAGCTATTTTTTAGATAAATAGATAGTCAAGAGTGGTATATATATCTTCAGGGACATAATCACCTAAGAAATGATGTGTAGTAAGAGGGGTAATCCTTAAAGGATGTGACTTAATAGAAAATTTGGTGTAAATGGTTGTGGGGTAAAAAATATATGGGGGCCATGAAATTAGAAAATTGACGAGAGAATTAATAGGAGATTAGTTAAGGTGATTAAGAGAAAATAGTAAGAAGATATGTTAGGAGTTAAGTAATGACAAAATGAAGAATAAAGTGATAAGAAAATAAATGGTAGAAGAAAAGGCTCATATAAGAAAATAAATGGTAGAAGAAAAGGCTCATATGATATCTAAGAGAGATGGAAAAAAATAACATGAAGAGAGAATGTACCAAAATAATAGGTGGGGGAATGGATACACCCACTATAAAATAGCCTACCTTTGAAAACTTGAAGAATATTGAGTCCACTAAGACACACCAGTTAGCCCTAATTCTAGTAAAAGAAATTGAAGAGATGAGGGAAAGTTATAGACTAGAATTTATACTTTACTTCACACTATAGAAGGTGACGTAAAAATTGTATAAAGGCATATAGGATAGTTTTACATTCATTGGAACACCAAAACTATTCAGATACCTAGGAGTGGAAGCCAAGTTAGAAAAGATAAGTATTTCCCATAGTGGATGAGGCATAAGAGAAAGGTGAAGACATGGTTGAGGAAATATTATAGTGATTGATGTAGAAGGAAAAGAAAAATAAAATATAGTAACATTGGTAGAAGGAAATATAATATTAGGGGTAGATTATTCCATCTTATTAGAGTCATGAAGGTTTATATAAGTAAACTAGGGAGAAATAGTAGATGATAAAAATACAGAAGGATAAATCATTGGATATAAAAATGTGGTAATAATTCGATAAAAAATAGAAAGAATAAATTATAGTGAGGAAGATAATTTAGAAAAAGTATAAGTAAAATATAATTAAGAAGTTAATCTATAATAATAAAGATTATATAATCAAAATAATAAAGAGGAATACAATATAGAGGTAAAAGATAAAGAATAAAAGATAGGAAACAAAACCCAATTTCAAAATCCTAAATAAAATAGAAGATGTGAGAAGATTAACCCATCATAAAAAACACCATCCCCATTATTATTTCACATAAAAAAAGATAACACATCACATATAAGATAATAATTTCATAAAAGAGAAGAGGTAAAAAATAGTTTCAACACATTTAGTGAAGAAATTGAGAGAAGGAGAGAGTTCTCAGATAGTCAAGCATAAGTCTTTGGGAAGAAGTATTTTAATGGGTAAAGAGAGATAAATTAAGGAAACACCTTTGGAAAGTCAAAATAAATACACAATACAAATAAGTCTAACAAAGAGTAGTACTAGTAATTGAAATAGTAACAACTCAAGAATTAACTCAATTATTTTAAAGATTGATGAGAATATAATTATGTTGCCTCTTTTTGGTAAAGATACTAAATATATATAAGATCAATTATTTTTAATGGATTCATATCTGAGGAGTCAAAATATTAATGATGATAGGACAATTCTCTATAAATTTGTGGTTACGTAAAGATAATCTACACTAAAATGGTATATGAGGAAAAATTAGGTCATACCAACTCATGGATAGATGTAAATAAAAAATTTATGGATGATTTATAATTTCAAAATGTCCTCACATTTATGAGTGACTTCCACTATCCAAATTCCCCCATGAAAGTGTGATCATATGAGGGAAATGATCCAAAAGGATAAAGAAAGTGTATATGAATATGATTAGAGATTCACATAACTAATGTGGAAATGTGAATAACCACTAAATGAAAACAAAATTTTAGCATGGTTCATTTCTATATTTGTGACTTAATTAATATATTTAATAAATGGGAAGATATTTTTCACCTTTGTAAATGCCTAGAAATGGATTCTAAGTTAGAAGCACAATCTTGGAGGAGGGAGACACATTAATCCCTCAAAGAAAACATAGAGAGATTACAACAATAGTTGGTGAAATTAAGATTAAATAAGGAAATTAAAATGAAGGGGAGGAATGTAATTCATATTAGTCAAAATTAAATTTTATAAAACCATGAATATGGTGCACCACTTGTTGCATATAATGGCACCTTATGATGGAATTCTTGCATCATGATATGGAAAAGAGGGCGAAAATAATAATGACTCAAGGAATATCTAGTATGACACCTCTGGTTTAACAACATATCTATTTACAAAGATTGTATTGTTGAATATGCTAATTATATACCCAACACCCATAACACATGTGCTCAATGATGGATGTGACACCACCTATGAACCAATTAATGTATTTCACCACTTAAAGATAATTTAACAATTATATCCACACATGTATGGGATATGATGTAATGCAAGATTAGAAATATATGTATAAAGGAAGATCCACCATAGTAAAAAAAATGACACCACCATCGAAAATAATTTCTACCCTAAATATCACACAACATGTAGCATACCAATCAAAACTACAATATCAAGACCTTCCACCAATACTAAACACAACATCAAAAGGCTAATCTAATCAATATAATAATAATAATAATAATAATAATAATAGTAATAATAATAATAATAATAATAATAATAATAATAATAATAATAATAATAATAATAATAATAATAAATGAGGTTATAGGGGGGTTCAATACAAAAATATATGAAGGTACCATGACAAAAGTGGAAATTCCCAAGGAGGACAAAGTTAAAATAAAAGTTATAGCCAAGAAAAGCCTCAACTTGTCTATCATAAGTGCATGAAATTAGGGTACATAACAAGGAACTATGTATAAGAACCATAAGTAGAGTATGGATTATATAGTGAGAAAAAAACACATGATTAATTATCATGCCTACAATTGGTAAAATACTACAAGAATGTGGGTACTAAGAAATAATATTTATTGGGGTCACTATTAGAAAAAAGATCCAAACATATAAATAAAGTTATACAAGTACTCAAAATTAAAGGGAGATGAAATAAGGTGAGGCACAAAGAAGAATACATTAGGATTAAATAATAATTATAGTGTTAAAAATAATATATATTATCTATTTAATAAAATAAAATAATGTAGAGAATTAACTAAGGAATATGAAGAAAATCCTAGGAAAAAGTAACCAAGGATAGTCATTGAGGAACAAAAAATAAGAGTTGTGGTAACCAACCATAGTGGAAATATTATGGGGAAAGAAAAGGAAAGGTTAACTAATTCCAAGGAATAATCTAAGGAGGATAGTGAAGAATAATATCCCAACACACATGAGCATGATAAATGTCAAATAAAAGTATAAGAGTTATCCGAGATAAGTAAGATAATGATAACACAAAAATAATTTGCTTCGATGAAGCAGAGATTGGGAACCTTAAAAAAATATTGAAGCTAGCGAATAAACAAGGATCAAATAAAAAATTAATTTAATTATATAAATAATTGAACAAATATGAAAGGGAACATGGATTACACATAATATATAATAGTAAATAAAAAACCAAAAATAATGTGTTTATGACCTATCCAAAATGGCAGAAGATAAACATTCTCCTAAATGTCAAAATTAATGGTCTAGAGGTGCATAAGACACTATTAGATCTAGGGGATTAAACCAATTTTCTCCAAATAAATACATGGGAATTACTATGAAAACAATAGTTTCACATGAAAACCTAAAATATCTCCATGAAAAATAGAACCCCATGATCACTAATAATAAAACTTCATAATGTATAATTATATTTCATAGGCCTAAAAAAGAAGGTAGATTTTGAGGTCATCGACATGTATGATACTCGATACCATGTACTCATAAATTTATAATGGTTTTTATATTTTAGTATTAGTTTATATTTATAGGATGAAGAAATCATGTTTGAAATAAATGGATTGGTATTTTGCTTTCTACTAGATATCAACATGATAGTTTAATGATCAGAGGAATTATGGCCCAATGAACGGAAATGTGACTATGATGAATTATCAAGGGTATATACTAATAAAAAAAATAGACCTCAATGGATAATTTGAAACAAATTAAGTGGGAAAGGTGGATATAGAGAGTGAGGAGTTAGAAATAGAGTCAGATGAAGATATAGAAGCATGATTGTATAGGGAGCTAGAAATAAGGATATAAAAATTGTACCATATGAAGAAATCACCACAAAGAACCTTAATAATTACTACAAAACAATATTTTTCCTCTAAAAAAAAGTACATCACATTTAGATAGGTTCATTACATGTAAAATTACCCAAATTTAGTGGTAGCAAGTATGTGGAAGAATACTTGGAACAAATAGTAAGGGTATTCCCCTTGGAAGTAAAAAGGATGAAATAAATAGACAATAACTTGACTATCACAACCATGAGATGGTTGAATACCCATAAGTAGGATATCCTGAACTGGAAAAACTTCACCATTCTATTGAAAACACAATTTATTAAAAAATAAGGATCTTTTAGGGAAATCAAGAAATATGTTAGGCCTCATACTTCTAGACTTCATATCCTAAATTACAAAAAAAAATGGATTGCAAAGGGTGAGATGGATAGAATACATTGGTAAAATTATTTATTAGACCTTTGAAGCATACCCTAGAGCTTGGTACATGAAATAAGAAGTGAAGAGAGGCATATGTGATTAGAATGAACTAAAAATTGATTTATATCAAACTTAGAATTTTTGGACCTAGACACAAGAGTGTGTTGAGCACTACAAAAGATAAAAGCCTTATTTTCCAATCCAGATGACACCGTAAAAACAAAATTTAGTAGAATAAAGTCATAAATTAGGAGGTTAGGGCATATATATGACTGGGATTTAATTATAGTAATCTTAAATAAGGTATAAGTTGGCAAAAAAATAATATCAAATATGGAAAGATTTTTCCATAATACAGAATAAAATGGAAAAATGGTACATTGTAGAAAAATGACCAAGAAATAAACTAAGGATGAGGAAGAAAAACAAAGAAATATGATGTTATAAATTTAATAAGGTGAATGACAATTGATTAAAATAGTAAAATATAAAACAAAATACTTTTACCACCCACTCAAAGTCATAAAGGAGAACATAACAACATAAAGAGACCTAAAAATGGATAACATAGGAAATTATTTGGTAGATGTGGAGATAAATAAAATGATATAATTATTAATGGAATTTAATGAATTATTCCCCAATACCTTCACAAAACTTCAATTAATAAAAAAGGTAGGTATGATTACAATACAAATCCAGGAAGATGATAATTTGTTGAGGAAGAGACCCTACCACCTTAATCCATATATAAAAGTAAAAAATAAATTAGATAAGATTATGTCTAGTGACATTATAACACTGATGGAAGATTCCAAATGGATAATTTCATATCAAGATAATTTTTCATTTATATTACATACAAGGAGAAAAAAATAATGCATACATGACCCCTTCCCAACCCATTTTATAGAGGAGATTTTTGAGAATATTGTAGGAAGATAAATATACTCCTTTACGTATGAATTCTTAGGGTACCATTAAGTGAATATAGCCATATAAGTCTGATGCAAAACTATTTTGATACATAATGAGGGTGATTTATGTACAACATGATGTTATTTGGTTTGATAAAATAACTTGTGGCATTCAATCGTATTATGGTGAATACTTTTTGAGAGTTTATTCATGACTATTTAAATGTCTATTTAGATGATCATATGTTGTATGGACTAATGTGATACCATGTACAAGGTTTTAGGATAATGTTTGAATGATGTAGAGAACTATTTATATACTTAAATTTAAATAAATGTGCATTCAAAACCCCATTTTGGTCATTGTTAGGATAAATTATCTATAAGGAAGGAATAACTTGTATCCATTTAAAAATGATAATTATAAATATACCAAATACCAAAGATGCAAAAATATGTAAGGACCTTGTTGCAATATACTGAATATCACCACATGTTTATCCATAACTATGTCGTGATTATTTCCCCCATTAAAGAGTTTATAAAGAATAAGAATAATAAATCAATATAATGGACACCGTAATGTTGAGATTCATTTTGTTAAATTGAATAATAGAATTGTTAATGTGATTATTATTATTTTTCTATATTATAAAATCCTATTTCACATCCATGTAGATGCATATAGTGCAACAATAAGAGTTGTGTTGGTATAGATGTGAGGGAATATAGACCATACCATTTATTTCATGAGTAATAAATCAACAAGAATAGAGATGAATTACTCTATCATGAAAAGAGAAGAGTTGGAAATAGTATATGTGGTGTATACATTTCCAAATTACTTAGTAGCCATACTTTTTATGTTTTAAATGAATGATGAGCCATTAAAAATAATTAGTAAATCTATCTATCAACAAAGGGAGAATATGCAAATGGTTAATGATATTATAGATATTTGATTTCAAAATTATGGTAAATCCTAGAAAAAAACAATGGGCATGAAAATATATCTAGAATAACCACAGGATAGGACAAGGGGTTGATTGATGATGACTTTTTTAGAGCACGCTTATTTTGTATCAAATACATATAAAAAAACATGGTCAATATCACTAATTTTATAGTAACATGAGAATTCCTTGATGGATATGATAAAATTGAATGTAGGAGGTTACTAATATAATAATTCCCCTTCAAATGAATTAAAGGATAAATATATAAGAAATTCCAAGATGAGGTTCTAATAAGAGTCGTATTACCACATGAAAAATATGACATCACGTGAGAGGGATATATGGAGTTGTAAAAGGACATAATTTAGGGAAAGCATTGTAAAGAAAATTCTATTTATAGAGCTATGGTTTATAAATCTATTTCAAGACACCCATAAGGTGCGTGACATTTGCTAAGGGTATGGAATCCTATTACTAAAGATGAAATTAAATTGATACAAATATTAGCCTTAGATCCATTTAAGAAATAGACTTTTGAATTTATTAAACCAATCAAACTGGAATCTAGAAGGAGCAACACCTAATTTGTCATTATAATTACATTTTTTTTGACAAGATGGGTTGAAGCAATACCTACCAAATTCTGCATTTAAAAAAAATAAAAATATCATTACAAGATTTGGATGTCCACTGAGTATCATGAGTGATTAAGGAAAACATTTTGTCAATCACACAATTGACCAATTATTGAAGCATTTAATGATTACACACAATCAAAGTACACCATATTATTCTAATGCTAATGAGATGGTGGAAACAATTAACAGGGTTTTGGAGAAAGTATTAACTAAAATATATAATACATAATAGATTATTAGGAAATCAAGATACGTATATTAATCTACTCTTAGCACAAAACCTATAAATGACTCATAAAGTATTCCCCCTTTCAATTGGTATATGGTCTAAAAGTCATCATTCCCATTTAGTTAATTTTACTAAGCTTGCAGTTGGTAGTAACATACATAATGAATGATGAGTATCTAAGATAAATATTGATTGATTTGGAAAAATTGGAGGAGAAAATATTTATGTTTGTATATAATATAACCCATGAATAAAAAAAGACAAAAAACATGGCATGATCACCATACCAAGATTAAGGAATTTTAATTAGGACACAAGGAAATGATACATGATAAAAAGTAAATAAATATTGGTAAATTAAATATTTGGTATTTAGGACATTATATAATTAAACATTAGATTATAGAGAAACAAAACTTCAAACATTTTCAGGAATGTCAATAAATGGATATGTAAATAATTTCAGGCTAAAATATTACATTGCAATATAAGGCACTAAAATGCTAGAATAATTAATATATCTTAGATATTTGTAATAAATGTCTCAAGGTGATTTACACCTTTGATTGACATAGGTTAGTTAGATGTGATATTTATTATGTGTGATTAGTTAGTATGAGTCATAATTTCCTATAGATTAGGAGATCTAATCTCACTTACTATTGTATAAATAAGCACCTCTTGTAGTGCTTTTGTTAATGCAATTCCATTCTATCTTCATTTGGTATCAGAGCAAGAAATCTTGATGAGTTTTTATAAAGCATTGGAGATTCGATGGAGATTGAGAACAATATTTGTGTGATCCTTAGATGCATCATGTTTCTCCACTTTCAACCATCCCAAGCTGAAATACTATCAAAATTTTAACCAATTTTGTGAAAGGAGAATAGTTGTCAATGCAGACAATTTTTTTCCTTTTTTGCAAAATTTTGATAATTTTAGTGTCAATTTGAGCTAAAAATATTTTTTGGAGGGTTTTGACTGTATAATTTTAGATCTAAGTGTTCATGTGCTTGAAAAGATATGAGATCAAGTTTGAGAGCTTTGAATTTGTTTTTATTATTTTTGGTCAAGCTCTAATTTTGAATCGATGGAGGAATAAATCTACTCTTTTGTTGTCATAGCATAGGCCATATATTTTATATACTACCGAGTATTTGATTTGATCTAAATCTATTAGATATATCAAATCTATTCAGACCTGAATATAAAAATTGTTTCATATCAAAAATCTTGGTATAATATTTATTTATAGACCTGTTATAAGTTTTGGCATGACTCCATCGACCCTCTAGATAATTTATTTAATAAATCGATCCAACAATTAAGAAAAATATCAATCAAATGACCTGAAGCAAATTTCTATAAAAATATATAATATCTATAACTGATCCTATATTTTTTTCTAAATTCTACTAAAAAAATATGAATTTAAAAAAATCAAAATTTTTAGAGCTTCTGGTGATTTTTATGATTTTTTTAAGTGTCTATTTTTTAGGACAAGTGAGGAACAAAAAAAAAATGGCAAATTTTCTAACATTTTTTTTAGAATCATGGATCTAATCTTATATCTCTAGGTTCCTCTCATTGAGAGATTTCCTAATTTTTTTCTAAAAAAAGAAAAAAAACTCTTTGTCTTGTCATTTGTTTCCTTAGATTAATCTTTCTTGCTTTCTTATACTAATTATTATTATCTACTTTTACTTTCATAGTTAGTTTTGATAATTTTTTGATTAGTTTTTTTTTAAATAAATAATATTTTATCCAATTTATTATGTTGTAATAATGAAATACCTACCAAAATAAAGGAGATGACTCAATAAGATCACAACTGGCATCCACCAAGATTTTTTCTTGTAGTACTTGAAATTTTGGAAGTGAGGTATGTGTAATTACTAAAATTAAGTTATACCTATATTGAATAAGTTAATTAGGCCTTTCAAATTTTTTATTATATACTCATGAAAATTATATAAAGACTTTTTATTTTTAAATATTAACTACACTATTAAATGCTAAAACTTGGATGGGAGATAATAAACATTTAAATTGATACATGTAGAGAGGGACATATTGTAAGTGAAGGATCATAAGGACTTGTCAAGAATAAGGACAAGGGTTCTTCTAGGGTGAAGGATCATAAGGACTTGAAAAGGCAAGGACAAGGGTTCTTCCAAGGTGTGTAAGATCTAGAGGGTCTACAAGTGTGCAAGACTAGGTTGATTTGCAGGTTGTGCAAGATTAGGTAGAAGATCTACATGGTAAGTAAGATTAGTTGATCTGCAGGTGTGTGTGTGTGTGTGTGTGTGTGTGTGTGTGTGTGTGTGTGTGTGTGTGTGTGTGTGCGCGCGCGCAAGGTCAAAGGAGATCTATGGGGTAGCAAGGTCAAAGGAGATCTACAACACAACAAGGAGCAAGATCAGGGAGATCTACTTGGAGTACTTTGAGTACTTGGTGGACTGGCAGTATTGTTACTGACTGGTGGAAACAACAACTCTGTGTTTGAGTTCTCTAGGTTCCTCTCATTGAGAGATTTCTTATTTTTTTTTCATATACAAACAAGAACTTGATAAATGCCATCAATAAGTTATCTCAATAAAAACTAAGATAATGACACATGTTATTGAAATATGCATTATGCATAGATAAGAAAAGGAATAAGTAGGCCCTCAAGACCTCACCTTTATTACTAGTATATGAATGGTACCCTATTTTCCCTATTTATCTCAAACTCCAAACCTATCATTTCATGGAAGACTATATGCAAAAAGATGAAAGGATTCAGTCTAGATTGTTAAAATAATGTCTAAATGATAACTCTCTTTCTCTTACTTATCATTCAAATAATGCATGTACTCCATCCATGTATAACATAGATGTACATGATATTCCAATTTCAAATGATACTTTATTTCATGTTAGAAAAAAATCAAATTCTTCTCTTGCATCTCTCCCTAGTTACACTGAAAGTGATAATGAATATGATAGTGAACATGCAAATGAATACAAAAATGAGAATTATTATGAACAATATTACAATGATGAAAATGCATGGAGAAATGATGATTATTATTCACATAGTAAATAAGGATATACATCTCATGTTTATAACTCTTCTCTCACTCCTCTCAAACATAATGTACTTCCAAACATTATTTCTACTTCTATGAATGACTCTATTTCAAATAATTCACATGTTCATGAAAAAAACACCAAGAAACCCGTGGTGAAAGTTTGAAGGTAGAGGGCAATTTGGAAAATTTTCATTTGGTGTAGGGTCAATTTTTTGGGTAGAGCACCACCTAGATCTACCACTTCTAGTAGCAAAACCACCATCATGCCACCATTAGTTTTAATCCTCTGTTCATGCCATATGACTACCTACTGGGCATTTTTAGCCCTTAAACACTTGTCCTTCACCACTATGAGCCATCTCTAAAGATAGTTTCTTTCAAAGCTCATAACTTTTGATTCGTGAAGCCTAGGAAGATGATTTTTTCACCTTGGCTATTTTTTTGAGATCTATGTAGTGGTAAGTTTATTTTTACATCTTGATCAAAAATATTTCTAAAATGTTTAATTTGATGTTTTTCCATAATATTCATAGCTACAAAATCTCTTTATTCTGATTCTATATCAGATTGTAAACTTCATTAGTAAAATTTATTAATTCATCAAAACATTACAAATTATAAGGAGGAAAGCCCATTTTTTCCCCATAATTGAAAATACTATCAAGAGGGGGTGGGAGACATTTTATTACCTTCACTCAACACATCTTGCAATGATAAAATTGTAAATATCCTTAGATGCATTTTTGGCTGAAATCAATGTTTAATTTCCTCCTTTTCCATTGCATTTTTGGACACATTTTTAGTAGAATTTGACATCATTTCATGTGTTGGTGTGAGATTTGTTATCTTTTTGTATGTATTTTTTCATTTTTGAGTCACTTACATTTTGCAAATGCATATTTCATTTCCACACTTGAATAAAGCATTTGTAATTTATCATATGCAACTTGTTATTCACAATGTTTGGTTCAGGACCTATATTTTTCCTCCTTGACACATAATTGATTTACGATGATAATTACATAGCATGGAAAATAAAATTACAAACACATCTTGAGTTTGAAGACATTTAGTCAGTAGTAGAAGGCACATGGCTCTGATATGCAACATATGTTGATCAAAAACTAAAATATGAAAAAGCTAATAAAAAGGCTAAGTTAATAATCATGTTTGAAGTTTTGGATGAGGTACAACCTCATATCTAAAGTGATACAAATAAAAAATATGCTTAGGATAAGCTAAAAAAAATATATGAAACTAAGAATCAAAATCAAATCTTGCATCTTTAGAGCCAATTGCACACTCTCAATCTCAAATTTGATGAAAAAGTAGAAGCATTCCTTAGATGGGTTTCAAATTTGTATAAGCTTCACTTTAATCTTTAATTGAATCAGTGAAAAATGATTCTTTGATCGCTATAGTCCTTAGAGCACTACCCCCCACATCTAAGATCTTTGCGATCACTTTGAATGTCACAAGATAAAAACTAACCTTTGAGGTGTTGGTATATTTGTTGAAACAAGAGGAAGCTATGCATAATTTAGAGGAAACAGATGATGAGCATGCACTTTCATCAAATCAAAAGGGGAATAAAACCATGAAGGGTCTAAAACAATATCTAAATTAGAATAAAAAAATACAACAAAGGAACAATTCATATTCTTTTAAAGCATGCCAAATTTATCGAAGATTAGGACATGACTTAAAACATTACAGGTACAACACATTTTAAAGGGCTCATCAAGAAAGTATCCATCCTTCAACAAATCACCATGGACATAAAAAAAGTAACCACAATAATAAAATATGTGGAAACAAAAAAATTCCAAGCCTAAACAACATGACAATGTTGTTGAAGATGATGATTCTTTAAATGAGGAATATGGTTTAGCTACTCAAACACTTGAGTCTACCAATCATCCAAGTGTAGTTTGGTATGTTGATTTAGGGGAAACTAGACACATGATGGGAAGAAAAGACTAGTTTTCTACATTGACAAAAATAGAATTAGAGGGAAATGTTTCACTTGGATATGATACCTCATATATAGTACAAGATAGTGGTGACATCAAACTTCAACTTGGAAATAAAAATTACAACATTTCAAATTTTCTTTATGTTCTAGGACTTACAAAAAATATATTGTCTATTAATCATCTACTTTACCATAATGTCATGGTTGAATTTGATAACCAAAATGGTCAAAATTTTTGCCTCATAAAGGACACATCTAGGCATTTTAAAGTGATTGCCAAGGCTTCTAACATTGGCAAAATGTTTCAGCTTGATTTTATTCAAAATGATCATCAAACACTTATGGTCAAAGATACAAAACTAGACAATTTGTGGCACTGAAGATATGGTCACTTGAGTTATGGTTGTTGGTATAATCAAGAAAACAAGATATGGTTCATAGTCTTCCCAAACTCAAGTACTATTTTGATATATGTAGTAGTTACTTAGTAGGAAAATAAAGAATACCTCTATTTGGAAATAATGAGTATCAATCACTTGGTAAGATGGATATGGTGCACACCAATCTTTGTGGACATTTTTCTCCCAGTCTTAGAGGGTATAAATACTTTCAGATTTTTGTTGATGATTACTCATAAAAAATGTGGGTATTTTATTAAAGACTAAGGATCTAAATTTTCAAGTCTTGAAATAATTCAAGGCCACAATTGAAAATAAAATTGGTAGGAAAATCAAGACCCTCTACTCAGATCATAGGGGGAATACACCAATAAAGAATATTTATCCTATCTCAGTGTGAATGGAATCAATCAATGATTGATAGCTACATATTCACCTCAGTAGAATGGAGTTGTAGAACAACATAACAAATTCATAGTGGAAATGTTTTATAACATGGTTGAGGATGAAAAATTTCCTAATATATATTAGGAAAAATCTTGTCACACTGTAGTCTACTTTTTGAATAGGTGACCCACCAAAGCTCTTGATGGAATCACACCACATGAAGCTTAGATAGGGAATAAACCAAAGGTAACTCACCTTCAAGTTTTTAGTTGTAAGGCATATATGCATGTTCCTAATAAGAAAACAAAGAAGTTAGATAAGAAAATAAAGGAATGTATTTTTGTGGGATATAGTGTACAATCAAAGGCATATATGTTATTTGATCTTAAAACAAAGAAATTACTAATTAATAAAGATATAGTGTTTGATGAAAAGAGTGGAATCAATCCAACTTTTACATAGGAAAATGATATAATAAAAAATTCTTGTAATATTTTTAGATAGTGATGGTGAAAGTGAAAATGAAGATAGTCAAACATGACCTTTATAACCACCACTTATAGTTCAGTGTATGCCCAAGTGGTATACAAGTACTATATGAGATGGTAACTTGAATGGAGTACCAGATAGATCTAATTAAAGATAAAGGAATCAAAGAATGGATTGAAAATAGGTTAATATGGCCCTTATGATTATTGTGAAAGAGACATATGATCCCTCTATAATAATAAAAGCCTTATAATCTAGACCTTATAAAGATGCCATGGATGCAGAATATTAATCACTGATGAAGAATAACACTTAGAAACTTATTGATCTTCTACCAAGGAAAAATCTTATTGGATGAAAATGGGTATTTAAGACTAAGTATAAAGTAGATGGTGGTATTGATAATTAAAAGGCAAGGCTTGTTGCAAAAGGGTATGCTAAAAAATAAGGCATTGATTATGAGGAGACTTTTGCTCCCACATCTAAGATAAATACTATCAGAATAATTTTTTCTATAGTTACATAGTTTGGATAGAATATCTATCAAATGGATATAAAAATTTATTTTCTCAATGGATATTTGAAAGAAGAAGTCTACATGGCTCAACCTGAAGGATTTTTGGCACATAATTAGGAACGTAAAGTGTGTAGGCTTATCAAATCTCTCTATAGGCTAAAATAGGCTCCTTGAGCTTGGTACATAAATATTGATAAGCATATTATACATGGATTTAATAGGAGTCCATATGATCCTAATGTCTACCTAAAAAAACATAAGGGGGAGGTTGTGATAGTGATTGTTTATGTTGATGATCTATTCATCATTGGTAGAATAGTGAAGATGATCGATGAAACTAAGAATGATCTCAAGTGATCATTTGATGTGATAGATATCTGGATGCTACACTATTTTCTTGGTTTAGAGGTATGGTATAAGAGACATTACATTTTTGTTTCATATATGAAGTATACCAAAACATTGCTCAATAAATTTAGGATGATGGACTACAAACCTATTATAACACCTATGGAAAAAATACTTTAGTTACCTCATATAGATCCATCACCAGAAGTAAAAACAAATATTTATCAACAATTGATTGGAAGTCTCATTTAATTGACATATACCAAGCTATATATTAGTTATGATGTTAGATGTCTTTCTGAATTTGTGCAAAAACCAAAGGTGACACATTAGAAACCAACAAAGTGAGCATTGAGATACATCAAAGGTATAGCTGAGTATGGTCTAGAATACAAGAATAATGATAAGCTATTTATAGGATACATGGATGTAGATCATGCAACATCTATTGATGACAAGAAATCCACTTCTAGATTTGTGTTCTTTCTAAGATTTGTTCTAATTTCATGGGGAAGTAAGAAGCAAAACTATGTTTCTATATATTCCATAGAGGTATAATATCATGTTGCAATAGGATATATCTATGAAATGATATAGATACATCATATTATTTTAAGACTTGGAATTCCACATACATAATCTATAGTTCTAAATTAGGACAATCAATGTATTCTACATATTGTTCACAATCAAATGTTTCATGAGAGAACCAAACATATAAAGGTTTAGATTCATTTCAAACATGAACAAGTTTATCAATACAACATACAACTCTAATATTACCCCACTCAGGATCAATGTGCAGATGTCTTCACAAAGTCACTTGCACATGATAAGTTTGAGGCATTCAAAAATTCTCTCTCTTCTTCCCTTCAGGCTATGATTAATTAAGGGGGGAATGTTAGAATAATTAATTTATCTTAGATATTTTTAATAAATGTATCAAGGTGATTTACACCTTTAATCTACATAGGTTAGCTAGATGAGGTATTTCCTATGTGTGATTAGTTAGTATGGGTCATAATCTCCTACAGATTAGGAGATCTAATCTCACTTAGTATTGTATAGATAAGCACCTCTTGTAGTGCTTTTGTTAATGCAATTTCATTCCATATTTAAAAATAAAATTGAAAAAATTGGGTTTAGGGAAAAAATAGAAAAAAATTCAAGGAAAAAAAGTTTAAAACCTTAAAAAAAATTGATTAAAAGATGTGAAAAATGAAAACCAATTTAAAAAAAAAGTAAGTCAAAAATGATTCTAGAAAAAAATGGAGAAAAGGAAAGGTATTCAAGTACAATAAACATAAAAAAATTGATCCTCGGTGATAAAAATTATGAATGAAAAGATAAAATAGAGTGAGTGTTTAACCCCTTTTTGAATTAAGGGTTGAGAGAATATTGTAATCGACTCTGGAATAAGGTATTCTAAAGGAGTCAAATTAAATAATTTATTTTTATAAAATTCTAATAAATATACTAAAATGAGAATATGATAAATCTAGAAAATTATAATGCCAAACAATATTATGAAAGTAGCAATGGATAAGAAAAATAACATTTAGTTTGTGAATTGATGTGTAGGTAGATTTGACTGGCATATGTTTGGAAGAAGATAGTCTGATGATTCACCTTGATTTGTCAGATTATATAAATTTACTTTCAATCAGATTAGATAATAATGTCAGACCTTAAACACTAGTGTCAGTGTTTATATCTTGGTTTTGATGCTATGCATGTTAGATTTCACTTCCCCCTTATGGGTTATTAGTTCATATTACGTGAATGGGTTTATGAATTATTATTTTTTTCAAAACCTTAGGCCCTCCAATTAGGGCATGTTACCTTAAAAAATAGGGGTTATTGGCCTCAAGTGAAGTTGATTTGATTTAAAATACCTCTCTTTTAATAAGTGATACCTACATAGCCATATAATCTGAAGAGGGATTTAGAATGATGCAGTTCTCCCCTTTATGTGAGATTTTGTGTGAAAAATTATACAATATGCTATATGTGAATGATTCTAGTGATATATCTTGTAACTTGAAAAATACTACTCATGGGATACTCTTTGCATGTTTCATAACTATAATAAGACTGCTCCTATGACTCATTTTGAAAGAGGGAAGAATAAGGTAATATATCTTAGTTGTGCAAATGATTTTTAGTAGTGTAGTGTGAGCTTGAGAGTGCTTTCATAGATTTTTATAGGTGGATAATGAATGATCATTGATTTGTATTTATACCAAACATTTTTAAATAAATATCATGGGAGGGTTAAACAAGAAAAACATGCAAACCCATACATATCAAAATATTTAAAATTTTGATTATTTAGAAGGTAAAAACACTAGCACCAGATTTGGGACACTAGTGTTGATGTTAATGTCCAAATCTTGATGCTAATTCCATGCATGGTAAAAATATATTGAAGATTTATAATTATCTATGTAGGATGGAAATCAGGTTTTATGCAAACTATAGTCTATAGGTGATTTGTGTCATTAGAATGTCAGGGTTGTTATATAGTATAAGTAATTTAACAAAGTGAGATGGAAAATGTGACACTTTCAGCATCAAAAAGGTCATAAACTAAAGGTTTAATCCATGTTTTATATTTTTGAAGTGTAAAAGACTACTATTTCATAAAAAATATATTTTATTATCTACACCCCCAATCTAGTAATAAATAAAGATGAAATTAATAGGTTAAAGGAAATAAATGCGTACCTTAGTGTGTAAAACACATCTTGATTTTTCTTAAGACCCATTTGAGTTTATTATTTGTGAATTACATACAACTACGAACATATTATTAAAATGTAATTAATGATTATAATTTAAAAATTGAACAATTAAAATGCTTCAAAGTAAATATAGAAAGGAAGGAATACATCTGTGTGTTGATGCAACCATGTTACCCATTGGTGCTTTGCTTTGATGATGATTATTCCTTATTTAAGTATTGGATAGAGAGGTTCACAACTAAAATTTGGATGTGGATATGGGAATTTGAGGATGATTATGCTCCCAATTTGGGGCAAAGGTGAGATATGTTAATACCATTGGAGCATTAGATCTTAATTATACAACTCAAGTGTAAACATAATCTATCTAATCTAGCAAAGGTTAAGTGGTGTAGCCATCTTAATTTGAAAAAAGAGAGTAAATTTTGGTCTGGTGAGAAAAGAATTATCCATGTTCATGGAACCTCATAAAATATATTGTAAGTGGTTTATAATAAAAAAATGTATCTTTGATTTGGTGAATTTGAATGGCATATGCACCTCTAATGTTTCTCAAGATGAAGTATCTATCAAAATTTAACCTCTGCTTTATAAACTACATATAATATGTCTCAAATTTTAAAATATTTGTCCTAAAATTTTGAAAATTGGTGTAAAATTCATAGGATTATGTCCCAAGTGTATATATAAATAATGTAATATATATTAAATTATTCCAATTATGCTAATTATATATGTGTGGAATCATGTCTATGACATGCCCCCAATAATATGACCCCTATTTTTAGGTGAGGGGAATGCAAATTAGTAGTTACCTTAGCTCAAAAATATAATATAACCATGTCATATATGTATCAATAATCTAGTAATCAAGAATATAGTGGTAAGTAGACATATTAATTAAGATCATAATATTCAATCACAATAAACCATAAGATGCATGATAAGCATCATAGAAACATCTAGGAGTAACAAGAAAAATCTCAAAAATAATAAAACACACACACACAAGATATCTCATTATCACACAAAATGGGTCTAAGAAGACCAAAAACAAGGGGCATGTTTAAATGTTACACACTCAAGGGGAGGATATGTTTAAATGTCTACACAATAAAGAGACACCACTTAATGGCATTATGGCCAAAAAATAAGAAACATGTTTATATGTTCCATAGTCAAAATAAGGTAGCAAATAATTACAATAAGGTAAGCCATGTGATAAGATGAATAAGTGAAATATAAGAAACCAACATAAGCATATCATACTAGTCCTTGTATACATTTTTTTAGCAAAATGTCCTTTAGCATAATATATCTAGTACATTTTGTAAAATGTAAGTATACGTATAGACATGTGTAAGTGTTAGTATACAAGCATAATATGACATGTAAAGTGATCATAAAATAATGTAACCTGTATCAATCATGATCAATGAAACAAATCCCCCCAATGTAGTGTGCCACATAGGTAGAAGAAACATTCCAATAGCTATATAGTCATGTATCATGTATATAGTGTATGGTTGTATCACACTCATGTAATTGTGAAACATATATGTGTATAGAAAGGACATGATATGATATATACTAACATAAAGTAAATAACATATATACAAAATATATTAAACATGTGTATGACAAATATTATTTTATTTTTTTATTTATTTGAATGTATTTGTATTTTCTTGATTATTATTATTTTTTAAAATTTTTGCATATATAGAATGATAAGAAAAGAATCTATGTACAAGGAAAAGTTCTACTAGAAGCCAAGGAGATCATCAAGGAGATGAATCTATATAGGAATTGTATCATATGTATATATTAGCTAAAGATATGTCCTATTTTTGATGAATTTGATCTAAATGTATTGTTCTTTGGAAAAGGGTGCAACCTTACCTTCATATAAGTTGATATGAAACTAATGTTTTTATTAATCATTATTTCTAGTGAGTATAGCCATGATTCTCCAAGAATTTTTTTTTAAACAATTGGATTATAAATAACATGAAAAGTAAGAGAACATTATTCAAAAAAAAAATTAAATCTTAATTGAATTACTCTCATAATTATTGTAATTGCATTAGTTTGATCTATTTGTTGATGCTTATTCCCAAGAGAGATAAGAAATGACATAGAATACAAAGTTATATCTTGATAGTCCATAACCTTGTTATATATAAATTTCTTTCCATCTATGTGAGTAGTGATAGTGAAAGGGTCCTAATATGAGTAAAGAATTGTAATTTATCCCTTTGCAACCACATTTTAAACTTTAGATTTTTTGAATGTCTTTTGATTTTTGACCTCTCTTGTTAGAAACCATTATTTAACCATACTTTTTTTCTTATCATGAATTTGATTTTCCAACTTCTCTTTTAGTAATTTCATTTTTTCATGCTATAACTTTTGTAACCTTTAATTTTCAAAATTTTCCTTTTGTAATTTATCTTTTTCATTTTAATTCTTTTGTAATTTGTCTTTCTCTACTTTTTCATATTGAATATTTTATTGCTATAATTTTACATTATGAATATTTTATTTTTCTAATTGTGTCTTTTGATTGTTTTTATTTCTCTAATTTTTCAATTGTAAATGTTTTTTCTTTAAATTATCCTTTTATACACATAATACTTTTTTGCACTTGTGTTGTAAAATATGCATACATAAGGTGGATGGGTTGCTTTATTAATGTATATTTATTATAATATCATCACTATTAATTATAATTATAATTTTTTTATTTAAATACAAAAAACTATATGTATGATGCCCATGCATTATATGGTATGTATAATAATATTTTGATCTCCTTAGAGGTGTAGAGGAGGTAATTTGATCAAGTTGTTTCTAAGAATTTACCTTAGAATATCACTACAAATCTTATCATCCTTATGAATAATTTTAAATCACTTGTTTTATATGTATTATATTCTATCTTCCCATTTGGATATGAAGTATTGTTAGGCATAACATTTACTAGATGAAGATACAAATGTATGATTAACACTAACACATTCTAGATTATTTGCATATGTGACATTTATTTTATAACAATGTGATATTTTAAATAAAATAATAATTTTGATTTTGAAAATATTCTATTAACTCACTCATAATGATGATTTGATCCTTGGGGTTTTCATAAGCATAGACCCTACATACTTTAGATTAAATATGCATACACACACCATCAAGAGGAGATGTGGGATGTGGAGGGGGTTGAGGATGGATATATTAGTTACCTTAATTTGGTACTATATAATGGGATACCTTACCCATTAGAGTATTGATATCATGGAACTAGTTAGAGGGAAATTAAGTATCACCCTCCTTAGGGTTAGGATGAGGAAGAGGTTCATTTTAATCAAATTTAAATGTTCCAAAGACTAAGATGAGAAAATGAAAAGAGACATATGAATTCTTTCAAATAATCCAACATGATACATAAAATTATAATTAAATTTTAATACTCCACCTATTATATCATTACACCTAGGTTGAATATAAATAATAAATCATATTTGAATAATTAATACAATATGAAACCCTAGAAGGCTTAAAAATCTTAAGGCAATCTAAGGTTGCACAAGAATACTCAAAGGTTAGGTTCGCATAATTTTTTTAAATTTTTTATAATTAAAGGTTAATATAATAGCCTAATAAAATATATAATAATATATTATAAGATAGGCCAACTAAATAATTTAGATTTATAATATTTTGGGAAATATACTAAATTTGAGAATACACTAAATATAGGAAAGTAAAATGGAAAATAATATTATGAAAATAATAAGGTGAATGAGAAATAACACTTAGATTATACATTTATGCATAAATAAATTTGATAGGAATAAGTGTAAGAGAATATAGTTTGATGGTTCAACTCGATTCATCAGATTATGGAAATGATTTTTTGGTTAGCTATGGCACTATTATTAGATTGAAAACACTAGTGTCGACATTTTTGTATTGGTATTGAAACTTATGTTTGGATTAAAAGATATATAATTTTTTAGAATAGGTAACCATGTATATTAGGGTTAAATTTCACCTTACAAGTTATCAATTCAAACCATACACATAGTTTCTCAAAATCAATATTTTACTCAAAACTCTAGGTCCTTAAATTAGGGAATGTCACCTTGAAAAATAGGGGTTAATTGGTATTTAAAACTAAAATATATATGAGGGGAATATAAGATTAAATGGGTAGAGATATCTTATGACATAAATATGGTAGAATATCTATAAAATTAGGTTAATTAATTGTAAAAACTTAGATAAGCATATACTAGATTTATTATGATAAGATGTGTTTTTATCTATTTTTTTGCTTTTTTTTTAATTTGTAAAGAAAGAAACTAGTTAAGACAGGTGTGTAGAAAAACTTTTAAAATGTGCATGAATTGAATTGTAGAATTTGTGAGAGCTCCTCTTTGGCTTGGGAGGATGACCTATAATAATAAATTAGTACCACACACTTGTTTGTTAGACAAGTAGATGGGTGGATTTCCTAGTGTGAACTAGATCCTAGAAATGAAAGCTTTCTAGGAGGTTGTCAATCCACATACTTGAAACACATAAATTGATAAATGAAAATGAAATTATTTACATAAAATGATATAAAACTAAATAAATAAATAAATAAATGAATAATAACAATAAATAACTAGAATTAAAATAAGGAAGTTAAATGTTTTGCTAAAATAATGACTAGATAAATCAACTAGTGCTAAAAATTGGTTAAGGGAAAATGGTGGTTTTTGGTTTGGAAATTTGATAAAAGTTAAAATAATGGTTTGGATGGGGTTAATAAATGATTTAGTTAATAAAAATGAGAGGGGGGAATGGTTTAAAAATATAATATAATAAGTAACTAAAGTGGCAAAAGGGGTAAATGGATAAAGATGGTAAAGATAACAAAGGAGAAAAGAGGGTAGTGTTGGCAAAATGGAAAAGGAGGTAAATGGAATTAAAATGGAAAAGGTGGAAAAGGAGGTCAATGAATTAATATGGTAAAGTTGTAAAAGGGTGTGAAGGTCAAGGTAATAAAAATAAAAGACTAAAATGAAATATAAAATAAATAAAGATTACCTTGAAGATTTGTTGATGTTGTTGAAGATGAATTCCTGCAATGATTCTTGTAGAGATTTGTTGCTTTGTATTATTATAACCTCAAAGATTATGACCTCCTTCAAAAGTGGGAAACATAAAACAAGAATGATTTTAAAAAAACTTAACTTAACCTTTGGTGAAGGATAAGGGGGTATTTATAGCATTTGTTGTGAAGAATCATGCCAAAAGAGGGAATAATAGAAGTATGGCACCATTTTCTAAGTGGGCTCATAAATGAAAAAGGGGATAAGTGTGGTGGGATTATCATATTATTGGTTTGTCTCCCACATTGCAAATGAGTCTAATTTAGAGTGGAAATCATGCACATGGGCTCAAATGAGGCCAAAGGACTTCTCACCAAGCTAATTTATCTTTTGGTTAAGTGCCTCACACATTTTGGCACCATTATCCATGTGGGTGCTATGAGTGGTCATGAAAGACAAGGGGGTGAGATTCTCACTTATCCAATAGTTCTCTCACTTGGTTGGTTTATCTACCAACTTGATAAAGAGTCTAAAATAGAGAGGGAATCATGCACATGGGCTCATATGGGTCCAAAATACTTTCCACTACTCACTTTTGTCTTTTAGATAAGTACCCCATGAATCTTGGCATCATTATCCATGAATGAAGACAAAAACACATCTTTAATGATGATACCATGGGGGGGAAATGTGCCACACTTCAAAGGAGGGTCCCTTTGGTGCTTAATGATGTCATTAGGTACCTTAGAGGTGGTTCCCAGGTGGGGTATGATGTCCCACCTCAATCTACCTCACTTCCAAGCCATGTCACTTGCCATATCACCTTCCATGTCACTTCTCATATCACTTGCCGTGTCACATGCCATGCCACTTACCATGTCATCATAATAGTGATATTGGGTCCCATAGTGAATAGTACTTTTGAATAGGACTTATAAATAGTACTTTTGAATAGTAATATGTGAATAGGAGAATAGTGATTTGGTTACATTAAGAAGGGTTGCTTAAGGGTTAAGAAGGTTTTAGGGGACCTTTAGGAGGTCCTAAGGAATTAATTCATCAAAAACTATAATTGTGTAGTTTTTTAGTGTCTACATTTTACCCTTTTTATTATGTGGCTTTGAATTAACAAGTTACAAAACAAAAATGGATAACTTGGTTGAAGGTCAGGTGCTCCAAGTTTGGGAGGATGTATTCCCCATCAAATTGAGAGACAATGAGGGAAAATAAAATTGGGTACAAGTTTGATAAGTAGTTAGTGGAGAGGCACTAGGTGGTGCAACAAGGTAGGTGAGTATTTGAGATACAAACATGCACATAAAATATGACTAAGTGTGGTAGCCAAGATCACACATGAACTAAACTTTCCAATGTGGGTTAATTTAAGTTTGGGTTTAGAGGGACATATGTTAGGGGTAACCGGTCCATAGTATTAGTCATAGCTAATTAGATCATGCCTATCAAGTGACCTAGATAGGGTCAAGGTTGGTTATAAGTATATAAGGTAGGAAGTGCTCCTATGAAACAACCTAAATGGTCGAGTCATGAAACAATGAAACATGGCAAGGTTAGTTGGTGTGGTTAAAATGACCTAGGTAAGGTCATCATAAAGATATCCAATAGTTTGGGTAAAAAAAGACCAACATCAAGATGGATGCAGTTGAATGGCCAGTCGATTAGAGAGAGTAGTTGGCAATGGTTCAGGTAGGGGGTGGTCAAGTTGACTCTATATGCACTAGGTGAGTGGATTCTACCTACATAGTTTTATGGATGTGATATCCAACAAAACTTCAAGCCAAATATAGTTCTAAGTGGAGTTTAGATGGGTTACCCTAATGTGATATACCACATGGTTAGGTTTAGGGTGATAGTTTGGTAATAGTGAGGTGTCATAGTGTAGATTAATGAATGGTCACCATAATAATCCCACATGCATTAGGAGGAGAAGATATGGATGGGTAAGGTAGGATAAATAAGTGGGTAACAAAAGGCTAAGAATCACAAATATCTTGTGATGGAGATAAACCAAAGAAGTGGTGCCTTTATGAGGAGGTTAAGCCTTCTAAAATTATGTGAGGGTATAAGCATAGTGCTATCATTTATCACTAAGAGTTGAGTTTTAGGAGATGGGAATTTATTAGGATTTGCATAGTCTCTTTGGAAAAGGTTCATCACCACTATTAGTCAAGTTTTATGGGCAGTAGCAAAGTGACTATTTGAAAATAATTTATTTGATGGATAAGTAGATTATATGAGTTAGAAAATTAGTAGTGTGGTGAGTCATAGAGGATGGACCGTGCCTGACCTAAGAGCTACATGGGTAGGCTAGATGAAAGGTAGCCATGTTTGCATCTTCTATCCCTAATCCTTGGAACCAATGACTTTGTGTTTCACTTAAAAGAGGCCCTACTAGTAAGGAGTTACATGGTCTAGGATATTGGTTATACAGTTAGATAAGAAGGGAGAGCTTCTACAATGGCAAGCATTTGGAGCTACCACCATCAACAATAGTGGTAGTTTTGAAGGTGTGATCATTATAGTGGCCCATGGATGGAAGCTAATTTAAATCAACCAAGTTAAAGGTGATAATGATGTAAATGACACCTAAGCCCACAAGGACCACAAGATGATAATGCAAGTAAAGACATCAGATGAAGATTAGATGATAAGGGTAATAAAGAGACATCATGACAACAGATAATGATTGTATTGAGATGACCAGCTAGATTGAGGGATATGTGTCCACATGAAAAGGTAGGTAGACATGACTATTTCAAGTGGGAAGATTGTTCAAGGGAATCAATGAATCATAGGACCCTCCCCATTAGTAGAATGCATGATCACATTAATGAGGAATAATAGTTGGGTAGTATATTTAAAGAATCATAGTAGGAATGAATACCTATTGTGAAGTCATTTGATTTTGTAGGTTATTCCAGATGCATATATCTACCAGAGGTTGAAGATGGTGAATAATGGGAGAAATGGTAGAGATAATTAGCAACCCACATGACCCAAAATAATCTACATAGTGAATGTGCATATCTATCAAATAATGTAACATGTAATGGTAATAATATAAGTGTTATTAAACCAAAAACAAGAGGAAAGGCACCCATAACTTGAGCTTGTGCTTGAAATCTTACCTCCTTAGTAGTGAAGAAGGTAAGACTTTTGTTGCACAAGGTGTAGGGATGGATAACATGACTTTTAGCCTATCCATGGAGGGATCCCTCAATATCCAAGGGGATACATGTTGAGGTAATAATAGGTGGTACTTATGTAAGCAAAACAACCAGAGTAGAGGGATGTAATGGCTATGATGGGAAATCAAGGTGAAAGATCTAGAGTAGAATATAATTCTCACCCTCTGGGGATGAATGTGGAAGAGGAGAACAAACTACACCCTTTATTATCTATTGATACATGTAATGCTATGGATATTAATTTAGGGAGTAATCAAGTAGAAATATGGCTGAACATAAATCCAAAGTCACTAGATAATGAGCCTAATGCTTAGGTAGGAAAATACTGTATGTAGAGGCCTTAGGTGAGGTGTGTATAGTCTAATAAATTTGTATGTGCCATGTGACTCCTCACATCCTAAATAAAATATTTCATAGTTTTCTATAAATATGTATAAAATGTGTTGGATGTCATTTTTTTAATGTTATTATGCTTAGGGTTATGTGGATACTCATGGATGCTATGGTTATGGCTATTTTAATCTCACTTAAGGTAAAGTAGATGGGGTAAGGAAATGAATAACACTAATGGTAAAGTGAAAATTATAATCAAGAGACACATATCGTAATGAAAATATCAACTAAGAACATTAGGATGAAAAGAGGTCATGATGCTATTTCTATGACAAGGTCTAAAAATAGACTTGAAGTGGGCTTAGATTAATGAACAAAATCCTTATGAATGCATCCTATGAGCATACTTTGGAGGCTAAAAAAAGTTGTGTTAATCACACTTTGTCAAGTACACTCAAAATGTGTATAGGGTTTAAGGGTTGAAGAGGTGATGGATAGGTTGAAGGGAGTAAGTGGAAAGGGATAAAAGGAGGACCCATGCTTAACTGATAAGACACTGAAGGAATAAGTGGATGTCTTGAAGTAGTGATCCTGACAAGATTTCATTCATTAAAGTAAGAGAGCAAAGGACACAAGGAAAAAAACATGTATACACATGTATAAGCAATGTGACTAGTGACCCCACTCTAATGATTGAGAAGTTAGAGTGCTAATGGGAGAAAATAAAGGAGATCCAACAAGGGATGAGGTGAAGGTAGACTAGGAGATGGATGCAGAGATAAGTAGAGAAAATAATGAGGTCACTAGATAAAGATGAAGGTGGATAAGGATGGAAGGAACCAAGAATGGATATCGAGGAGGAAAAAAAGAAGGTCAAGAAGAATAAGGGGTGTCATCAAGGGAGATGAAAAAATGAAATGAAATGGAGAAAAGAGAAGAAAAATAAAAGATAAAAGATGGGGGTTTGAGGAATGCACTAAAGAATTACAGATTGGCAAATTGAAAATGATGGGGAAATAAGTGTAGTAATTGTGAAGGGTAAGGGGGGATGAGAAATATGGGAGGCCATGAATTATTTGAAAATAAGTCTAAAAAATACCAAGGAGAAATAGTTTGGTGATGAAAATGAAAAATAAGGAAATACATGGAAGAAAAGGAAACATGAAGGTAATGTAGTGAAATGGAACGCAAAAAAAGATGATAAGAGAGTTAAGAAGTAGGTGAAGATGTGATTGAGTAAGAATGGATGATGATAGGTAAGGAGAGGAATAAAAAAGCAAATTAGAGGGAGTTGGAGATGAGAATGGGATAAAACATGGGAAAGGGGTTAAGAAAAATGATCGGAAGCAAATGATTGGTGGATAAGAAGCTGAAGACATAAGGTGTGTGATAATCAGCTTGTTAGAAGAGATTAACAAGTTTAATGGGTGATTATAAGAGTTTGGTAAGCCTAAAAGTGGTGAGGTGGTGAAGAAATAGGGGAACAAAATGAAAGGGAATGAGATAAAATAAGGGATGAAGATCAAGGATGATAAGAAGGAAAAGGAAGAATTGAAGTAGGGATATAAACCATAGACACTCACACAGATGTAAAATAAAAGTGAGAACTGAGATGGAAAGAGGAAAAGGGGAGTGCAAAGTGTAAAAGGCTAGGATTGATAAGAAGAAAAGGGAAATTATAGAAGGCTTCTCAAAGGATAAAGACCTAGTTAGAAGCTATTTTTGGAGGAAAAAATGGAAAAGGTGGGGTGAGAGGCAAATTAAAAATGAGTGGTGGAACACATAAGAAAAAAAATGGATGTTAGAAGAAAATAATAAATAGAAAGCATGCTATATTGAAAAGATGGGAAAGAGGAAAACAAGAACCAAGAATTGGAATGAAGGTGGTTTAGAAGTTTTATAAGTGTAATAAGAAGGTGGTAATAAATAAGAGAAGGAGGTAAAAGTGTCTATAGATATGCAAGGGAGCATGATGATGTGGAATTAGAGAGGAAAAGAGATTGAGGAAGAGGGTATGACAGGTTACCAAGTGTAAAGGAAAAATATGAGGATGGTGAAAGAAGACAAAGGGGATAAAGGGCATAGTTGGTAAGAAGTGGAGAGAGGAAAAAAAAATGAAAAGTGGGTCGGGGAGTGGGCCATGAATCATGCACAAGAAAAGGTGATTGGGAGGCCAATGAAGTAGAGTAGGTGGTGGCTTTATGAGAGATAAGAGGGGCCAATGAAGAATGTTGTCAATCCTTGTGTTAACAGAGATTAACAAGCTAGAAAAGTGGTTAAAAGGGATTGAAAAGATGAAGGGATGGAGGTGGTGAAGATATAGGTAGAGAAGTGGAGGAAAGATATTAGGTGAGAAGAGAAAATAAAGGATGTGGCTAAGATGACCTCAGTAACTAAGTGCGACCTATATAGTCTAAAAGACCTCATGCCAATGTAGTTATCCCAGTAATGGGGAAAAATAAAGAGGAATTATTATATGATGTTAAAATACAAGGATGTTAGGAATAATCCAAATCTTCCCTAACATAGGATGCCTTATGAAAGAGGGTGATGTTATAAATGGAAATTAATGATAAGAAAAGGGTGAGGGTAATTAGTTATTAGTGGCCAAACTACCCTTAGAAGTCAAGCAACACCTACATAGTCCATGAACATTAGGCCAATGTAGTTCAACTAGGGTTGGATAATGGTGCTCAAATGGGTTTCCCCAATTTGATGGACCACATGGTTTAGTCTTTTTGAAGGTTTTCAAATAAAATGTGTGCATCAAAGGCAAGTTGGGGTTGTAGAGAAAAGTATCCCCATAAGGTGGGTTGATTGATGCGAATGCTATTCTGATTTTGTTTATGGTTTGGATGGATGATAGTGGTGGCACATAAGTAGGGTAGATGACCATACTATATGTGGTAAAAGACATGAAAAATACATGACTCAATGAGGAGAGAATAAGAAATTAGGTGCAATGCCTATTTGTTGACAAGGACAAAGTAAAACAAAACCTAAATTTGGATTGACTTAAGGAACATAAGCCTTTTGAATGTTTTGCATTAGCATGAATTGGTTGGTAAAACAAGTTTCTTGATCATAGTTTGCCAAAAAATATTGAAATACCTTGATTTATAGATAGTATAAAGGGAAGATGGGTGATAGGTGGTGTGAAGGATAAAGGGTAATATGCATGGTAACCTTATGTGGGTAAGTTTGCCCCTTCTATAGGTGACCTCAGAATGATAATAGACAACTCCATGTCATATTATATATGTAAATTAATCAATGCAAGAATTATACATATGAAATATAATTATGTGTTCCCTCTTATTATGTTGTTTGAGAGCCGATGTGACTTTCAATATTATTTAGAATTTGATTTGATTGTGATAGTGGGTATTATGCTTTATTGATGTTTATGGGAAGCTGATCAATGTGGGAAGCTTTTAATAAATTGATCTATTTTTGACAAAGTTGAATTAGCCATCCTTCAAGGGATTGGTCTAAGTTTATATGCTTTGTTTAATACCTTTTGATAGTTGTCCTTCAAGGCAACAATCTACCTTTAGCGTAAGCAATTTTTTTTTTGTTTTGGGTAGCTATCTTTCAAGGGAGTAATCTTCAATGTTTAAGATATTCACCCAAGTAATATTTTGGTATCCAAATTATTTTTGGATGGGATATTTTTAGACATAGATAAGTATAATTAAGTTTAGAGGTTTACCTTTATGACGGAAAAAATCTAACACAAGAGGGTTAAATGATAGGTGAAAGGAGGTGATTTGAGAGGCAATGACCATGTGATTCTAACTTGTTAGAGATGAAAATTACCCTTGAGAAACATGCTACAGGTAGATCCATGGTACTCATATTTATGATTAATCTATGGATATGATGGTTAATCACATGGTTCTATGTTGTAATCATTATCCTTAGAAGGAAAGGAGGAAGATGGGTGAAGGTGAAAATCTTGTTAATCAAGGGATGAGCTTAAGTTAGACAAAAAGAGAGCTTGATTCTTACTTAATATAAGAATGGATGTAGATGTAAATATTTGAGAGGTTTAGGTTCTGGTTTGCCTTTGAGAGAGGACAAATGATAAGCTCCTGATCCATACTTATATGTTATGATGTAAGGTCCAAGAAAATTAAAAGCAAATTTACCTCATTTACTTTTCTCCATGTTGGTCAAATGTTGTTTTTCTTTGAGGATGAGGTCTCTGATATTGAAGTTTCACATTTTTAGCTGATTTTTATAAGCATGATTGATACTTTATTGATAGATATGGAGGTGGGTGAGGGCTGTTAAATGATGCTTGTCAAGTAGCTCAAGCTGAGCTAAATGGTGTTGATGATAATATTCTTCAGAAATAATATCTTGTAAAGATATGTGAAGAGAGGGGATTTGTAATTAAAGAGGCAATACTACCTCTACTCTAAATAATAGAGAGAAAGGGATATCACCCATATAGGTTTGAATGCTAGTGTGATAGGCCCATAAAGCGAATGGGATGTGTAAGTGCCAATCCTGACCTAAAGCACTAACAATTTTGGTTAGTATTTTGTTAGAGGCTTTCACCTATCCATTTTCTTGTGGATGGTAAGGTAAGGAAAATATTATATTGATGCCAAATGCATCACATAAACCTTAGACATACTTATTTTTGAAAGATTTACCATTATTGGTGATGATCTTATGAGGAAAACCAAAGCGGTAGATGATATGATAGTTGATAAAGTCAAAAATCTTCCCCACTTTGGTAAAGATAAGAGGGATAACTTATACCCACTTGGTGAAATATTTCATGGATGTGATGATGGAACTATGCCATTTTGAGGAATGGGGGTTGATTTCCCTAATGAGATCGAGCCCTCATTGTGAGAAAGGCCAAAATTCCTTAGATACTTAGAGGCTATCAGTTGGAGTGTGATGTAAATTAACATGTTATTGAAATTTAACACAATTTTTTACATAATAAAAATAGTCTTGGTTGAGTGTGGGCTAATAGTAATAAAGGTGAAGGATACATTTATCAACCACTAGACTACTAGAGTGTCCCCCATAAATCCCTTCATGTGTTCCTTGATGGCATAGGAAGCTTCATAGATGCATAGGCAACAAAGAAGGAGACCATCAAAAACATGTTTTTAAAGGATTCCCCATAGTATGGTGTAATGAGAGGTACTCTAAACAAAAGATATTCAGGCATTCCTAGAGAGGTTGGGGTGAATGATGCCTAGGTTGAGGTAGTTAAAAGTTTGGTCATAACAAATGTCAGGGGGGGATTTCTCCACATTACAAATGGTAATGGGGGTTGGATTGGTTATAAGAGGGTGTGGTAAAATGATGAATGGTGACAAATATTTTAGAATTGGGAGGTTGAGAAGGGATCTAGGAAGCAAAGTAAGCCATTGTATCCACAAATTTATTGGTAGATCAAGGAACAAATTGGACCAAGTAATATTTGAATGATGTTAAGAGTTTATCAACTAAAAGTTTATATTTCTATAAGAAATCATTATTAAATTAATATGAACCATTGACTTGGTTGAACATGAGCTTAAAATCACCAAAGACATTGATGGTCTTAATTCCCAAGACTAGAGTAGTTTGGAGACGTAGGACTAGGGCTTCATACTTATCCATATTATTGGTGTATTTGAAGTCAAATTTGAAGGAAAGATCAAGGGGTTTTCCATAAAGAGGAATTATAATAAATCCAAACCCCCACTTTATTTTCATTTTAAACCATCAAAGAATATATTAATTTAGTAGGTTATGTCTTCTTGGGAAAGAGTAGCAATGGATTTATCTAGGAATTCTAGAGGAAGTGGTTGGTGATCTATCAAAGGTAATTCAACCAATTGGTCAGGAATGACTTTCCCTTTAATTGAATTTTATTGAAGGAATTCAAAATCAAATTTTTCTAAGAGCATAAGCCACTTGGAGATAAGCTAGTTTTGGTACAACTTGGAATACATGTACTTGAGTGGGTCAGTATTGGTTATGACATAGGTTTTATGGTTAATAAGGTAGTGGTAGAGTTTGGTGGCCATGAAAGTCAAGTCTAAGTAGAGTTTCTTATTATGGGTATACCGAGTCTTGTATTTTACAAGTGTGTGGCTAATATAGTATATGCCTTACTCTCTATGTTGTTCATCTTAGTGAACCAACATTACCCATAGGGAATGGTTGATGGCAGAGATATATAGGTGAAAGGGGTGGCCATACTTATGTAGGATGAGGATAAGGGGTGAAAAAAGCTACTTATTGAGTGATTCAAAGGCTTTTTGACAATCACTATTCTATTTGAAAGAGACATCCTTTTTTATAAGGTGATGGAAAGGTTAGCACCAGTTTGAGAGTTGGAAAATGAAATGATGAATGGATTGAATCTTTCCCTATAGGCTAAAAAGTTTTTAAAGGTTGGTAGGAGGAGGCATCTCCAAGATTACCTTAATCATAGTAGGGTCTACTTTTATTCCTCGAAGGAAGATGATAAAGCCAAAAAGCTTCCCTAAAAGGACCCCAAAAACACATTTCTTAGGGTTAAGTCTAACATGGAAATGGATTAAGCATTCAAAGATGATGATACCTTTTAATTTAACTTGGAGAGATTTGGATTTTCCAAAGATATCATCGATATATTCCTCTATGATGGTGTGGATAAGGTCATGAAAGACGTAGGTCATGGCTCATTGGTAGGTTACACCAACATTTTTTAACTTGAAAGGCATGACTCTATAGTAAAAATTTTCATAAGGGGTAGTAAAGGTAGTTTTATGATAATATTTAAGAGCAATCAACATCTTATTGTAACCCAAAAACCCATCGATGAGAGATAAAATCTTGTGGTCGGTTGTAAGATCGACAAGCTGGTTAATACTAGGCAGAGGAAAGTCATCCTTGGGGTAGGCAAGGTTAAGGTCATGAAAGTCCACATAAATGCATAGACCTCTAGTGTCTTTGGTGATAAGTACAATATTTGAGACCTATTTGGGGTAATCAATGGGTTAAATAAATTTTATAGATAGGAGATGTTGAAGATCTTCTTTGATAAGAAGGGCTATACGAGGATGTATGCATCAAAGTTTCTATTTAACAGGATTGGAATCATGATGAGTGACTATGTTATGGGTGGAAATGATGGGGTCAATCCTATGCATATCATTTTAAGACCAAGAAAATGCTATGCTACAGTCTTAGAGGAAAGAAGAGAAGTCTCAAAGTTTTTTGACATTTAGTGATTGGCCCAATTTGACAACATGGGGGTTGACTATAGTTCCCAAGTTGATATATATGGTAGATTCATTAAACATGGTCAAGGATTTAGGAAGAAGGGATTTATGTATTGAAGAATTTTGGGCACCAAGGTAGGTGAAAATAGAATCATCATCTTGATGTTGGATGGTGTTGATGGTAGGAGAATCATTTTCTACCATTTTAGGATGGATGAGAGGAAGGGTTTGAATTTGGCCATCCTTTTGATAGGTCAAGGGGCCTAAAATAATGATGTTTATAAATTTTTTTAAGAGGAATGATATTAAAATCCTTAGACTTTAAAGGATGTTGGGTTGGTGAGGAGGGGATGTCTTCCTTGATGGTGTCAACAAGTTTGGGTAAATTGGTGGGTTCTTCAGGTGGTATAAACCCAAGGCCAAATGACTCATGAGGTTTTGGGGTTTTGATCAAAGGTAACTCATGTTGGTCCTTATTCATATTGGCTAAGGCCAAATCCCTTCCAAGCACACCTATGAAGGTATAATCTAGCAAATGTTGGTTTGTCAAGGTAGGAAAGGTCAGAGGTGAATGGTTGGATGGAAGAGGTAGTAGTGGGAAAAAGAAGTGGCTAATCAAGTCCCCCATAGATGAAGTTTATTTAATGGTTGGGGGGACTAGAAGGGATGATGGTTCTCATGTTAGGGTCATAAGAAGGGTCATGTTTGACGTTCTCATATTATTAAGGAGTAGGGAGATCATCCAATGCTAGAAGGTGATAATCATCTAATGAGAATCATTGGAACATAGATCCCAAGGGATCCTCCATAGGGGTATATGAAGAAGGGATGGATGATCTAGTTTATATTTTATTGATGGTTGGTGGTTAGGTTGTAACTATTGAAGGTGCATCAGATGGGTGTATGAGGAAATCATTGGGGTGATAGATCATGTTGCATGTTGAGAAATGATTCAGGTCTACTTGGATATTAATGACCCAACCCTCATACTCAAACTTAATGCATCGATGGAGGGTAGAAAGAACACATTCTATGGAGCAAATCCAAGGTCATCCCAATAAGATGTTGTATTGGAATTTTCCTTCCACCACATAGAAGAGTTCAAGGAGTGTGTGGGGTCCTACATGGATATGGAGGATGATAGTTCCCAAGGTAGTGGCCATAGTGTAATTAAAGCATTGGAAGACCATTATGGATTCTAACATGATATTGTTCGGTAAGTTGAGTTGGTCGTAAACATAGGAGGATATGATGTTAATGCTAGATCCCCCATAAATCATTACCCTTTTTACATGGGTTTGGTTGATGTAAGTGGTAATAAAATGTGGGGGATTTGGGTCCTCAAGGTGGATGAAAGGTATTTCCAATTTCTTAAAGGTGACAAGGTTGAAAGTTTGGAGGGAACCAATAAATGCAGCTAGACATTGAGGGTCATTGGGTTGGACCTCAATGGATTGAAAGGCCTCTATGAGTACTTGGCGGTGATGGGGATAAGTATAAATCCACTCATACAAGCTCATTTTTTTCAAGGTTTGGTGAATTTGTTTAAAGATAGCTCTCTAGATAGATATTGCATATGGGTTGGGGTATGAAGGTTTAGATTGGGGGAACCTAAGATAGACACATTGGATTTTCTTGAAGATGGAGATAATTAGGTGCAGTTTATTTGGGAATGTGAAGAGGGGTAAGTCCAAGTAATGGTTACCTTAGCCTTCCCTTTATCCTTTTATTGTGATCTAGTGATCACATTGAAAGTATGGATAGAAGGAGAGGAAGAGGTAGTAGAGTGGTCAGACTCATTTTCATTCTTAGGTGAGAGTGAAGGAATGGGTAAGCATTGGGTAGGTATGGCTATTTTTTGGGTTGGTATGGGTGACATAAGAGGTTCAGATATCAATAAATCATTCTCATCATAAAGGCATTGGATGAGAGTTTGGAGAGCTTTGAAATTCTCTATATTATGGCCAGGTGTTTTGTGGTATAAAAAAATCAAATTTTTATTAAACCATGATGGTTTAGGATGTGGAGGGTCAAAGGGTTTGATGGGTGATAAACTCAAGGAAGAGTCTTACAATAACCATTAGAGAATGGTTAGGTAAGAATCGGTTAAGGGTGGTAGAGGTTTAGTGATTTTTGTTTTTGGTGTTGAGGTAGAAGGTTGTTTGGAAGTATGTTTGGTGATAGGTGTCTTAGATAAGGTAGTACACTTGGTTGATGGTTTTGGTTTAGGTAAGATGGTTAATGATCTAGAGGTGAAATATGACAAGGTAGGTAACTTAAGTATTGTTGGTGTAGTAAAGAGAGGTGCATTAAGAAGTAAGTGTGAAGGTGTAACCAATAGAGGTGGTGAGGTTTCGGTAAACATAATGGGTTTTATGTTCAAGGAAGAGGGATGAGGACCAAAAATAGAGGGAAAGGTTGAGGGAGGTAAAATTTAAGGCTTTGGGCCTTTTTGTGTTTTTACCTCTTTGGTTGATTTAATTATTGGTTTTGGAGGGGGTTTTATTACTTTAGTTATCTTGGTGGGTTTAGGTGTTTGAGGGTTGATTAATTTGGAGGAGGTTTTGGTTGGTTGAGGAGGGATAGGTTGGTGTGCCAAATAAGGGGTTAGAGGTTCTAGTTTGGTTCCCCTACCTTTATCTTGGTTCTTGATGGAAGATTCTAAAATTAGAGGTTTGGTGGGCGAAGTTATCTTTTCTTATGAGATAGCTTCCAAAGATGGAATGGATGGTTCTATAATAGGGGAGATACATATGGTAACCTCTATCAAAGGTGTGGATATGGTTACTTCCTTTATTTATATGCAAAAAAGGGTAGAAGGGGGATTGGTATATTGTTGAACGGGTTCTTTATCAGTGAGTGTGTCAAGAACCATGTTAATGGTATGAGTGTTAGGAGAGCATTCAACATTGTTACTCTCATTTTCAGTGGGAGCATGGTTTGTAAAAAGTTGCCTAAATATGTCAAAGTCTTGGTTGGGTGGTGTGTTGGGGTTTTTCAATCTAAGATCCCCCTTATCAATAAGGGATTGGACAAGGTATTTGAATGTATTACACCTATTGATATCATGTCCTATGACTCAGTGAAAGGTATAATGGTCATTTTCATTATACCAACCCAGTATGGGGAGAGAAGCATAAAAGTATTTGGGTGGTTTAATTGGTGGAATTTAGATGATTTTAGATTTTAGTAACTTTTACAAAATAGAAGCATAGAGTTCCCCAAGTGGAGTTAATTTATTTTGATTGCTCCAAGTTTGGCTCCTTAGGTTTTGGTTTGAAGAATTAGAGGAGTTAGAGGTTTGGTTCTTTAGGTTTTTTTGGTTGGTGGATGTTGAGGGTGTGGATTTGAGGACAATATAATTTGTGTTTCCTTTTTTTTTGGTGTTGGTATTGGGTTGATTGCTTCACTTGGAGGAAGAAGCCTCATTGGTTTTATAGGTTGAGTTATTTTTTTTGAGTTTAAGCTTTCCTTCATCAATGACTCAGTTGTCTAGTTTAAGAGCTATGATAAAAGCTTCATAAATGGTTTGGAACTTTGTACATGTAATGTGGATGAGATATGCTTGGCACATGCCTAAACAAAGAGCTTTATAAATTTGAGTTGAGGTAAAGAAAAGAAAATTTGGATAATTAGGCTCCTCCAATGAACCAAAAAATTGATAATGGATTCATGCTTGAATTATTGATGGAGTAGAGGTCAGTGATGGAAAATTTATTGGATATATTGATCGAAAAGTGATCTAAGAAATTTTTGGCTAGTTGGTTGAAGGAGAAGATGGAATGTTTGGGTATGGCACTATACCAATCCAATACTGGTCTGGATAATGACATAGGAAAGGTATGAAGGAGAAGAGTGTCATCATGGTAAATCAAGTAACATGAATGCCTAAATTCTCTTAAATGTTGTTGAGGGTCTTCTTTACTATTAAACTTGGTTAATTTTGGAAGTTCCCACCAGACCAGATAAGGTCTGATAGGGACTGAAGGGTGAATAAGCTCATTAAAAATTTGATCATAAGATAAGAGATTATGGGTTCTGAGATGGATGACTCAAGAATAATCACATTTTCCATGATCATTTTCATGAAGTTTGTTTGGGGTTGAGTACCCGAGAGGTTGTAATATGTATATTGTGGTGGTGGTTGAGAAACATGTTGATAGTGGGTTGAAGGTTGAGATTTTTCCACATATTAGTATGTGGATTCTAATGGTTGGGTGGTTGGGTAGTGGGCATGGTCCCTTGTGGATTATGGAGATAACTAAGGTCACTTACTGAGTAGGAGTGGTAGTTGAGTTAGTGGTTAATGGAAGGGTAGTGACCTTTATACTAATCATTAGTAACATGTAGGGTATGTAAACCATAAGGCTTTGAAGTAGAGTAGTGTTTTATGGTTTGGAGGTAACTAGAGGGATATGGGTAGTGTTAGAGTTAATCACTCATATTATAGAGGACTAATTTTTAGGTGGTATAATGGTAGTGGTAGTTTGAGTTGGTTGATTTTGAATTGTAGCCTCAAGGGGATTGTTGGTTGATGATAGGGCTTGGGTAACTAAAGGTTGATTAGTACTCATGGTAGTGGAGGTACCCCCATGAGGTGGAGAATAATTCCATAAGGTGGATCTATAGGTGGGGTCACAATCAGGGTTTTATGAGACATAGTTCTAAGTTAATGTTGTAAGGCTATGTGTTTATTATTTAGGAAAGTGACAAAATCTACATATCTTTAGACTATCTAAATAGGAATGCTTGGAGAGTGAGGGGATTCCATTGGTTTGGAAATGTGTTCCATGGGTGATGAGGTGGAAGAGGTTGGTTGACTTGGTGGTGAGTTTTGTTCTCAAGGTCCCTTCGCTATTAACAAGTAAGAAACATATGAGAAAATGGGAAAGGAATGTTACATTCTCACACCTCAAAATAAAGAGAAATAAAAAAAATATTCAAGGAAAATAATTCATTCACTAAGAGTGTGTTAAGTCCTAGGATTAGTTTTAATCTCTCTTTTAGCTTATGCCTTAGAAAAGTGTGAAGAAAAAATTGGCTTGAATAGGTCCTAAAAAGCAATCTATGTTTTGTTTTGGGTTAAATTTGGGTGCTCAAAAGGAAGTATATATTGGATTAGGTACATAGATTGATACTTAGATCTAGCTCCCCTCACTTCATGATCCCATATCTAGTGTGGGTGCTTAGCCATTATACCATTTATCTAGAGTTTATACTCAACTAGAGAGTTGAGTTGCTTATCCCCTTAGTGATTAAATCCAAGTATGTTAACCATGAAAGGGTAAGGTGATGTATTGGGTGATGAAATATTAGTTGGGGCTTGTATCAAGTGTTTTTATGTTTTTTTTAGTGTAAGTGGTTTGGTTTGTGTAACAGTTTTTCACTACGGTTAATTTACTTTGCTTAAATTAAACTAGATGAGCTAATTAAACAAGTAAATAAAATATGTATGTAAGTTAATTTTAACCCAAATGAAATTTTGATTTATTTTTGAATGAATACAAGAAAAAATATAATGCATCCCTAAATTCAAGATGATAATTCAAGTCCTAATCTTAGGATGATTGCCTTTGGAAATGCAAAAAAGAATGACAATTTTCCTTTTTTATTTTTTAGAAAGAAAAAGAGACTAAAACTTGCATTTTGAAAGGAAGAAAGGAACGTTTGAATTTTAAAAATGAGATGTACAACTAAATGAAATTTTAATAATGTAAGTAAATATACTAAAATGTCTATGAAACTAAGAAAACTCAAGGGTCCCACCGAGCATGCCAAAATGTTTCTATCTATTTTTTTGCTTTTTCTTAATTTGGAAAGAAAGAAACTAGTTAAAAAGGGTGTGTAGAAAAACCTATTAAAATGTGTATGTGTTAAATTTCAAACTTCTTGAGAGATCCTATTTGTCTTGGGAGGATGACCTAAAATAATAAATCACTACCACACACTTGTTTGTTAGATAAGTAGATGGGTGGATTGCCTAGCATGAGCTAGATCCTAGAAGTAGAAGATTTCTAGGAGTCTATCAATCCACCTACTTTAAACACTTAATTTGATAAATTAAAATGAAATTATTTTCATAAAATGATGAAAAACTAAAATTAAAAAAATATGAAATGATATAAAATAACTAAAATTAAAAAAAAAAAAGTTAAATGCTTTGCTAAAATAATGACTAGATAAATCAACTAGTGCTAAAAATTGGTTAAGGCAAAATGGTGGTCTTTGGTTTGGAAAATTTATAATGGTCAAAAGAATGGTTTGGTAAATGATTGAGATAATAAAAATAAGAGGGTTGAGTGGTTGAAAAATATAAGATAGTAAGTAATTAAAATAGAAAAATGGGTAAGGGGATAAAGAGGGTGAATATGACAAAGGAGTAAAAAGGGTAAAGGTGGTAAAATAACAAAGGAGGTAAATGGAATTAAAATGGAAAAGGTGTAAAAGGATGTTAATGGATTAAGATGGAAAATGTGGAAAATGGGGTGAAGGTCAAGGTAATAAAAATAAAAGACTAAAATGAAATACAAAACAAATAGAGACTACATTGAAGATTTGTTAATGTTGTTGAAGATGAATTCCTACAGCAATTCCAATAGAGCTTTGTTGATTTGAATCATTCTAACCTCTAAGATGATTACCTCCTTAAAAATTATAAAACCTGCAACAATAATGTTTTTACCAAAAATTAACTTAACCTTTGGTGAAGGAGAAGGGGGGTATTTATAGCATTTATTGTGAAAAATCATGCCAAAAGAGGGAATAGTAGAAGTATGACACCATTTTACAAGTGGGCTCATAAATGACAAAGGGGATAATGGTATTGGGATTCCCACCTTTTTGGTTTGTCTCCCACCTTGCACATGAGTCCAATTTGGAGTGAAAATCATGCAGATTGGATCAAATGAGGCCAAAAGACTTTTGACCCATCTAATTTGTCTTTTGGATAAGTGCCCCATGCATTTTTGCACCATTCTCTATGTGGGTGCATGAGTGGTCATAAAATACAAGGGGGTGAGATTCCCACTGATCCAATAGGTTTCACACTTGGTTTTTTTGTCTCCTAACTTGATAAAGAGTCTAAAATGGAGAGGGAATCATGCACATGGGCTCAAATGGGTCTAAAATACTTTCCATGACTCACTTCCATCTTTTGGATAAGTGCCCCATGAATTTTGGCATCATTATCCATGCATGCGGAGAAAAAAATATGTTTAATGATGGTCCCATGGGTAAAAATGCACCATAATTCAAAAGAGTCTCTTTGGTGCTTAATGATGTCATTAGGTACCTTGAAGGTGGGTCCTAGGTGGGGTATGATGTCCAACTTCGAGCCACCTCACTTCCTAGCCATGTCAATTTCCATATCACCTTCCATGTCACTTCTCATGTCACTTTCCATGTCACATGCCATGTCATCATGAATAGTGATAATGGGTCCCATAGTGAGTAGTGATAGTGAATAACACTTTTGAATAAGACTTCAAATAGTAATTTTGAATAGTATTATGTGAATAGGATAATAATGATTTGGTTAGGTTAATAGGGGTTTGTTAAGGGTTAAGAACGTTTTAGGGGGCCTTTAGGGGGTCTCGAGGAATTTAGTTATAAAAAATTGTAAGTGTGCAGTTTTCTAGTGTCTATAATATGCTAAAAATAGAAAGGATAAATATGCTTGATATTGTAATGATAATGAAAACAAGATAGTTGGTTTTTATGCTAATGAATATTTGGATATATAATAATAATAAAGTATATTAAATCTAAATTTTAGATTAGTGGCTTGATTCTAAAAATTATGCCTTTGTAGTTATGAACACTTGCATCGATCGATGCTTCTATTTGATTTGGATGCAGGTGTTTAGTAGGAATGTCTATTGAACTTGGATGTAATCACATGGATAATTTTGGTTTTAGTGTTTAATTAACTATTTTACACTTAGATCTAGGTCATGGAATGTTTCTCTTGATCAAATGATGAAACCCTAGTTCCTCATCATCATATTGGTTATGGGAAAATTAGGTTAATGGGCACATGGTGTCGAGTTATCTAAAGGACCCCTCTATAAATGAGTTATACCTATATATAAAATAATTTTAAGAGGTCCTTATACCTATTTAATTCTCCCCTATGTGTTGGCTTATGTGTTTATCATGAAATGTGTGATAAATAAGTACATAGAGTGACCTAACTTACAACTTAGAAAATGTGGCTCATGAAATGCTCCTTTAGTAATTCAGATCTATAGATGTGATACTCATATTAATGATATGTAAATAGGATAAAATTGGGAATATTTTCTCACTTGGGTTCTTTATTGAATGTTTTTGATAAATTTTCTTGTGAATTATTTGGTTTATGCTAGGTGAAGAATGAATGAAGTGTGATCTTGTATATATATCAATAATTTGGAGAATATCTCAGATTAAATCACTTAGGATGACCATATGAATATGTATCATTTTATAATTGGATGGATTTATGGAATTAAACACTTGCATTGGGGTAGGACACTTCCATTTATGTAGGTGTATAACTAGTATTCAAGTGTATAGGTAGTTGGAAAATAAGCTTCGGTCTAAACGTTGTAGAGATAGAAGATAACTAGGTTTATAATATTCTAAGAATTATATAAGTTTTGAGTAATTATAATAACATTGGTCAGACTAAGAGATAATCAATTATCATGGAGAGATAGTATTTATGAGCCTTTATATAGTGGAAATGTCTAGACATTGAAGGTACATACATGATATATATTTTCTAAGTGTACAATAATAAGGTGTTATATAATTGAAAAATATTGTCTACATTTACCCCTTTAATATAGTAATGAAATTACTAGCTTAAAGGAAAATAAATATGTACTTCAGTTTGTATAACACACCTTACCTTTGCTTGATCCTAAATTGAGTGATTTTCTGGTGAGTGACCTAAAACCAAGAACATGATAAAATATATAATCAATGCATATAATCTGAAATTGAAAGCATTTAAATGATTAAAATTAAAATAAAAATGTTTGAGAGTACACTTGTGTATCAATGCAACTGCCTTACCTTTTGGCAATTTTATTTGAAAATATGTATCATTATGAATCATTAGAACTATGATTAGGATAAATAAAAATTTATAAAGTGCATATATATTAGGGACATAGAGAGATATTAGAGGAAACATGTCCCCAAATTTGTAAAAAAGGTGAATTTCCACTCAATAGTTGATATTAGTTCAACCATGCAACCTAATCATACTTATAATATGGTGATCATGAGTGAACCAAGTCAACTCAAACTAGTGAGGTTGGATGATTTAATAAATTCTAACCTAAAAACTTAATAATATTGAGTTATTTAATCACCTCAACCATACTAAAAGTGAACCAAATACTACTATAGATTGTCTTAATACAATCCATAAAATTAAAACCTTGTGGGATATGAAAATTCATATAAGTGTTTCAAAATTTCAAACTAATTTGATTTTGTATTTTTAAATGCATATTTCATAGCATATGCACCTTGGATATGTCTCATTATGGAAATGTGTATAATAATTATTCCAATGTATAGAATTCTACCAAAAAATGTGTATCTAAGTCATATAACTATGCAATTTTGGTTAATTTGAAAATTGTGTAAGTGTAGAGAACACGTTTCCAAATCATACCCCAACTATAATTTGAAACTAAAAACTAGTTGAAGCATGGAAAACATGTTCCAAAACATTTCCCCATTATAATTTGAAACTAAAAACTAGTGTAAGTGTGGATAACATGTTTTCAAAACATGCCCCCATTGTATATATGAATCTGAGACTGGTATGAGTGTGGAGAACATGTTTCCAAAATATGCCCCCACTATATATCTGAATCTAATGAGCTATGAAAAATGTGGAAGCCATGCTTCTATGGCATTCCCCCACTAATATGCCCACATTTTGAGGTGAGGGTAAGTAATAATTGTTATTTATCTTACCTTAAAAGGATAAGATAACCATATAAATTATGAATGTATCATGTAACATATATGATACACCTATCTAGGTAGATATATCATTGAAGCATGAAGAATGCGATCACACCAAGTCCTAAGATGCATGATGTGAATCATGGCAATGTCTAGATAGTAATAATATAAGATCATGAATCAATCAAGCACACCCATGAGATCAATTAAAATAAAATAAATATACAATGGTCCAAGGAAGACACAAAAAAGGGGCATGTTCAAATTCCACATAATTGAATGAACATAACTTATTCAAATGTCCACAAAATAAGGAATGAGATATTCAAATGTCAGCATACAAAAAATAATGACATATTAAACTGTCAAAGAGGAAAACTAAGGCATGATGGATACATTAAATGGAACATATTTAAACTATCAAAAAAACAAGATAAAACACTCAAGGAAATGCATAAAATAAAACATAGATAATAAGCAACCAACATAACATAAAATACTAGCGCATGGATCATATGTGTTAGGAAAAAATGTTATTTACATGGCATATCAAGTACACTAAAAAATATATAAGCATGGATAAAGGCATATATATATATATATATATATATATATATATATATATATATAAACTCAAACCTAATAATGTAAAGTGATCATAAAATGATATAACCTAGGTGTATCATGATGAAAGAAGAAAATGCACCCAATGTCCATATGACATGAGTAGAGGTAAGACCCAAGATATGAAAGTGCATAGATCATGTATTTTTTTATGCTTGAATAACACTCAAAATATTCATGAAACATGTGTATATATAAATATATGATATGTTATTTACCCACATGGAACAAAAAAAAAATATGCCAAGGAGTTCATAAAACATGTAAATGTGGAAAATAGTTTTGGATTTTTTTGGGAGGTTTTAACCTTTTTGGTATTTTTGAAATATGTGAGACTTCACAACCTTAAGTTGGATCCCTTAAATTTTTTATAACATGGTTGGATAATTTGAAATGGTGTATATAATTTTCTTCCTTAGGTTTTATATGTACAATAGAATAACCAATGCTATCATTTAAAATATGGATCAATTTACCTTTATGAGAAAAATAAATACCTTTCTGATTTTGAACAATGTTGTCTCCTTTTTGATATAACTAAAGATTTCCCAGTGTAAATGCATACAGATATTTTTGTGGCATAACCCAAACTTATGTTTCAACCACTATAGGACCACAAATAATTGGTAGTGTTATGTTTCCCAATGAGTATTTCCAACCTCCTTTGTTTTGTAAGTATTTTAGAGAAAAGCCAAGCTATTGAAAATGTCTTATATTGCAATTAATTTTTATTTATGTAGGATCAATATGGTTATGCTAAAGACAAGTGCCAACCATGAATAATGTGATTGTTAAATCTTGTTGATGTAGGCATCCCGTTTATACCACTACCATGTCAAAATTGTAAGTCAAAATGACTTCACACAATAATGTAAAAACTAGACAAAACACCATTAAAACCCTCTAATTCATCTATATATGTCATTTAATTTTTTTGAAGTGTATTGATGCATCCCTAATTAAGGAAATACATCATACACAATCATTACATTCCTCTAATTCATTTGTAGTCAAATTGTGACCTAATAAATTGATGTTTTCAACCACTTATGTATGACAACGTATTAAATTCCAAGAATTTAAAAAAGGATAATCAAAATTACTTAACTAAACAAACTATTTAACCCTAAAATTGAATATAATTTGGTTGTATTTACTCTTATATTATATTAAAGGGGTATATAAAAATGAAATGACATAAAAATGATAAGTAGATCTATAGTAGGTTAATTAGATGCTAAACTCATATATAAGCATACACTAAATTTATTATGCTAAGATAGTCTAAATATGGAAAGTAAAACTATAATAGATATAAAATGACAACTAAGTGATGTGATTAGATTATTCTAAAGCTAATGTAGTTCTAGATATGGAACATGTATAAATTGGGATAGAAAGATATTTTAGAACAATCATTAGATTCTAGATTTGATACTTTTATCTCTCTAGATAGTAATGTTAGTGTGGGATAGTTAAATATATTTTACTATCTAGGTTTGATGCTAGTGTATTTTATACAATATTTGATAAAATAATATGGGATTACTTGGATGATTTTGGGTTCTGCATTAGCTTTGCTCTAGTGTATTCAGATATGGGTCATGGACTATCATTCCTTGCAAAATGGCAAATCCGTAGATTTCAATATTCATAGTGACTTTGGAAAAAATGTATTAGTGGACACATGGTATCAAGATGAACCCAAATACCCCATTATCATAATGCACTTCCTACATAGCCAATACTCTAGATGAGGGCCTTAGACTCATGCAGTTTTCCCCTACATGTTGTCGTGTGTGTGAATCATACAATATGTGTAAAGAAAGTACAAAAATGACCTAGCTTATAAATTAGAAAATTAGGATCTTTGGATTATCCTTTATTTATTCATACTTATAAATGTGTAATCCCTATGACTGGTATGGAAATATGAATAAATAGGGAAGCTTTATTCAACTGAATGATCTTTGTTTTTTTTGTAAGGTGTAACTAGGTGAAGAATGGATGAAAGTTGATATTGTATTTATATCAATCCTTTTGGAGTAATAATTTAAATTAAATTGATTAAGCTAACTATTAGGATATATTTCATTTGAAAATTATATGACTTTAAGGCACTGGACACTTGTGTCGGGACATTATAGTACATCATAAGGCTATTATTTATCCTAAATCCTAGTATCTATAGAGAAGAAAAGTAGGTACAAGTTAAAAAATTATAGATATGGAAGATAAGTACATTTTAAACATTTTGGAAAAGATAGAAGACATGGGTCATCAACATAAGATTGGTCAGACTAAGCGATATAGGTTAAGGGGTAAAAATAGAGTAGATGTGAGAATTGTGAAGTGGAAAAGGTAAATAATTGAGAGGAAAAACGAAGGCCTAAGGTTTCCAAGTTTGAAAGACTAATATTTTCTATAATCATAAAATATAATCTACATTTCCCACCTTTAATCTAGTAATGAAATTTCTAGTTTAAAAGAAAAGAATGCGTAAATGGGTGTGTATGCACACCTTGTCTTTATATGTGCCCAACTTCAGTTATTTGTTGGTGATTGAATTTCAACTAATAACATGTTATATTATACAATAAATGTATATAATCTAGGTTGAAATTATTTGAAATATATTAAAATTGAAAGATCAAGGTTTAGGAGTACACCTACATGTTGATGTAATTGCCTTTCCTATGATAAGTTTTTTTGAAAAATATGTATCTTTGTAAAGATTTAAAACTAATATTAGGACAAATATAGATAAATATTTAAAGTGAATATTTCCAAGGATATGTATAGAGATATAGAGAGAGATAAATACTATATATATATATATATATATATATATATATATATATATATATATATATATATATATATATAATATGTATCTTTGTAAAGCTTTGAAACTAATATTAGGAAAAATATAGATAAATATTTAAAGTGAATATTTCCAAGGATATATATATATATATATATATATATATATATATATATATATATATATATATATATATATATATATATATATATATATATATATATATATATATATATATATATAGAGAGAGAGAGAGAGAGAGAGAGAGAGAGAAGGCACATGCCCCCAACTTTGGAGTAAACATGAGTTGCCACTTGGTAGTTGAGATTAGCTCAATCGTGTAACCCAATGATAATTATAACCTGGTGAGATTGGATAATCAAGTATAAACTAAAAAATTAGAAAGATTCAGTGATTTGATTACATCAACCATGCTAAAAGTGAACCAACTAGGTCAATAAAAGTTTGTAAAAGTCCATAGGGTATTAGTACAAAAAGGTCCATGATATGGTAATAATCTATAAAATAGTTTTGAAATATAAAACTAATTTGGATTTTACATTACTAGGCACATATTGCATAATATATTCACCTTAGATATGTCTCATTATGAAACTATGCATAAAAATAGTACCAATGCATATAATTTTTCCACAAATGTGAATCTGAATTTGATTTAACTATTAAAGGATTTGTGGAGTGTAAAACTATAAGTTACTAAAGTTCAAGAATAATAAATCAAGGAATAAATATAAAAATATAAACAAAATTTTATTTTTACAATAATTTATGTATGTGATTATTATATAAATATAAAATACATTATAAGAGATGTACTTAGCTAGAAATTGACTAAGACAAATAAATGATAGAATGGAAATTGTTATAGGACTATGCAAGGTGCCATGAACATCAATAAGGAGTATGAAACCCTTTTGGATAATAACATAGTCCCTTGGATAATAGTGCACTCTAATAGTGTCCTCTATGCCATGCTTTTTAACCTTTTAATGTTTTATGATGTAAATCCTAAGCTAGATTAAAGGGCTGGGTATTGCTAATCTAGAATAAAATTGGAAATTATTGATTTTATGTATCTTTCCCAAAATTATAAGTATAAGGAGAAAATGAAATTCTCTAAATATACACAAAGTTTTTTGCAGATCAGGGTATTAGAAATGACTGAGTAGATATAGAAGAATCTTTAGTCTTTTGACTATTTATTGAGATCTAGCTCTAAATAGTATTGTCATGTGGTGCTAATGTCTAGTTTTAGTAGTAATGTCCTTTTTGTAGTGACCATATATAACTTTTAGGGAAGTTTTAAGATATTTTATGGGTATTATAGGTGATTTTATGCCATATAGGGGCTTGTTTGTGTCACTATTTTGGCTGATTCTTCTATAAAAACCTAATGAATACCTACAAACATGAAACAATGAACTAATTAAGTGCACAAAGTAAATTAAAAACTAGGTTATGAGATATTATGATTATGCAGAGTAAAAACCCTTGTTGTCCTAGTTGCTTCCTATATTAACCCCAATGTTATGGGTTTTATATCACATGTAGTTATACCTTAGATAATGTGCACCATCAACTTGTGAGGATGCTAGAATGAATTTCACCTAGGCCCTTCTTTGATCAAGCATGTAAATGTCTTGGTGTGAAAATTGAGTATTATGTGGAGTATTTAAGCTATATTATTGCTTGATTTTATGTAAATAAGTTCCAAAATAGTAGTTTATAGATGTAAAATTCCTTTTGAGGATCTTTATATAGGAGGATATTTATTTTGCATATAACACCTTGTTGGCTAGCAAAAAAGTCATAAAAAAGATATAAAAAACACAAGGGAAGGCTCACAAAGGGGTTAGGACTCAAAAATAGGTGAACGATCCCATTAGACACTAAAGCTACAAGTCAAAACTAGCACCATGTAGCATTACTATCCTAAAAGTGGTCTTTATGTCCTAAGGATCAGGACAAAGCAAAAATTAGGAAGGATAGGCTAGGGGCCCTTAGGACTTGGGAAAGGTGACTTGTGACTATTAGGAGTGTCAAAAATGGGTAAAAAGACATAATGAAGATTAAAAGACTCAAAAGGACCATGAAAACAAGGATTATAACCATCACTAAGACCCTCATGTGAAATATCAACAAAAGACAGTACTTATGGTTACTTGACCAAATTAGGGTGTTTAAATTTGCTCCCTTTTTATTCTAGTAATGCAATGAAATGAAAGTAATAGAGTAAAATAAAATAGAAATGCATACCTATGCTTACATGTGTGAATGTAATATGGATTTGGCCCACTTATTGGCTAGATAAGTGGATAAGAACTAGAGTATAACATGCGAATGGAAGACATATGGTATGAATTACCCTAGTACTAAAACTAAGTATGTAAGTTGAATACATGGAGAAACAATGCTCACTTTCACCCATTATAAATTTGTGTATGTAAACTAAATGCATGGATAAATAAGGCTAATTTTCCTCCACTTTAAATATGAGTATATAAATTGAATGTATGGAGAAATAAGGCTTACTTTACCTCACTCTAAATCTGAGTATGTAAATTGAATATGTGGAGAAATAAATATTTCTTGCCCCCACTGTAAATATAATAATGTAAATGTGGTCTAGTTTAATGCTATTTATTAACCATTGAAAATGGTCCTATGACCAAAACTAGTGAAAACCTGGTGATGATACTAAGTGTAATTTGATAAATCTAAAAATGGGGACCAAGAATGAGCACTTTGTATTATCGTGCCCCCTAATATTGATATCTGAATGATGTAGATGTGTATCTTGAATATTTTAATGAATTGGTATACCCAATCCAAAGCTATATATATACATAGAGTGTACATCTAAATACCTATGTAAATATGCATAAACTTGTGTAGACTCATGTGTTTGTATATCAAAAAACCAATGAAAACCTCTATAGATATGTGCATATGTATATATAAAAACCTATAAATATGAATGTATGTCTAAAATTGTGTATACTTATGTGTCTATGCATCTAAAAATATATGAATATGAATGCCTATATAAACTTGTATAGACCTACATGTTTGTATATATAAAAATATGTGAATTTGAATGCCTGTGTAAACCTATATAGACCTGTGTGTCTATATATCTAAAAATCTATGAATCTGAATACTTGTGTAAACCTATGTAGACCCATATATATATCTAAAAATATATGAATATGAATGCCTATATAAATCTATGTATACTTGTGTGTTTTTACATCTAAAAATCTATGAATCTGAATGCAACTTTGTATATTTGAAGCAATATATGCATATTTACCCCCTCTTTTGGTGAGAGAGCTGAGATTGTGATGAAGATATGTAACCAAAAGTGGTAAGGATCAATTTTTATGGTATTAATAGTATTTTTAATGTTGTGTTAGGTTTGAATAATGTATTTATTATGTTAGAGTTGATAATTTAGTGTGTAATTATAAAAATGCTTGGTCTATTGTATTGTTAAATATAATGTGATTATTTTTGCTATTTTTTAGATTTGATAATGATGAGGGGATTAGTTTAATTAATATGGGATAAATTATATCACTATCAAGTCCCATGCATAAGAAATGGTTCACAAATTAGAGTTACGATTCTCTAGATATGGAAATAAAAAGAGAGTTGTATTAGTTAGCAAATTTTGCACACAGGGGTAACCTTAATAAGGTAGCATTGGGTAAGTTATGACTTAAATAGGTAATTTGGATTCATTTTGCAATTTATTTAGATCATTTGAGTTGAAATAATTTTGTGTTTGAGTGAGAGAAATATGTCGAGGAGATGAGGAGCTAACTTGTCATGTTATGAAGAGGTTGAGGCACAAATTCAAGCTAGGGATGAGGTTCACCTAATAAGTAACTCATATTTTTTCCTATTTTTATCATTTTTTTGTCTTTTTTACTATTTTTTCTAGAAAGGGACTAGGTTAGGGATATTTTACACAAACTAACACTAGTGTCCCATTCTAGGCACTACTATTTAGGTCTTAGTACTAGTGTCTAAGATGTGGTGCTATTGTCCAGCACTACTATCCTCTATGCAGTGTTGTCACCTAGTAGTCATGAGATGTGATGCTTAGAATTATTGATTGGTTTTAGATGTGTGTTTTTTTTGTTGGGTTTAGTTATATTTTGGACATCTAGTTTAGTTTTTATTTTGTAGGTTGATGCACATATGTGAGAGTTTTGCATGGGGAAAATGATGGAGACTTTGTGGGGTTTTCCCTTGGCTAATGTGGATATAGAGGTGCTCGAAAGAGTAAGATTTAGATATGTTACTTTCTTAGAGCATATTACATGGGATAAGCATATGATTACTTCATTATGTGATATGTGAGATGTAAACACATATGTTTTGGCTACCTATAGGTTAGATGACTATGACATTAGAGGATGTATATCAAGTTCTATGGTTACTGATCTATAAGCAATAATATATATTATAAGAGGCCACTAGTTATGGGATATATAATGGGAATATAGGTAATTTTATACCATGGTGATGGAAACTAATTGTATAAGGAGTTAGAGTGATATATTATTGACCATAATTGTGATGGTTGATGTTCCATGATTGTAGAAATTCCTAGTTGTGGTATTGTCATCATTTGTTATTATAAATGGGAGTGGTGTCTTGATTTCCTATAGGATACATGAGATAGTGAAAGATATCAAAGAGCATGACACCATGTACTCTTAGGGTCATACCATATAGGTTCATTTATATATGGATCTATACCACTTTACATAGGAGATGAGTGGTGGGGGTATCAATGCATCAATGTTATTACACTTATAGGCATACAAGCACATAAATATGAGTACACTAGTGGTACATGCACAATATGGATGGGATCATACGTAAGTGTTTGTAGAGATATGGAAAAAGATAGGGCATGCACCAAGGAGGAGCATTACACATTTTCAATAGTTACTAGATAATTTGACAATAGAAAATAACATTTGGAGACTCTATAAGGGCTACCAAGTGTGGCCTAAAGACAACACATAATTGAGGTAGATTCAAGTTAGTTTTGAGATACATGATGTCTAGGATACTGTATACAAGTGATTTTATTATTAGAGGTTACTCAATAGCTTAGTGTTGTATAGGATGCACCCATACCACCTATGTTATGGTTGAAGAGTTATCAAGATCCTGCAAGGCTGGGTAGTAGGTTGAGGCCATCTATTGATGATTTAGATCCTATTCCATTAATAAAACATGATCCTAACATTAAGGACCAAATATAGATGATATTAGAGTGACTAAGGCCTATACAATCTAGTGGAGTGACCAAATATGGGAACTTCTATTTTTGAGAGGTGGGATGATTGCATATGAGTTATTGGATGTAGATCCCCTAAAAGATGTTGATGGTAAGTTAGATAAAATTTTTGTATATTCTTTGTAAAGTTGATTATGTGTTTATATAATAGGATTCTTATGAACTATATGGATACTTATAAGTTCAAGTGATGATCAGTATTGGGAGGTCAATATTGAGTCAACACTACATGAGTTGACATGACATATCCTTTATGATGTCATGGAGGATGAATTGGTGGAGAGGGCCACCAATGTTGCTGGGGTGCATCCCATTTATTTGATTGGGTTGTAATAGATACTACAACATTGAAGCAAGTGGTGATAGGTAGAGATGAGTTACATTATGGGCTATAGAAGTGTCCCATGACCACTCCTAATATTATAGGTGGTGATAGTAGTCATATAGTAGATGACTACATATGACTTCAGTTAGAGCATGTCGAGTGTATGGATGAGCTAGGCATGTATTAGGAGAGAGAGAGTAATTATAGCCATAGATTGAGGTCACATAGAGATAATAGGGCCTCTAGTTTTGGTTTTGATTTATCTAAGAGTGAGAATTAGGGAGATGGTCCCAATATTCATGTTCACATCATTGAGTGATGCACCATATTATATACATTGTTATGTGTTGAATTATTTTAATTATTTGAAATGTTGATGTTTACAATTTGTTTCAGTTGGAATAAATTTAGTTGATTTGTATATGTTTTATGAATGTTTTAGGCATATGTGTAAGAGAATAAGTTTTTGTATTTTATTAATAAATGGTTTTTTGTTTATATTTCATCACATGTCTATGTGTATAACATGTTATGGTGATATGACCTATCTGAACTTGGATGGCATGGAGATCCAATGACCATACTACTTATACTATGTTAATTTATACATAAAATATGATGCACTACTAGTGTATGAGTGTGTAGAATTTTGTGTAAAAATATTTATTAGTTGAGGTTCTAAAACTTCACTTTGAGTTTTACAATTTCATGCAAATATCTTAATCAGTGTGCAAACTGAATCTAGGTTCTGATCTATGTAAAGATTTCCATATATCTTTACTAGTGGTGGAACTAAAAATGTTCCTATTGTCATTCAATATTTCACCCTAGAGAGGTTGTTCAATCCTTTTCTATATTGAGTGAAACATTGGATTACCTCTAGTACTATGGGTTGCCTACATCAGAGGTAAACCTCTAGGTTAAAGGGATAACTCCCTTGATTTGTCTCTTAAGATCACACACTACACTAGACTAATCACTTGGGGGTGAAGAGGGAAGAAGGAAAATAATTAAAACTAATGCTAATGAGGTGATACACCAATATATTAGTCCACAAACACACTTGTATATGCAATAAGAGATAATAATACCAAAATTGACCTTAACTCATTATCCTTCTAAAATAAGTATTTATCATAGAGGGAAATTAATATGCACATCTAGATGTGGGTGAAAATAAGGTCTGATAATAGACACTTCTAGTCCCTCTCACACTTCAAGGCAAACTCAACAAACACATACACTTTCTGAGACTTGTTAGAAGCGATGTCCTTACACAAAACATGCAAGAATTGAATGGAAGCAAGGATAAGACATTCATCACTTAACATCAAAGAAAAATAATTGTCACACTTATAAAAGATATTGTAAGAATTAGATAAACTTTATATTTCAAATTCATAAGCAAAATAAGGTACCACCCCATTAGGGATTTGCCATACTAGGTGTGTACTAGATACAATAACCAAAATGACTTGCATTTATAAAGCATAAGAGAAGAGAGAGAATATGAGAAGTGAAAGGGTCATAAGTCCATGTTTAAATTATTTAAAATGTGGGAGGGCGAGGTGGAAAAGAAGTTAATAAGTGGTCTCAGATAAGTTTGCATCTAAATGCTTCATTCTCCCTGAAGGTGGATGGAACTCTTCACTATCCTTGTTTGAAATTGTCCTTCGGTGATGAGTTCACTTTACTAATTAAAACTAATTTAAGGATCCTTGAGAAATATTTAATATTATTATAAGGTGAAAAAAATGTTATAACATCTTTCATATGCCTTCCTAATTGATAGCTTTTTCCTTAAAACTTGTGTTCACTATTTTTAGTCACTTACTAGCCCTCCTAGACTTGTCTTCACATTTGTCACTTACTTGATTGGTAGTTGATCAAATAAATTTCATGGAAAATGTGTTATACATCTCATCAAATCATTTTTACCTTCTATTCAAGCATACAAACTTCAATGAAACTCAATATAACACTTGTCATGTTTCTCATATGTAGTCACTTTGTCTTCTCACAATACTAGCTTAAACTACCTAAAATGACTAGCCAAGTAGAGGTGTTTCCATACACAAACATGGTTATATTTGAGTATGAAATGTTATAAAAAGTCCACATAGACATCCTACAATTATTCTTACTCAAAATATCTCCCATACACTTGTAGGACACTTCAAATCTTGCAAGAAATATAAATTTTAGTTTATCTGTATAAGTGAAAGTATGACAAAAGTTGATGGTGAAGAGCCTGAGAGGGTGATAATCATATCTACATTAGTTTCATTACTAATTGACTCCATATATTTACCATTGGGTTCACATAATGGTTTTAGGAGGGTTTTGAGTTGTTCTAATTCTTAGTGATAGTTCATAAAATCTAGATGCTCAAACCTCAAACAAAATCCACTAATAACAAGTTATGGACCCCCATTAAACTATTCCCAACTCCTTAAAAGACTATGCATAGTGTCCATACAGATATTTTTAGAGGTATAATCCACTAGGGGGGTTGAATCAATGGTGATAAACAATTCAACTCAATTTTCAAATCCTTCAAATACTTAAGCATTCAATATAATCATTCATGAAGCATAAAAATAATTCATAATAGTAAACAAGAAGGATAAAGCAATATTACATACACAACACAAGATCTATATAGAAAACCCTATTGAGGAATAAAACCCACTATCAAGCCTATAAACACATGGACTACTATCCTATAAGATGATCACAAACATGAGACTGGTCAAGTCCTTCTGACTAGGAACCTTGGTCAATTCCTTCTAACCTAAGGACTTTATTGAAATTTTTGTTCCACAAGGAACACCTACCCTTGAGATGGTCAAGTCCTTCTGACCTAGAACCTTGATCAAGTCCTTCTTAATAAAGGTTTTTAGTGAAACTACTATTCTATAAGGATAACTTATCCCTAAGAATGATCAAGTCCTTTTGACCTTCCTTTGATATGGACACCTCCACCTTTAAACTAGTGTCTTTAACACCTAATGATGAACCTTTTATAAAATAACCTCCTTTACTTCTTTAGACAATCATAATGCATCTAAAGTTGCCTTTTGGATCACTTAATAATTCACTCATCCTCGATCTACAAGATCACTATTATAACATCATAATTATGACCTATAAGCTATACACACAATACTCAATATACTAATCTCATCAACCCATCCAATAGGAACACTACCTCTCTTATTTCCTTTTCTCTTTTCTCTTATTTCACTCTCACAATCCTAAAAAACATCTCGTTTGGTTTCACTATTTATAGAGCCTTCATGATTATTAATTTGATGGTCATCCATTAGAATTTACTTAACCTTTAAGGCTTATTTCATACAAAGACATAAATTAATACATTCCTCAAGGTTGACCATAACATCTATGGGTCACACTTAAGTAGCTACACCTTTAAATTAATCCTTACTAGCCCTTGTAGGTCTTATGGAGACCTATTCACTTCTTAACACTTCATTGATAAAATTAAGAACACAAAACCTTATCCAAACATATATGTCCACTCCACGTGATCCATTCAACATCCTCAAATTTTTACATTCTATTTTTCTCACCTCTACGTATGCACAATCTACTCAAACATTAGTCTTGTACACAAGAACATCATGAACGAACACACAATCAAATTATTAGCCTTTATTCATACTAAATATGAGTTTTTCAAACATCCAAAATATACACATACCAATCTCATGTAGTATACAATACTATCCAATAGATAATTCATCACGAACCATCCGAACAACATCAAAACAAGCTCAATTATTCTTTTTGGGTTACTTACAAAACATAGTCAAATACATAGTCAACTTTGGAGCTCAATAACTTTGACTATACAAATATTCAAAAAATTTAAATAGGTTATATAAAAAATTTAAATAGGTTATATAAATGTGCCATGTATTCCTCTTCAACATTTTCTAATCCATAAATAAATTCTTCCCAGATCAAAATTTATAAGCAAAATATAGAGCTCTAGTTTTTCCCTTTGCAAATTTGAATATTCAAATGCCAACGGTCACAGTTAAAACTCGACCAATTTATTATGATCTCATGTAATTGAAAATATTTGATAAATACACTACATATATATTATTATAAGGAGATAAAAATTTAATGATGTTAAAATTTGAATAGGTTGACCACTTTGACTTACTATGCTTCATTGATCTCAAATGCATGATAAAATGTGAACTATTAGATCATTATCTTTTATCTTTGCTCAAAATTAAACATTGATAAATTACTACCATCTCCTTGCTTCTTGAAATCTTGAAGAAAATGTGCATCTTTTATCTCTTTGAGAGTTACTCAAATGTTTCCTTGTGCACAATTGACTATGGGGACCATTGCAATCTATCTGAGTAGCCAACTTTGAACCTCAATAACTTCTTCTACGCTTAGATGCATGATCTAAAATTTGGAACATATGATCACCTTTAAAAACATTATCCAAAAATATATCTAAATAATATTTAAACCTTCACATGATTGAGATATATCTCCATTGAAATGCATTCTCAAAATTTTTTGCCACAAAGCCAACTATGTCAAAAACTACCTGGGAGGCCAACTTTGCAGTTGCATAACTTTTATTATGCTTAGTCGCATGACCTAAAATTTATAAAATGAAATACTTTAAAATATGGGATTACATCAATTATATCTTTAAATCTTCAAACATTATATATATGAATTCAACAAACTACTTACTCGAATATGTTTGAACTTAGACAACACTATCAAAATACCTGGGAGCCCAACTTTGCACATGCATATCTTTTATCATGCTATATCACATGACCTAAAATTTGGAACATAGAAACTAGAAAAAAATAAGAAAACCCATGTGACCATTTCCATATGACACCTCCATGCATGAAAAATATTATTACATAAATATGCTTACTTGGATCTACATGAACCCCTTTGCAAATTTGGCTAAGTATAGGAACTTAGTGAATTCTATCTGAGAAGCCAATTTTGTACCCTTATGTATTTGATTGTGTTTCATTGTATGACTTGAAACTTGGAACATATAAAATTAAGACTTATGTGATGATAACCATATGACCAACTCCACCTGACTCATCCATATGTGTGAATGCTAACATCATCAATTTGCACACTTAGATTTATCTTCCTATAGACCAAAATGTCTAGATGAAAATTATGAACTACCAGATGAAATCCAATTATGTAATAAATCATTCAAAGCATATAATACCTCTTATGGGACCTCTTACATATCCTAAAATCACCATACTTGTCCTTAAACATCCCTAACTATGCCAAAATTGATTATCAACCAATCCAACTTTAGGAATATTAGGACAAGAACATCGCACACTTTGTCATTATCACTTAGATTATCAAGGAACTTGTAGTCATATAAAATGTCAAAATTACTAGATTAAGTTTTTTTTGTGACACCCAACCCATATGTCCCTCTTATATGCTCTCATGACCCTTTCAGACACCTTTTTACTTATTCCCAGTCATCTGCAGACTTCTCAGACCTGATTCTAGGTTAGCTAGGTTGCATTTCCTATGATAATTCTATTCCGTGAGGTCCCATACCTATAGGAAAATATCATCCAACTTGGACTATAACATCACACCCTAGGGTGTTCATTTTTGATGCTTTTATGTGATTGTATTTTTAGCTCCAAGGATCATTTCTTTATGGTTCCTATCCTTATCTTGTTGGCCTAACATGAAGACATTTGACCCATGACCAAAAGATCTATATAAAATCCCATTCAAAGTTCATTTATAAGGGGGTTTACAAATATTATGAAAGTAATCAAGAATACAAGAAAGACCTTTGAGGTAAACTTCCCTATTCTCTACATACAACCATCTAATACAACTACAAGTACATCCAAAGTCTCACATTAGTCCCTAGTCACCTTAATCACACCCAATTTAGCATTTTTGTATTTTAATAACACTATTTCAAAAATCACATCAAGTGGGAGAACTACATATGGCTTGATCCCTCTTTGAAGTATTGGTAGGTAAGTAGCATGCCCACATAAGGGGTATGGATACATGTTCAATGCATCTTACACACACTAACCCCCCTTATTTCTAAATATTGATCAAAGAACAATGAATTATAGGGTTTGAAGACTAAATCAGCTCTACAAAGAGTTCAGTAGATCTTCATAGGCAGGATCACATAGAGATAATGAATAAAACCTAGAAAACTCAAGTCTTTAGTACAACAACAATAGAAGAGGACTATATCAACAAACCCAAGAGTGTCCTATTTCATCACTTCTATCCTTTCACAAAACAAAAGTCATATCCTTATTTGTGACACTATCTAATTCTACACAACAAATTACAGACCCTATCTCAAGCATTTCATCTAATTTTTAGCTAAGTCTTATTTTATTCATATTTAGTTCTATTTATAGAAAGGTTAAAAATACAATTAAATTATAAAAATCAATATATAAATTATTGAAATATTATTTACTAATTTAGTCAACTCAAACCCTTAACTAAATTAGGAATAAGACTCCAATATTCCCAAAATAGTTAAATCATTTGGTGACCCTGACTTAATTTATTTGTGCATAAAAACCCTAGAAACCCTAGGGTCAATTCTTTGCTAATTTTTACAATATTTTTATAATTTTTTACTAGCATATTTAAATAAAAAATTCACTTTAATTTTTAAAATTCCATAGTAATTTTTAAAAAAATTATTTTCTTCCAAACCCTAGTTGCATATACTAGGTCCCTTTAAATCAAGAGTTTTTCCAATATTTTTTTTGATTTTTTACCTACATATTTAAATAAAAAATTCATAATAATTTTTAAAATTCTTTAGTAATTTTAAAATAAATCATTTTTCAAAAGCCTAGTTACATATACTAGGTCCCATAGCTGTTGAGGTATCACCTTACATGTTTGTGAGCTTCATATCCTTTTATACATATTCCAGTTCACTGATTAGAGTATATTTATTTAATCTACTCTTTTATTTTTCAAGTTGTTTTTCTTATGCCATCTAAGCTCCTTGCATATCTTCCTTTGATGAAGTTCAAAACTTAGTGGGTACCCTCCTAAATTTACCCAAATTCCTTTAACCTGATCATATACCATGGATAAAGAACCAACTTAGGTTCCTGCTATAGATCCTACACATCTAGATTACACTAATTTCCATGAGGATAATTTTGATAATGAGCAGTATGAGAATACAAATTGTGATACAAACACCTATGTACATGACCCACCACATCAGACTCTTGATCCACTTCCACCTATTATTGACAATGAAGTTGTCCTCAACAAAGATTTGATCCTATAAAGTTTTTAATAAAGACTCGAGGAATAGTCTTGAGATCATACTCTTATCTTGCAATCTATCATAGAAATAAAAAAAACTAAGCAAGCTAAGTCTTCCATTCCTTCAGAGAAAGTAGTTTAAAATGACACTATGGGAGTAACTATGTCTAAAGAATACCCTATAGCAGCCTAACCTTCCTTTATGCCACCATGAGCTACAACTAGTACATCTTTGTCTCCTAATGTGGTAACCCTTGTGTTAGAGATAAAATATCTTCAATCTAAGGTGATACATATTAAGCAAGGTGTTTCTAGACCAACATAGTGTTTGGATTCTTTTGTTCTACTACATACACCATTAGAATGCCATATTTATTATACACCCTTACCACCAGGTTTTGTTCAACCTCACTTTATATGATGGTAAGGGTAATCTAGAGACACATTTGAGAGCTTTTCATTCAGCATGCTTGTACTATGTGCCAAATGACTGGCTACTAACCAAGCTATTTATATAGATTCTAAAGGATTATGATTTATAATGGTTCTATAGTCTACTAAATCACTCAATCAACACATTCAATACTTTAGCTGACATGTTCCTCACTCATTTTAACATTAACATTGATGATAAGGTTTCCTATGCCCAAATTGTAGAATATAAACAAAGGGCAAATGAGCATCTCACAGATTATGTTCTTTGATATAAGACTATCTTGAATAAGATTAATATCCCCATGTATAATCAAGAGCTATAAGATATCTTCAAACAAAGTCTTCTACTATCTTTGCATAAGTCAATAATGTTCAAAAGATTATCTTCCTTCACTAAGTTATGTTATACACTAAAAGAAAGGGAAGTCAAATTAATTTCAATGGGAAAACTCAAGTACAGAAGCATATCAAAAATAACAAACAAAAGTAACAACAAAGTCCCATACAAAGTAAAGGTCAATGATAGAAAGATTTAGAATCAACCTATAGTCAATGTAGCTTTAGATCCCCCTCAGTGAGTGGTTTTATTAGTACCTCCTTGATGAAATTCTACCAATCTACTAGGATCTCTAGCCAGAGTTTTACAATAGTTATTGGAATGTAATATCATATCTCTTCCTCTTATTCAAGAAGTTGATCCAACAAAGAATATTTCATGCGGATATGATTAGAATGTATTTTTCAATTTTTACAGGGCACCAGGCCACACAACAAATAGATACATCAATTTGAAACACAATATACAAGATTTGATAAATGATAATGTTATTGATCTTGGAACTCTAGTTAAGTATCCTAAAGTAAAGCAAACATAGGATAAAGGCTTGAAAATATTTTTATATCCTTTCCCATAACATTATAAACAAGAGATAGGGGATACATCAGGTGTTCGTCATGCATATCATGCACATTTTCTACTAGCTACATATAGGGCACCTTTAGTTGAGTCACATCCTTTGAGTAATATGATTGGTGTGTACAATTCTAGAATTTTAGCTAGACCTTTGATATCCATCTTAGAGAAAGATATTTTTTAGTATGATTTAGATTATCATACACTCTTTATCAGAGCCTACATCCATAATCATCCTATTCACAGTGTTCTCATAGACAATAGATCTAGCATGAACATGTGCACTATGACATTACTATAGAATTTGGTATATTTAGATTAGGATATTACCCTAATGGACATAGTTATTAGTGGATTTAGTGGGTACATATAGATTTCATTGGGTGAAATTGTACTTCCTCTATAGGTTAGTCCAACACATGTGGCCACACCATTTACTATCATTCCTAGTGTAGGAGTTTTTGATATGTTACTTGGTTAACCATGGGTTTAGATGCTTTGAGTAGTACATTCTATAGTTCATAGATGCATGAAATTAATTCATTCTAATCAAGTTATTATAGTTTTTGGAGTTTCATATGAGTTACCACTCCCCACTTTAGAGCCATCTACTATTTTGTAGTCACCATTTTCAGTTCTATCATCAATTTTAGTTTCTCCACCAGTTTTAGTTCTTCCTCTAGTTTAGATTCAAAAATAGTCAAGGCCTCCATTGCCATCATATAGAGTTCATACACTTCCATAAAGGCCTCTTTTAGAGCAACCACAATTTTAGGATTCTAGATAGCTTTTAGCTATAGTGTTCACACCTAGGTTAGTATCATTGAGGTCTCATGCCTCTACACAAAGAGAACATGTTCAAAGAGAATCTCATATTACTAGATGGGTCCCTAAGAGCCCTAGAATTATAGGGGACCCTATAGTTAGTTTCCACAATATAAATTTTAAAGCATTTATAGTATACACAACTTTTAGAGCCATAGTCTCAGCCTTTTCATCATGCTTCATGATCATGCATGATCCATCTCCTTGATACAATACACCATGATAAGAAGTCTCCCATGAGACTCATCAGTTAGAATCATCTCTCCTCAACCTTACTTATACATAGTTTCTTTATGATTTATTGTACATAGCTTATATGTCAACAAATCCAAAAATAATATAATATTTCAAAACATAAAAACATTAAAATAATTTAAAAGAACAAAAATATTTCAATTATATGTATTATCCATGATTTCCATTTCTACTACCATTATAAACTTACATTTGTTGTTTGATGCTATTTTTTGTCAATTTATCTACATCGACATGCCTCACTTGATCTTTTTTGAGTGTGTGCAGTGACATTTAGATCCATGATTGCTTCACTATACCCATTGAGGGGGCATCATAATTATAGATTTGAGACATACATCAATATATTTACCCACTAGGGGCATCTTATACATGAATAAACCATCTAGGTTATGTCATTCCTACACCACATACTTTAGTTATCATGATGATGTATATTATTTACTAGCTTACATAGATTACTCTATCGACATTCACTAGTATATAAAACTTGTGTATTTATTAGCATATACCTAGTATTGTACTCCATGTCTTGCATACTTTCCCTTCTTGCTTTGATTATTTAGATGTGATTGTATTTCTAGTATTTACATTCTTTCCTTTCTTGCTTTATGTATCTAGATGTGATTGCATTTCTTAGTTCCTATTTTGTCTCTTGCATGTGCCTTAAAGACTTTTGCCAATGTATTTTTCTTGTACTCTTCTATATGATTTTGGTTGTCATGTGAAAATTTCTTGTTTCCAATTGTATGTGTATGTGGCATTTAAACATGCATTATATGATTGCTTTCCACTTTGAGTGACATGTGCCCATGTCCCTTGTTTGCTTGGCCCCTTGGTCACTTTTGTATGCTTCTTGATTCTTGTTTTGTGTGCTTATTACTTGATTTGCTTTTCAATTATTTATAATGACATGATTTAAATCATGTATTATCTTGATTTATTAGATGCCATGATGGATATCATGCTCCATCCCTCCTTGAAAACTAAAAACTAACTAAATTTCTAGTTCTATTTCATTATATTGCACATGTTATTACACACACACACACACACACACACACACACACACACACACACACACACACACACACACACACACACACATATATGTATATATATAGGCATATCCCTATTGATCTAACAATCTCCATTACAAACCATGTTATCTATTAAGATATCTTGTCAATTATCATTACTATATCATGTATTTTGCAGCATAACAAACTTGTCAGCCTCTTTCTTCTGAGAATAGTAATTTTAGGGTCTCCATTCCTACCCTTAAAAGAGGGGGTAATAAATAAAGTTTTTTTCATAGAGATTAGAGCTCCTACCAGTTGAAAAACTAGATTTTAAAATACCTAGAATAGTATTCAAACTTTAAACCGAGCAGAATAGACCAAATATATAGTGAAAATTATAGAACAGTATTCAAAATAAGCATAGGATAAGAGTGCCAAGATTAGATTACAGTGTCAGATAATAGGTTTTCCAATTTTAATGCTCTTGTTCAAATAGAAAAAAACTAGATTTTGTAAAAAAAAATAGAAAAGTAAGTACAATTATAGTTTTATTAGTAATAGTTTAGTTTAGAATTAGTAGTTTTAGTACAATTTTTATAAAAAAATCTAGATATAGGGGGCATCATGTGTAGCATGATGGATCTTGATTTTAGTTATAGATTAGGAAGTTCATATAACTTCCAGATCAAAATCCATGTTTCAAACACCAATGATTAGTGGCAATTTGCATTACACATTTGACTTATATTCCTTCTAATTTCAATATATTACATAGGTGGTCTCAAAATTTACATGCCTTATTCCATCTACAAGTGGTTGGCATCATTTTTGAGTGGCTTTCATATAAGCCTATTGTCTAGTTTTGGATTGGCTTTCATACAAGCTTAATCTCTACCTTTTTTAGTGGTCAAGAGTGGCATAGTTTCTAGCATACATTTAGCTATCCATGCCACATTGTCACATTATAGAACATTTATGGGATTCAAGAGCCATCTCATACAACACACATTTCATACTGGTATCAATTCATAACTTCACTTCATGAGGTAATAATGGAACCAAAAGACTAGCTAGCCTTTTTATTCTTGAGCCACCAACTTAGAGATATTGGACACACAATCCAAACATCAATTAACACACACGTGATCATGTATCTTAACTTAGTGGGTTATGATGGAGCCAAAGGGATAGCCTTTGCATTCTTGAGCCACTCTTAATGAATTGAGCACTTAGCTCTGTTCATGATATTACTCTTGGTAAAACATCATTCAACACATAACCAATATCATTCAACATAACTCAATGTCACATGTTTTATATTGGTTTACATACCTGATGAGATATATTTGTTCCTTTTTTTTCCTCTCTCTTTTATCTAAATTTTATGCATTTTTATTTTAGATATAGCATGTTTATTAAGAACTAATCTAATCTTTATTTTCTCTCATATATTTACACTTCACAACATGCTCTCTCTACACACGCCCAATATCACACAACTTCATGAGCTTCACCCTTGCAAGTAAGTTTAGGTACACTCTCTTTTTTCATTTATCTTAGTATTTTGCTTAGCTACATCACTAAAATAATGGGAGGGGAAAATGTAGTCATATAAAATGTCAAAATTGGTAGCTTGAGTGTGGCTTGTGGCACCCAACCCATAGGTCCCTCTTTCATGCTCTCATGACCCTTCTAGACACTTTTTTGCTTATTTTGAGTCATCCATAGACTTTCAAGACCTAATTCTAGCTCAACTAGGTGACATTTCCTATGATAATTCCATCCCCTTAGGTCCCACACTTGTAGGATAATAGTGCCCAACTTGGACTATATCACTAGACCTTAGGGTGTCCATTTTCAATGCTCCTATCCAATTGCACTTTTAAATTCAATGATCATTTCCTTCTGGTTCATATCCTTCTTCTTATCGGCCTAACATGAATACATTCTACCCATGACCAATAGATCTCTATAAAATCCTTTTCAAAGTTTATTTATAAGGGGGTTGGTAAATATTACAAAAGTAAGAAAGAATACAAGCATGACCTTTGAGGAAAAATTCTCTATTCTCTACATACAGTCATCCAATACAACTACAAAACATCCAAATCTTCACACCAGTCCCTAGTCACTTCAATCACACCTAGTTTAACATCTTTTCATCTTCTTAACACTATTTCATAAAGCATATCAAGTAGGAGAACTACATATGGCTTGATCCCTTTTTAAATAATTGGTATGTAGGTAACATGCCCACACAAGGGGTGTGAATAACCGTTCAATGCATATTACACAAATTAACCCCTTCTTTCTCAAGATTGATCAAATCACAATGAAGTCTAGGGTTTGAAGACTAAATCATCTCTACTAGGATTTTTGTAGACCTTCAATAGTCAAAATTTCATAAGCATGCTCACATAGGGACACCAAACAAAACTCAAAAATCCTAGGTCTTTGGGACAACAATGGTAAAAGAGGACTATAGTGTTGGAACCTAGGATTTCTTATTTAAATGCTCCTATCCTTTCACAAAATGAAATCTAGATCCTAATTTGTGACATTTTCCCAGTCCTAGATAACAAATTCTAGACCCTATCTCAATCATTTCATCCAATTTTTAGCTAATTATTATTTTATTCATATTTATTTCTATTTATAGAAATGTTAAAAATATAGTTAAATTATACAAATTAGTAGCTAAATTATTGAGATATTATTTATTGATTTAGTCAACTCAGACCCTTAACTAAATTAGGAATAAGACTCAAATATTCCCAAAATAGTTAAATTAACACTTCATCCACTTATCTAGACACCTCTATGACATAACCTGACATCATTGATAACTCTCTAACAATCTCCCCCTTTGTCATTTATAAAATATTATATAACTTACCTTCTTTCCCTTCAAGTACTCTCACCACAAGAACTTTATCGCCCTTTAACACAATGATAAAGTGGGCACCAACTAATCTTGAGGACTTAAAAATTATACCAATAGGAGAAGACCATCTTAGAAAGATAGTACAAACTCCCCCTTACCTTGATCTAACCTCTTCTTGCCTTGACAACTTCCTCTTGCTCCATGCCAACACTCTCTTCAACCAAGCACTACAATAAAATAAGAAAAAACACACAAAAATACTAAAATATGATATAAATCACTAATAAAACATTTGAGGGACCCCCCCAAGATCTCTAAACCATTGCACCTCTATAGCATCTTCAGATCTTCGCACATCATGAAGAACCACTACACATACTTACAAGCCTTATTTATCAAACAACTAAAAGAAACATAAAAAAAACTTCATGTCACTCAACAAACAAGAAACATAATCTAAACTAACCTGAGAACTCACCTTGAAATATTGATTCCTTGATATTTTAGAGAAATTGAGCAAAACACCAAATCTTTACACTAGGCTTGTGTAGACTTCTTGTAGCTCTAGATGGAACTTGCAAAGCCCACAACTTTTAGTTACACATATTCAAGACCCAAAACTTCATATATAGAGTACTATTATATTCCCCCTCAATCACACTAATTTGCATCACCTAGCTCATCTTTTACAACATACTTCCTTCAAAAACCTACTAGCTAATCAGGCATCTATCTTGAAAAAAGAATAAATTGAAAACCACAAACCTTTAGATATCTGTGAAGCTTTATTTGACAACCCATTTGGACCATTAAACCTATTAAGAATCCTTAGACCTTAAATCATAAGGAAAACCACTTTTTTAGCAAAGCCCAAAACCTTAGAATCTCAAAACAGACGATCAACTAACCTCTTTCTGTTTAATGCCCACTTCTGAAACTTCTTACATACCTAGAAATAGACATCACATAATTCTAGACCAATAATTGAGTCTTCACACCTTTTTTAACCTTGAATTCCTATACCATAGATTTGACATTAAACAAGAAATATAAACTTGGGAGCACACAAGAACCTCCAAAAAGCACAAACAAGATCATCAAGACACAAAAACACCTACAACACATCATAAAGAAGTGCATAGACCTTTCTGAGCACCAAACTCTTCTTGTCATTAAATCAAACTCATTAGGTCACCTAAAACACCCATTATGATACTATATATACTATATACATGATAACACTTACTTCTTTTTTGAAAAAAGTCTCTTAAGAAGCAGATATAGAGACCTCCTCTACACCACAATGTCCTAAAACAAAGTGAATCCAAGAGTGTCCCACATCTCCTTAGTAACCACTAGAATCATTTTTTGGATATAGGCTAATTTTACTCCTTCTTCTTAGGCTTAAGAGAAAAAAATTGATCCTCTACTATAACATTCTCCTTCTCTTTTATGATAAAATTGACAACACATGAAGACAACATAGATTCATGACATACCTTTTCAAATGAATAATATTCCTTACAGTTCAAAACCTCATTACTAGGCATTGAAAATTGATGTTATTTACAATAAAATTTCTCAACAACAACAACATGTTCACCTGGATTAATACACACCTCAGAACTAGCATCAACCAGTACCTTGGTCTTCTCCTTGAGCTTGGTCTCTTCATTCTTAACATGAGCAAAAAATGAAATCCCTTAGCATTATTTAGCTTCTATAGCATTATCCACCATAGTAAACAAATCACTTGGACATGTAGTCTCATCATGATTCATACTTACCACTCGTGGTTTCCATGTATTAACTTGTCTTCTCCCTTGCATTCTAGGAACCATATTGAGCTTATACTGACTTGTAGGATTTTGCTTGTAGAACCTAGCAATGTGACCAATCTATTCACACTTATAGAAAACCATTCTTATTAAAGTGAACTCAACTTTCCATAATTGATATGGAAAAATTATTTTAATGTGTCTTATATCATAACAACTGAAATAAACTACTCCTTTTGAAGAAGACTCACCTTGCCTTACCTTATTTAGATAATGCTTAGCAAAGTGTCCCATATCATGATAGTTGAAAGACTCAAACTTGATTATACCTTTTTATTGTTGATCCCTGTCATAGTTCCATGCAAACTCATTTTTAATATGTCTCTTGCATTCTCTAGCTCTATGCCTAAAATTATTACAAGTATAACAATAACCATTATTTACATACCTTATGACATTTGGTTGTCTGATCTAATTTGTCTTCATTTTGCCATCATATTCATTCCTTGTCTAATTATTTGTCTTCATAGTTTGATTGTCCTTATTTATATTAGTTTTCATCTTGTCTTGACTGGCATTCTCTATTTTTTCTTTGTATCCAAGGCCAATTCTATCACTTGCATGCTTTTGACCACTTAGAATATTGTCTAGATCACTTGATATTTTTTAAAATATCATAAATGACTTTGCCTTACTAGATGTCTTCTCTAAATCAGCCTTCAATGAATCAATTTCAATTACAAACCTTGAACATTCTTCTTCTTTGGCTCTTAGACTTGTAGACATAGATTCCAGCTTAGAATTAAGAAACATGACAATGCCTTCATGCTCTCTAGAGTCTTCAACCAATCTTGCCTCAAACATACTAAATTTATCCTCATAGTCCTTGATTTGTGACTTCATCTTCTTGTTAATATTATTTTTAATCTTTATTTCTTCAAGGGCATTCATTAATTCAATCTCATAGTCTACCTCATCTTTCTCATCATTTGAATCACTTTGAGTAGACTCCTTTTGATGTGAATAACTTCCTTCCTCATCCATGAAGAGGGATTCATCTTCACCAAAACCATCATCTTTGTGATCAAACTTTGAGTCACTATATTCAATCTCATCTGATGAGCTTCAATATTTATTAGTATATAGACTCTTCTTATTTTTGAAGGACTTCTTGTTGTCATACTTCTTGAATCCTTTCTTCCTCTTATCAGACCTACATGTATTCTTGTCTTCATCTTGGTCATCACCATGATCTTCATCAACATCCTTATTATTCTTATGAGGGTACTTATTATAAAAATGTTTGACCTCTCCAAAATTGAAGCATTTGAAGGGTAGCTTACCCTTATACTTGCTTGACCCTATTTTCAATTTTATTGTAAACAAATCATTTAGTTCATCTTCATCAATATCAGATATGTCATCCTCAAGTTTCTTAACTTGGAACTTATTCTTTGGCTTTAGTTTAGTATTGAATGTTACTTCCTTATTTGGTGTTATATCATAATTTTCTCTCATCTCATAGGTAGTAAGGATGCCATGTAATTAATCCATCTTCAACTAGGTAAGATCATTACATTCTTCTACAGTAGACACTTTTGAATCAAACTTTAAAGAGAGAGATATTAATACCTTTTTTTACTATAGTAGATTCTTCAAGATTATCTCCAAGACTTTTGATAGTGTTCACAATCACATCAATTCTTTGCATTAAGGATGCAACATAATCTTCTTCTTTCATC